>JAMXBB010000003.1:44102274-44688541 GCA_024138015.1 Lumnitzera littorea
ACCTAAGCTATTCATGCGTTGGCTTACCAACTTACTAAAGCCAAGCATAACACCTTACAATCTACTCGACTTGCGAGAGGTCAAAAAATAGCTCAACAAGTTCGAGGTAAAGGAGTAGGTGGACGAGTAAGGAGAAGGATTGACTTGGTAAATTTAGAAGAAGATGATGAGGAAGAGTATTATGAAGAAGAAGAGCGAGTTTGAATACCTAGAGCCTTTAACTATGTAAAACTTCAGACTCTGAGCTTCAATGGATTTGGAAGTGTAGATGAATACTTAGAGTGGGAAGAGAATGTGGAGCATATGTTTGACTATTACCAATATAAGGATTACGAGAAAGTGAGAATTGCTACTGTTAAGTTCTCCAGATATGCCGCCATCTGGTGGAAAAATTTCTTGGCTATGAGGAGACGAAAAGGATACAAAGAGATTAATACTTGGCTTGAGATAAAGAGAATACTTAGAAACAGATTTATGCCGGATACTTATCTATAAGATACTTTTACTCGGCTTTAGGAGTTAAGACAAGGAAGCTGATCTATTGATGAGTATGCCCAAGAATTTCAAATACTTATGATCAACTGTAAAGTGGAGGAACCACTAGCACAAACAATCTTTAAGTTCCTTACTGGATTAAGAGGTGACAATTGAGACATTATGGAACTCTAATAATTCACCACAATAAATGAAGCCATTCAAATGGCTCAATGAGTGGAGAGGTAGAAAAGAGGCCGAGTACTGACCAGACTATCAACTAATCAACCTAGATAGGAAAGTCACCGAGCTTAGTCTAGCATCAAGCCAATCTGAAGGGTAGATGTCCGAGCCGAGCAAAAGGGCTAACCCGACAGTGACTTGCCGACCAGAAATTATGAGAAAAGGCAAAGATCTAGTAAGAAGATGAGCCAGATCAAGTGCTTCAAGTGTCAAGAGTTTGGACATATAACTGCTCAGTGCCTGAACCGAAAAACTATGGTCATCAAGGGAGACGTCTCGAAGCTGAAAGTGGAAAGTATTGATGAGGAACTTGAGGAGGAGAGCCCTGCCAAAAAAGAAGTTTCTCATGATAATGAACCGATTGAGGAGGATGTATTCACCAAGAACTTAGATCAGTTGGTCTTAGTTATCCGATACATCATGAACTTAAAACCCTCACGCAAGGAGGAGTAGAGAGAGAACTTGTTCCATACCACCTGTAGGGTGAATGATCTGGTGAACACACTAATTGTTGATAGCAGAAGTTGCACTAATGTGGCATCAACCGATTTGATCACAAGGTTGAAGTTACTGACTATTGCATACCCAAGGCCATACAAGTTACATTGGTTAAGTAAGAAGGGAGCACTACATGCCACCCAGTAAGTACTACTGCTAATCACTATCGAAAATTACTTCGAAGAAATTCTTTATGATGTGTTGCCCATGTACACCTCACACGTGTTACTTGGCTGACCATGATTGTTTGATAGAAGAGTTATCCATAATGGATATAGGAACATATATGTGTTTGAGAAGGGTGGCCAAAAGATTACACTAAACTCGATACTACTGAGTGAAGTTAACAAATTGTAGGCAAAACTTGCTTACGAATCGAAGAAGACTCTAATGATGAGTAGAGCTGAGCTCTGAGAGGCCATCAATGCTAACAAGCCGACTCTTATGTTGGTTAGATACCTGTTAGAAATGAAGGAGCAGGGTGAACTACCCCTAGAAGTGAGAGCGTTGCTAGATGAATATGCCGATCTGTTCCTAAAATAGTTACCTTAGGGGTCGCCTTTAATTCAAGGCATAGAATACTACATTGACTTAATATCCAACGCCGCCCTGCCAAATAAGCCAACCTATAGGATGAGTCCTGAACAGGCTTCTGATCTCCAACAGTAAGTTAATGAATTACTAGAGAGATGGTATGTTAAGGAAAGTCTCAAGCTCTCAGCCTTTACACTGTATTGATGCTTCTAATATCGAAAAAGGATGGAACCTGATGGATATGTGTTGACAGCAAAGCAGTGAACAAGATTACAATCAAATATAGGTATCTTATCTCGAGATTAGAAAATATGCTGGATGAATTAAGTAGAGCTAAGATCTTCACCAAGATTAATCTGAAGTCTGGCTACCATCAAATTCGTATGAGGCCATGAGATGAGTAGAAAATTGCATTGAAAACTCGACATGGACTTTATGAGTGGATGGCTATGCCATTTGGCTTATCGAATGCTCCAAGCACTTTCATGAGACTGATGAACCATGTGCTGAGACATTTAATGGGGAAGTGTGTTGTGGTGTATTTTGACGATATCCTAGTGTATAGTGCCGACATGCCAAGTTACTATGAACATCTTCGAGCCATACTAAATGTCCTCTGTATAGAAAGATTATTCAACAACCTTAAGAAATGTTGCTTTTGCTAGGAGGAAGTAATATTCTTGGGCTATGTAGTAAGTGGAGAAGGCTTATAAGTGGACGATGAGAAGATCCAAGCAATCATCGAGTGGTCGACCTCTACTACTTGTGCAGAAGTGAGAAGTTTCCATGGATTGGCTTCCTTCTATAGAAGGTTCATCAGGAATTTCAATACCCTCACTGCACCCCTTACTGAATTGACAAAGAAGAACATCAACTTTCAATGGGGAGAAAAGGAAGAGAGAAATTTTGTCGAAGTGAAGGAAAGATTGACCTCTGCCCCTATACTAGTTCTACCTGACTTCTAGAAAATATTTGAGTTGGAGTGTAACGCATCAAGCATTAGGATAGGCGCTGTCCTAATGCAGGAAGGCTAACTAATTGCCTAACATAGTGAGAAGCTCAAGATACCTCAACTAAACTACTCTGTATATAATAAAGAACTCTTAGCACTGATCTGGGCACTGCAAGTATGGCATCATTATTTATTGCCGAGATAATTTGTCATCTATACTAACCATGAATTTTTGAGGTATCTTCGAGGTTAGAAGAAGTTGTTGACGTGGCAAGCGAGGTGGGTCAAATTCCTTAAGAGGTTCAATTTTGTAATAAAATACAAACAAGGAAAGAGCAGCGTAGTTGTAGATGCTCTTTTGGGGGGGCATGCACTCCTGAATGAACTGCAAACAAGATTGTTTGGGTTTGTAAACATTAAAAAGCAGCACTCCGAGGATCTACACTTCAGACCCATATTTGGGCAATGTGTCAATGGAAGGATAGTGGACGAGTATCATATAGAAGATGGATACTTATTCCAAAAGGGAAAATTGTACGTGCTAACCCGCTCTCTGTGAGAATTATTTATCAAGGAAGCCTATAATGGAGAACTCTTCGAGCATTTTGGAGAGAGAAGGACTTATAAACTGTTAAATGGTCATTTTTTCTAGCTAAGAATGAGGCGTAATGTATACTGAGTGATAAAAGGTTGTGCCTTGTGCAAGAGAGCTAAATGCGGAGTTAAGCAAGGGAAAGCAATACCTTTGCCTACTTCGATGAGACCTTAAGCTAAGTTAAGCATGGACTTTACTCTCGGCTTACCACGAATTGCTCGAGGCAAAAATTCTATAATAGTCGTTGTGGATAGGTTCAGTAAGATGGCACACTTTGTACCGTACTCCAAAACTAACAATACTTCGGCTATTACTTCTCTTTTCTTGTAGGAAATTATTAAGTTATACAATATGCTGAGAAGCATAGTATAAAACAGAGATCTAAAGTTCTTGAACCATTTCTAAAGAACCTTGTAGTGACAGATGAGAGCCAAACTACTATTTAGTACTTCTTGTTACTCCCAAACGGATGGGAAAATAGAAGTAGTCAATCGTACTTTGAGATCGTTGCTCTGAGCTACAGTAGGCAAGAACTTGGCTAATTGGGACATTTGCTTACCAGTGGCCAAATTCGTTTACAATTGAACAATACGTGATACTACTGAGTAAACCCCCTTTGAGGTTGTCTATGGTTTCAATCTCGAGTTGCCCCTCGATCACACCCTTGTACCTGAATTTAAACAAGAAGACCCTGATGTGAGAGCCCAAGCACAATCCCTTCAACAAATTTACAGCAAAGTTACTTAGTAAATAGACCAAGCTACTAGAAGAATGAGAGAGAAGGCCAAGGGTAGAACGACTAAACAATTATAGTTGGGAGACTTGGTGTAGTTACACCTCAGCAAGGAAAGGTTTCCAAGCAAGAAAAGGAACAAGTTATCTGCAAGACCTAAAGGACCTTTTAGAATCCTCCAAAAGTTTAATGATCTACAGGTTAGAGCTACTTGTAGACTATGAAGTTTCTGACACCTTCAACATTACCAACCTCAATCCATATTGACCTGATGGAGAACTGATCAAAGACCATTCGGATTTGATCCTAAATGTACATCAACCCGAAGGGAACGATAGGAATCAAACTACTAGGCCTTTGACCCTAGTTGAGCCCAAGGGCTAGATGGGCTAGCAAAGTGAATCCGCCTACTCCAGTTGACTCCTACTAAAGCCAAGTATCTCCTTCCTGATCAACTTTGCATGCCAAGCAATATAGTTGCCTACTTCTCGAAGTTTTTATGCTAAATGGTAGAATGTCGAGACAATAGCTAAACCATGTACGCTTACTCACCCACGTTCGAGCCAACCAGTTACTCAGCATTATCCTTGTCTAGAAGCTAAGAGAGAGACCCTAGACTAATCCTCAATCACCCCTACTCGGACAAATAATCTGATCAAACTCCTTTATCTACATCCTCCAACAGCCTTGTCAATATACCTCCACCAATTGTAGAATCTGCTACACTAATTATTATTTTTTCTTAAATATTTAATTTTACCCTTTGTATTCTTTATACATTACTTCTTTGGGAAATACCCTTTTTGTCTTTTCTCCTTTTAGGCAAGTTTTCCTAACTTATTGGGTATAAATACCCTTGTACTTATAGCCAGAAATATCATATTACCATTAATACACTTGATATTTCCTCTCGTAAACACTGATTGTTTACTTTCATTTTACTCTTATCTTAACCCTTAAGCAAGGTTAGGTGGTAAGTAACCTCATCGAACCAATTTGTGCATCATATTGAGTTGTGCCATGAGTTTTCGAAAGTTCCCTTGATACGTCATATCCTTTGGAGCTATTTGTGAGTTTTCACTTACTTTACATTCACATCCTTATTCTTTCGAGCATTCCCCATCATCTCTTCAAGTTTTTAGCAAGTTTGAACCCATCCTAGCTATTGCCCTTATTTGTTCTTAGTTACGGCACACACACAAGTTATCTTTAAAGTACTGAAAGATAAAAAGCTATTCAGTAATTTGAAGGAGTGTTATTTTTGTTAGAAGGAAGTAAAGTTTCTTGGGTATATTGTTAGTGGTGGAGGCTTAAGAGTAGGTGAAAAGAAACTTTGAGCAACTGTTAAATGGCCTATTCGGGAGTTTGTCATTTATAATGACCATCAAACACTAAGGTTTCTAAAGAGTTAACCTGTAGATCCCGCAAATATAGCTTTTTGAGTATAGAGTCGAACTTGACTATTATAGCTAATTCCCCTAAGTCAACAGAATCAATAAATTTAAACTAACTAAAACTTTAAATTCGAAACCTAAAACGAATATAAAACACTAATTTATTAATCGAAACCTTAATCACATATAAAAATCCTAAACCTTATATACACATAAATACAAGTGATTAACTCCGAACCTGATAAAAACCCTAAAACTAAAACTTTAAACTTATAAAATATACAAATTTACTCTAACAGTGATAAAACCCTGATTGAGTACAATCATCAACCGATAGATGTAATCGCGTAAAATCATTAACAAACGAATCGAGATAACTCCTAAATACTAATAAACTTAAAGAGTAATAAATTAATTAAATAAATTAACAATATTACAAATGTTATTTTATGATTATTTGTGATTTCATATGTGTATATATGTGAGCTAATTTTATATTGATTTAATTTACTACATAATTTATGTTTATGTATTATATAGTACATTAATTATACATTTTATATTTTCTTCTATAATTACATCATATTTCATTCCAAACATTATCTAAAAAAATGGGGAACTTGAACTTATGTTATGACATGTGAGCAAATTTGAATTGTAAATTCAACTTATATCACTTTCATTTACGTCATTTTCACTTATCATATCTTCTTATTTTCTTTTTCCTTTCTTTTCTTTTTCTTATCCTTTTCTTTTTATTTCTTCTTCTTGCCATGAGCCATGTGTACATGAAAATATCACATGTTAAAAAAAAAATTGATCAAAATCTATATGTCATTTTCAACTTTTTATCTTGCTTTTCTTTCTCTTTTCTTTTCCTTATCTCTTACTTTTTCTTATTACTCTACTGCAAGCCATCTAGCACCTTTAGAACCCACTACAAAAGTCATTTCTTTATCAAAGTCAAATACAAAATAAGCCTTTTCCTTCTACAAATTTGGACTATCATTCCCTTTCTTTTTTTTTTTTCAACTCTTTTGCTTTAGTTTTTCTTCCTATTCTCTTCTGAATATCACTAAGTTTCAATACACATAAGTTACTCCATTTCCATCATTTTACGATGAATTTCAAGAGGGATTAGGAGACAACATTCTCAAGAACTTCAAAGATCAAGTAAACAAAGATTTCCTTTTATGTATTTCAATTTTCTTTTTTTTTTTTGTATTTAAGTTTGTGTATTTTCTCATATGTTTATATGTATTTTAGTATTATATGTATTAGAAAATATGTAGTAAGAGCTATATGTATTTTGACATCTTTGTAATAGAAATTTCATATACGTATATTTGATTACATGTATACAATTTTTTTTTTATTCTTTATAGTGATGTATTTACATATGTGTATACTTAGATATGTAAATATAAACCCATATGTATATATATGTTATATAAACTTAGTTATGTATATATCTATATACAATTCTTATATACAGTACATGTACATACATATAATACTAGGTATATTTACTGTATAATATACTTATGTGAAATATACTGTGTAGTATAAATATACATATATAAATAAGTAAGAAAATATAGGAATACATGTACGTATATGCACTTATGTATATATACTAATATTTAAATAAATATATATACCAAGAAATATATATGTATATTAATATCTAATTTTCTTGAAAATAGATTAAGAAAACATAAATATATGTATATATGTACGTGTATAAATATAAGTAAGTATTAGTATAGTATAAGTATAAGAACATGTAGATATTAAAAAGATACAAGTATATGTATACCAATATATTAATTCCTTAAAATAAGTTAATAAGTATATATATATATATATATATATATGTATATGTGGACCATGACTCTTAAAGGAAGAATTAGGAGCTAATTTACAATATTTAATAAATTATAATATTATATATGTATATGTATTAATATTACAAAATTAGAAAAACATAAAAATTGAAAGAATTAAGAGAATGGTGACACNAAAGATTTCGTGTACTTCAAGCATTATCCAACTGCCATCGACAGACATATATATATTAAATGTACACATATATAGGGAGTTTCCTTTGCAAAGTTAAGGGAAATTCAAAACATCTGCTAGACTAATAGCATAAGGTAAGTGTCATAGAATTCTAATCAAGCTCCCTCCATATTTTGTTTGTGCATTCCCTTAATTAGTAGTAAATACCAATGGATTGTTATATCATTATTTCAAATACTTACACCTTATTCCAATGGAACATGGTCCTTTAGAAGTGGCGAAGATGCAAACATAAACATGCATTTAATAATAATTATCTAAACTAAAAACTTATAGAAATAATGATGATCTGTCTTATAGTTTTAGCATATAATAATATATTCTTAAGTACTAAATTAGGTATGATAAGGCTTACTTAAGTTTATATATATATATGTATGTATAAAATATTTATATATAAATATGAAATGTGGATGGACTTATGAATATGGCTTGATTCAACCATATTTGTATTTTTTTTTATTGTCTCCTCATCCACACGTATACATCGTATGTATATAAGAATATTATATTTTTATCTACAGTTTAATAAGTTGAAGTATATCTATACTTTATAATATTTAACATTTGACGAAGACTAAGTACTGTAAAGTGTAGTGAAATGTATGTAAAAGTTGGTATTTTAACTTAGTCGTGCAGTCCTTGAATTATTGAGTGTGATCTTATAAAATTTATTAACACCCAATAAGAAATGAAAAAGATAAGACCGTTTGAAGTTTAAAAACGTAACATCAGTATGGCATACAATAAACAGTCAATAGAAAATTATTTTCGACCTGTAGTTGACTTTAGTATCATATTTCCCTAAGTGTACTAGGTGAGGAAAGACCCCATTGTGAAACTTAAGATTTTATGCTATTATCAAGCTTAGGTAAGTAGATATTTTTGTTTTCGTGCAAGTAGACCTTTGTTTACTTAACTTTGAGTCAATTGAGTTGTAAACTGTAATGTGGTGCTAGATTGATTGGATACATGATTTTGTTGAATGCATATGTTGACTGAATGGAATGTTTCCTCATGCATGACTAACCCATCGATATGTATTTCTGTTTGAAAAACTTGGAAACCGAACGGTTTTTTAGAATGTTCACTCAAGTGAACCCTATATGAAAGAATGTAATATAAAGTCAAGAAATAAAGCCGAAGTTAAGATAGTTGAACTATTTATAATATGGAACTTGAGATTCATGCTTGATACTGGGTTATTGTACTATCTACTACATTCAAGGCATGGCATGAAAGAACCTACAGGTTGAGTTTTTGAAAGCTTAAATACGGCTGAGTTGGCTTTTAAGCATATAAAATTACATTACTTAACTTATTCTAGCCACAATGTATGACCAATTATGTATTGGATTTTCAAGCCATAATAGGTGGTCTTGTTGGGAGTCCTACTCCTAAGTAGCTCCTAGTTGCCTTAGGTTCCTAGACGTAGTATCCAGATGCTCAGGTATGTCGACTAACTGGATGAAGAATTATAAAAATATAGGATATCAGTATCGATGCATGTCACATGTATGAGCATAATATGGATTTTCTTCATAAATAGTTTGTATTGATAACTCAGGTTATGAGATTGAATGTCTTATAGTACTAATTTTTGTGAATGTGTGTTATATGTGTTTTGTCTTTTGTTTTATCCACTCTCACTTAACTCATAGAGAGCTGACGAGATACTTATGTATCCTCAGGTTATGAGGAGAATCGACAGGGTAACATCAGTTGGGGGAAAAAGTCTTTTGAGAGTGCTTAAGATAGAGTCAACCGCTTTTGAAGAAGTCTTGCAATATTTTGTTATTATTTCTATAAAAGATCTATACATACGAGGAAAAAAAAAGTACTGTATTTTAGGTTTGGTTAAGCTTGACAAATGTAATCTTTTGTATAAATAGGCATTAAACTGAACTCCGTTATAGTACTCTTTTGTTATAAATAAAACTTTTGTTGAATATAAACAGGTATTCCTATATGACGGTACATCCTAAGCTATGCCAGGATATGACAACTAATTAGGTCGTTTAGTATTACATCTAGATACTCGTTAGGTTCTTATTATTTTATTCATTAGGAGACACTAATCAGAAGGGCGATCTACCCATTGATTGCTATGATTCATATCGGCTTTAGTCAAGTGAGTACTCTCAATAACTCTATACCTATTTGTGTTTATAGTTAGTGCACCTAAATTGTTTATAATAATAAAATGATGCTTAGGGTTTATGGATGTGCATGTGCTTAATAGTAGTTGTTAATTGTACTAAACATTATTAAATATGATAACTAAAGAATTGGTTGTATGATTGGCTACTGCATGATTTAGATGGTTTGTTGATATTGGTTGATAGCCTAATAATTTGACTTAATCATATTCAACTTATCTTAAATTAAATGGATAATGCATAAGTATGAACATTGCAATTATTGTTCCAGCCATCACCTCGCATAGATGGTAATAAAGGGCCTTATAAGGATGGAAATCCCATATGATTTGATTATTTATGATTAATATAGCGCATGAGCACTTGTACAACTAGACCCTACCCTTAGCTCACGAGCTTACCTCACGCCCCGAAGATGTTAATCGTAGGTAGCTAAGAGTCGAGTTTAGAGACCACCATTGTAAGGCGTGAATGTGGGTTGCGGAGGCTACCTTATTACTAGACTTGGGAATTTGTGTATTACTAGATTTTTGAAATGGAAATATATTTTGTGAAATACGAAAATTCAATATATGGTTAAAAAAACCCAGGTACTAAGACCAGTAACGTTATAAGCAGTA
The DNA here is from genome assembly GCA_024138015.1 of Lumnitzera littorea. Taxonomy (NCBI): domain Eukaryota; kingdom Viridiplantae; phylum Streptophyta; class Magnoliopsida; order Myrtales; family Combretaceae; genus Lumnitzera; species Lumnitzera littorea. The sequence continues at coordinate 44,112,559 of JAMXBB010000003.1, forward strand.
CTTAGTTAACTACATATATTGTTCGGTATACTACTTGTTCATGCATTCATATGTTTGTTAATTAATTGCTTAATAACATGTTTTCCAATATAGTAGGAAGGATATCTCACTAAGCTCATGGGAAATAGAATATGAAAATATATCGAGCATTGAGCGCAAGTATTGAGATACCTTGGGAGATAAAATATGAAAATATATTGTATAGATGGTTTGGAACATTAAATGTAATTAGTATTCTTATACTTAGATTTTGTAACTTCGATAAGTTTAAATTTTAAATCTTGACTACCTGATATTATCATTTGGTAGGAGGTACTAATTCTCTGTTGTTCTAAGGGACTATAAAATATTGAATATCTATAGTTATTTATATTTTACGATAATTAAATAAATTAAAATCGAAAACTCTAGTGATTAATTAATTAGAATCTTATAATTTCTTACTTGCAAAGTGGTACTCATATCATGAGTGTACATTGATAACTTTGATTTTAAACATATTTCACATTGTGATTTTATAGTATTTCCCTTACATTTTTGGTTTTCTTTAAAGAAATTGGTACTTAATTGAGTAAAATTTTGATTTCAAGGTTTGAACGCGTTCTAGGATCGAAAATGAAGAAAAGGAATCAAGTTTCACTCAATTCGGAGTTCAAATGAAAAAGTTATAAAGTTTTGAAGTTACACAGTCTAGGACATGACCATGTCCCCAAGCTGTGTCCATCCAGAAAAATTTGCCAGGTGCAGAAAGTTACACGATCTGGGGATACGGCCATGTCCTAGGCTATGTCTGGTGACGAAAACAGAATCTTTATAATACATATATAAAAGGATATCTGAGGGTTTCAAAAAAAGGGAGACATTAGAGAAAACGAACAAGACACGAGAGAAAAGAAGAGACTTGAGGAGAAAGAGAAGAAAAAGGCGAAAGTAACACCAACTTCAAAATTAGAGAGATTGTTCATCAATTAAAGGGGTTTTCCATATTTTATTCTACGTTTTTTATGAAACTCATTTTTAGATTCATTATGATAGCTTAGAATTCGTGTATTTAGGATTATGGAACCTAGGGTTTCATGTGACTTTTGGGTTGATTTATAAATTTCAATAAAGTTTCTATCTTTTCTTGATTCAATTATGTTGTTTAATTGTTGATTGATAATTTTAGAGTATCAATATATGATATTATACATGATGAGTGAGAAATTGCATGTGTAATTAGATCTTAGCATAATTGGAGAGAATTACATGTATACATAGAGATAAGATATATGTTTCTTCCGGAAAGTTAATTATTTGTATGGGAATTCATTATACATTAATGCAATTCTAAGTTATATTACTAAGTAAAGAGATTCCGGTAAATAATTTAGGATTAGGGTTAATATGCTTGAAAAAGGTATTAACTTTAATTGTGAATCCCTCCAGTCAAGAATAATAGAAATTGAATTGAATATATTTTAAGCGGTCACATGTTAAACACTAAGGGAAATAATTCCTAAATACGTTATTAATTTCTTGAAGTCGTTCGTAGTTTTATTGCTTTCTAATTTGCTTAATCAAGTCTCATAATTAGTTTAAATGGTTAATTTCAGTATTTTTAATTCATTCAATTTATCACAATTTTCTGGTTAGATAATAGAGCTAAGGTTAATATTTGTACTCGAAATCTCTGAGGGATCGACTCAGACTCACATCCGCTATATTAAAATTAATAGGTGCACTTGCCTCATATCATACATATAATATAAAAACTTTAAGCAATCCTACTAGGTCTCCCTTTAGGGTCATGGCATAACCAAAGTTGTCTAAGGAACGACAAATTAAATGAGTTGAATTTTTTGAAGGATTTTCATTTGTGATTAAGTGTAAGAGAGAAAAAGCAAATGTTGTAGTGAATGCCCTATCTAGACATGATATGATGCTTTCTGATCTTCAAAAAGATTGATGGGATTAACGAGCATCCAAGAACAATACCCTTAAGACAAACATTAGAGTCCAATATATGCCCAGTGCATTAAGGGAAGAACTATGGATGACTACTTCATAGAAGAAGGATATCTCTTCTAAGTTGGAAAACTATGTGTACCATCTTATTCGATATGAGAGTTACTCCTAAGGGAAGCTTATAGTAAAGGATTATTACGACAGTTTTAGAGAGAGAAGAACGTATGAGCCATTGAAGTCTAGGTTTTATTAGCCTAGAATGTTAAAAGGATGTCAATCAAATTGTCAAGAGATTCATTACTTGCAAAGAGGCAAAGAGCTAAGCTATACAAGGGAAGGCTATCCCTTTACCTGTATCGGCCAAACCATGGGTAGATTTGAGTATTGATTTTGTTCTTGGTTTACTCAGAATAGTACGTGAGAAGTACACTATAATGGTAGTAGTTGATAGGTTCAGTTTTTTACTACATTTTGTGCCTTACAACAAAGCTAACAGTGCTTTGGATATTTCTTTTCTTTTCTTGTAAGAGATCATGAAGCTTCATGGAGTTCCTCGGAGTATTGTATTTGACTAAGACCCAAAGTTCTTAAGTCACTTTTGGAAGACCCTATGGTGCTAACTAAAGACAAAACCACTATTCAGCACATCATGCCATCCACAAATTGATGGACAAATAAAGGTTGTTAGCAGGACATTTGGATCTCTATTCCAAGCTATTGTTGGAAGAGATCATGCCAATTGGGATACCTGTTTGCCTATTATGCAATTTGCTTACAACTAATTTGTTTATAGCATTATAGATAAGACCCCTTTTAAGGTTTTAGCATAAAGCATCCACTTAATCAAACATTAATGCTCAGAACCAAATAAGGAGATTCAAAAGCTAAAGATCAAGCTAGAACCTTACAACAAATCTACTAGAGAGTCACTGACCAACTGATCGAGCTATCAAGAAACTATTGCACAAAAGCCAACCCCAAAAGTTGAAGCTATTCTGACTAAGAGATCTTATATGGCTACATGTTAACAAGGCAAGGTTTCCAAATAAGAGAAAGAACAAGTTGTCACCATAAGCTAAAGGACCTTTTTGAGTGCTATAGAAGATCAATGACAATACTTACCATCTTGAGCTCCTTGAAGGTTATAGAGTTTCTGATGTCTTCAACATTGTTGACCTAAGTCCATTTATATCTAAGGGAGATACCTTAATAGAGAACTCTAAAGATTTAACCCCAAATCCAAAACAACCTTAAGGGAATTATAGGAATTAGACCTCAAGTTCTCTCACATGCTCGCAAGCTAAGAGTCTAACTAACATAGCATGTCGAATCCTCAACCATTACCCAACTCTAGAGGAGGCTGACATATTATGCTAATCTTAGCCAACCTTGAATCTAAGCTACTATAAGTATAGTCTACTCTTAGCAATAAGAATAAGGTTAGGCCAAGCTAGCCAAGGACTCCCAGCTCACCATGTTGGCTTGTTTAGGAGACAGCTTTACCCTACAAGTTCAAGTCTACTAAGGTGATGCACCCGAGCTATTCTAAAGTGATTGTTCCATACTAATCAGAGACCCAAATACTGTCAACCTTATCCTAGTGAATCAAAGTTTTTTATGTGATCGATTGTCTACCCTCTCTCTAGAAGATAAGTGTCCCACTCTTTGCTTGTGCCACTTGACACTAAGTATTCTATTTTTAGAAAAATTATGGATTTACCATTTTCCTTTTGTAGCATGAATGTACATAGAATTTTATCCCTTTTAGTAATTACATATGTTAACATGATGCTAGTTATACCAGGTATAAACACCCTATTATGATACATGTTGTAACTAGCTTATCTCCTTTCAATTAATGAAGTACTTGAGTTTCCTCTCTTCTCTTCATTGAGACTTTAAACTTTAGCTCGTATCAAACCCTTAAGTAAGATTTGTACGGCAAGTAACCCATTGTCGTAGACTATTGAGTCACATCCAACAAGATATTGGTCATGTGTGCATAAGTGGTGTGTCACATCCATTTGAGTAGCTCATATTTTTCCTTAGTCTTCTACTCAAACTCCATTTGAACCCATTTCACCTTCTTTGATAGCTTTAAAGGACCCATCCATACTATAACAAGACTTTGTTAAAGGTTCATGGTGTATGCATTATCATTTGTTTATGAGCTCGGTGCCACATCATTAGTGGTATGCCTACAAGGATGGAGAGAAGGCTCGAATTTCTAACCACTATACTTAGTCTTAGATTTCATGTGCCAAGATCTAAATTAGTTAGATTTAGCTTAGAGTTAGATAGGAGTTCGGTTCAATCCACATCTAACTTCTTGAATTAGCTCTGTTTCAATTCAAAGCAATAGTTTGAGATATCATTGATCTTAGAAAGAGCTCAGGTTTATCTAAACCAACTACATTACTACTTTATGTTCCTATTATACTAAGTAGCTTAGATGTCAAGGCAATAAGCTATGTTTGAGAATATAGCTTAAAGTGTAGTTATTGTATACTCGATGGAAAACAATTGCTCATATGTCCTAACTCGAAATTTAGTAACTTATAAGCTTGCTTAGGCAATGTATCCTTAAATGGATATCTACTATTCTCAAATGTAAATGACTCGAGTACACTTGTAGAGCTTAGACATTCTGTTCGTACAAAGCTTAGATTTTTGTCCATTTTTATTCAATTACTAGAGTTACTCGACTTTGATATTTGATCTAGCCACCGTAGTATATAACAGATGCATGGTAACGCAGCAAAGAGTCTGATAAACAAATAGTAGAATTTACAGCTACCATCCAGTCACATGCTTCTCATTACTCTAATCCAACTGCTACTAGTCATTGTGATCAAAGTTCAAGTTTGTACCTGTTCCAACTTGGCATGTTGAAGTCCAACCTTAAAGGCTTGAGCATGCTATAGTAACTCGGTATTGTGAATCAAGCTTAGCATATAATTCAAGTTGTATCAATGTTATCTTTTAAGGAGGTCAAGTGATGCATTTCTAGGGTCGTACACAAAGAGGCTACACCATAAAGAGAAAAGGAACAAGAAACAAAGAGGGGGTAGGGTGGGGGGTGGTTAGTGGGTTAGCAAAAACCCAAGCAACTATCAACTACTAGATATGACACATCAACAAATCCTACTCAACCTGATATCCACTTGATATGACACATAATTAAGGATTAGGATCACTCACCACTATTCCTTATTAAAGGGCATAGATAAGAGTTAAGGATATAAAGACACAGTTAGTGTTCTCAAAGGAAAATGCCTACATTCTGTAATGAAGAAGTGATGTCTCCATTACGAATAAGTGAGGCTGATATATGGCCTCCTTGAGGTTACATTTCTAGGAAAAGACAAAAGTTAGGTAATTTACATATTAGATACTTAGATACCTAAGATAAATGCTAAAATGGGTAAAAATGTCTCAATATAGTACAATGTATGTGAAAAGAGTCATTCTAAAATGTTGTGCTAAGAGACACATATCATATGGGGGTTAGTGAGTTGAAATGGTGTATGCATGGTAGCTCTTATGGATGTAGGGTCTTTGTTAATTCAGCACTTGCTGATATCAGTTAGGTAGAGGTCAAAAGGAGAACAAATGGATTAGCCGACTTGGTTGAGGTAAGGTTAGAGCTCAGATGTTTGTGCTGTTTGAAGCCTCTATTGGTCGGATGATTTGGCTACTTAGCTTAGTTTAGTGCTCTTCAGCTTGGGACCTATTTTAATAATGATCAAGGCTCGATACTCAGGTAAGATGAAGTGTGGTATGCCTTGGTTAATGATAGCATCTTCATTCTTGAAAGGTTCTCAAGTTAGTACATACATCAGGCGAGTCCTTGTAATTCCTTATCTCAACTTTTGGTTATGGGTCCAAGAGGTTGATTCTTATCATCTTCCTAGTAGTCAGAGAGATTTGGCCTCAAATTTGTAAGGTCTTCTCTGGTTGGCTCTTCTTCTATCTATGCATCAATTTCATCTAGACGGTGAGGAATCAAGTTAAATACTTTAAAAGTAGAAGAGACACCATAGTCCTTGGATAGCTCAACCTAATAGGTGTTGTAGTTGATCTTCTTTAGTACCTTGAATGGACTGTCAACTTTGGGTGATAACTTCCTCTTCCTGAGGTGTCGAAACCTCTCTTGGCTGAGGTGGACCCTTACAAGGTCACTAGGGTTGAAAAACATAGCTCAGTAGCCACGACTACTGATCTTTTGCTGCCATTCATTGAACTTGGCAATCTTGGCTACATGCTAATATAGTTCTTGTAGTCCTCTGGCTCAATCCACTTTAGACTAGTTTTCTTTTGGAGTTATATGGATGCTAATCATATCAAGTGGGATGGCTAGGTTAAGGCTATAGATGACCTCTAAGGGAGTCTTTCCAATGGTATTGTAGACAGTTTGGTTATGAGTGAACTTTACCATAAGCAAGCATAAATCCTAATCCTTCAAGTTCTTTCCTACAATAGTTCGAAGTAAGGTACCTAACGTCTTATTTACCACCTCGATCTAGCCATTTGTCTGACTACTTAAATTAAATATAATCTTGGTGCTAAGTCTCTTTGATAAGGTCTTCCAAAAGTAATTCAAGAACTTAGTAACTTGATCTAAAATAATAGACTTCAAAACTCCATGTAGGCTAATGAATTCTTGCAAAAAACAAATCATCAATAGACAAAGCATCATTAGTTCAATGCATGAAATAAAGTATGTCATTCTGCTAAATCAGTCTACAACTATAAGGATTTAGTCTTTCCCTTTGGATGTCCTGAGCAACCTTAGGACAAAGTCCATACTGAAGTTGGCCCAAAGTAAGGTTGACATGGGTAAGGGCATGTACTCTCCATGAGGTTTTTTCCTTCCCTTTGTCCTCTTGCATATGTCACAGCTTCTTATGACCTTATGGACATCCTTAGCAAAACCAAGCGAATAGAAATTTTTTCTCAACAAGTCAGCTATTTTGGTCTCATCAAAGTGACCAAATAGTCTACCACTGTAAGCTTCCTTAACCAGTAGCTTACGTATGGAACACTTCAGTATATACAACCTTCTTTCTTTAAACAAGTATCCATCTTTGATATAATATCCTCCAACAGTAACTCCTCTACACTTCTCAAGTATAGGACAAAAGAGTATACTGCCCAACAATGAAGGAAAATCCTAATAACTTCTTCCCAAAAGTGGTTAGCTAAACATTGCCAATGTGATAAAGCGTCAGTAACCATATTAGAGCTACCATTCTTATGCTTAATCACATAAGAAAAACCTTTCATGAAGTTTAACTACTTAGCTTGCATCTTTGAAAGTTTATTTTGACTTCTAAGGTGCTTTAAGGACTCATGGTCTATATATATCACAAACTCTCGAGGTAGTAAGTAATATTAGCATATAGTAAGAGCTCAGAAAAGAGAGCACAACTCTTTTCCATACACAAAGTAATTCAGGGCGATACTACTAAGCTTTTCACTATGGTAAGCAACATAAGGGTGCTCTTGCATCAGTACTATGCCAATGCCAATTCTTAAAGCATAACATTCTAACTTGAAGGGTTTGTCAAAATCTGGCAAAGCTAAGATAGGTGCTATGATAAGATTCTCCTTGATTCTCCAAAGCTCTTGTCAGCTCAATTAATCTACTGGAATCCTTCACTCTTCTCTATCAGTTTGGTTAAGGAGGCTGCAATATATTAAAGTTCTTGATGAACCTTCCATAAAAAGAAGCAAGACTATGGAAAGTTTGCACTTTAGTGACATTCTTTGGTGTAAGCTATTGTAAGATAGCTTTGACTATCCCCTCATTAGCTCAAATTCCTTCTTCAAACACTACATATCCAAGAAGGACAACTTCGTATTGGCAGAATGTATACCTCTTCAAATTTCCAAATAGTTTCTCAATACATAGTATGTTAAAAACAGCTTGGAGGTATTCTAGGTTATTGGTAAGATCAACACTATATATTAGTATGTCATCAAAGTACACAACTATACAATCTCTCTATCAAAGTGTGCATCACATGGTTCATGAGCCTCATGAAAGTGATCGGCACATTAATGAGTCCAAATGGCATAACTATCTACTCATAAAGACCATGCCTTGTCTTAAAAGCAATTTTCTACTTATCACCAATCTTATGCAAATCTGGTGGTAACCACTTTGCAAATCAATCTTCGAGAATATTCAAGTATTATGAATCTTGTCCAACATGTCATCGAGCCTTGGTATGAGATATCTATACTTAACAGTAATTTAGTTGATAGCTTGACTATTGATTACATGTGCCATTAACCATCTTTCTTTGAGATAAGCAAGGCTAGCACGATACCAAGGCCTATGCTCTCCCTCACAGATTTTCACTCAATGAGCTCGTCTACTTGTCTCTTCAACTCAATAGCTTACTCCAAATTCATTCTATAAGCAGGTCTATTTAGCAAAATAGTGTCTAGTTATAAGTTAATGCAGTATTCAATACCTCCGACTAGGGGTAGTCCTTTAGGCAACTCGTTTGAGAACAGATCAAAAAACTCTTCTATCAACTTCCAAATCTCTTGTAGCACATCAATCATATCTCTCAACTCCATATAATCTTCTCATCAATAAGAATATAGGCTTATTAGCCTTCCCAACAAGATGAAGCTCTCTACTACTCATTACAAGGGCTTTCTTCTTGCTAACTTGAGTAAGTTGGTTATGAGTTTCATTTACTTAGCTCGGTGTCATGGGTTTTAATACGATCTTCCTTCTGTTCTTCACAAAGACATATGTGTTATTATATCCATCATATGTAATACGTACATAGTCTTCCCAATAGTAAATGTGAGGCTCCCATGTGGATAACATCACAAGCCACTTCATCCCTATATACATTTCCAATACAGACAGGAATGACTACCCATTTGGTCACTTATAGAGCACCCTTATCATGTAACCAGTGTAACTTATAGGGTTAAGGGTGCTTAGAGGTCAGCAGACCTACTCTCTGCACGAGGGCCTGGACAATAAATTAGTGCAAGTCCCTTCATCTACTATATCATGCATAGTTGACCCTTGATGGTGCACTTAGTGTAGGATAAGTTTTCTCTCTAATCTTCATTAGAGCTCGGCAGTAAACTAAATACTCATCTCAACATTACTTCATTAAAGCTTAGCAGTAAACTAAATACTCATCTCAACATTAGGGTCATCACTTCACCTTAGTTGGCATAGACACAAGTTTCTTCTTTGTCCTTTACTTCAGCTTTTGTAGTATATTTTTCTTCTTTCTCGGGGTCACTCTTAACTATGCTATCCACTTCATCAACTAAAAGGATCATAACAAGTCGATTAGGACACTCAATAGCCATGTGTCCATAATCCAAACATTTAAAGCATTTTATCTCACTTTTCTTGTGACCCAAGGTTTGTCCTCTCTCAAATGTCTTCGAGTTGCCTCCATCACCAACTCGATTCTTCAAGCTAGCTCAGTTTTCATTAGGTTAATCATTCTTCCCTTCTATTTGGTTAGGTCTTCTTGGTTCTAGGTGGCCAAATCGCTATAGAATAGTAGTCCACAAAGAGCTTAAATTAGGTCAAATAAGGGCATTCTGTTGCTGCTTCTCAACCCATTAAGCTATCTTAATGGCTTCTTCCAAAGTTTAAAACCTTTGTACCTCTACAATGTTGTAGATCTCATATCTTAGTTGTTAAGAATCAAGGACTGATCACACCATCTAAGAGACTGTTGAGTCGTTTGAGGTAAGTTAAGCGTCAAGGAGCAATGTTTACCCCAATCTAACCTACTGAGCTACTTTGCTCTCCACACCATCTAAGAGAATGCCAAGGTGATCAATCGACATGCCAAGCCGACCCCTCTGCAACACACCAGTCCAATTACCAAATCTAGATACAGCCATCTCCATAGTGCCAAGGCTAAGCTAACAACTATCAGGAGCTGACCATCCAGGGCCGATCCCAAATGTAAGTCATCCCTAAGCCAATCCTTATCCAATCCTAGCAATCAGAGCTATCGAATTGCTAACGCTAACCAGACCTAATCAAGGCCTACCCCTACACGGCTCACAATGTTATTGAGACTACATAATGAGCAGAATTACACACGCACTGTCCTTTCTGACATTCGTACTGTCCTTTTTGACAAAAGATACTCTTTTGTACGATTTTATGCTTCCTCTATAAATTATTCTCTTTTTTCTTAGTAATTAAGGATCCAATTATGTAATTTTCTATAATTTAGGACTTACCTTAACTAAGTACTATAAACACTTGCATATTGTAATAGCTACTCAAGGAATATACAAAGAGAGCACACTAAACTTTTACACCCTCTTTAGCTAAGTGTCTTTTTGCTTACTCTTAAGCTATTCTTATCTAGCTCATTTGAGCATGGACTAGACCCTGAGCTCATGTAAGGTATTAATATGTCATATCCATCGTTGGTGCATAGGAACCCTACTCAACCTCAACTTTCATTTACTTTTTAAGCTATTTCATGGCCTAGACCCACCCTCTTTGGTTATGCGTGATATTGGGTCCATGTGTTCATCTACGGAGTTCGTATCATCTTAGTATCAAAGCCTAGATATGTTTAAAGCTGGATTCTGCTACTATATTCTTTGAGTGGTTTATTACTACTCTTATATGATAACGACTTTATTATTAACTTTAGAGTTTAGTAGTTGAGAAGTGTTCCATGCTCTGTTTTCCCCTGTTTCCAATACATAAAACAAAGTGTAGTCAACTATTCATTTGTTGTGTAATTGTCATGGTAATTAGAGTATCGGTTATTAATCTTCAAGTGGTATTATTAGACGTCAATTTTTTTGAAGTAACCATCGATGTTAGAATTAAGTGTTTAAAGAACTTTAGGAAACCAAAAAAGTGGTACTCAACATGGCCAAGAGCAAGAAGGAAGCTTCACACCTCGATTAGTGGGTGACCACTTGAATAGGCTTACCAACTTGGTAGCTAGTTTGATAATTGTTATCTAAGAAGACCAGCAGCAAGCTAAGAATAGCCCCATTAGAGAACGTAAGCAACAAAGGCAAGGTAATGATCAGTTTAGTCAAGTTAATGCCTCAGCTCAACTACCCTGAGTTAAAGGAATGGGTAAGGATATTAGGAGAAGGCTAGCATTTGAAGGAATTGAGGAGGAAGAGGAAGGAGATAACAAAGCAGAAGAGTACTACGAGCCTAAAGAAAGAAGTATACGAGCTCAAAGAAAGAAATGTATGAGCCCCTAAAGTTGAAGGGTTAAGGATGTGTATTCCAAGCTTTTCTATGAGTTGTGATGCTAAGGACTACGTAGATTAGGTAGATGGGATTGAAAAGCAGTTTGAATACCATGACATACCTGGCAATGCAAAGATTAGACTTGCTGTGTTAGAGTTCACTAGTTATGCCACCTTATGGTGGAAGAATTTGCAAGCTACTCAAAGAAGGGAAGGAGAATGAGAGATTAAGAATTGGGATGAAATGAAGAAGGTTTTGTAGAGAAGGTTTGTGCCGAGCTATTATTTGTAGGATGTCTTCAAAAGACTACAAGAGCTGAGAGAAGGAGGGTCAAGTGTAGACACTTATGTTAAGGAATTCCAAATGTTGATGATTCGATGTGAAGTTGTCAAGCTAGACAACTGAACTGTATCTCAATTCATCAGTGGATTCAAGTATGAGATTAGGGATCTCTTAGAAACCCTAGATATTGGAACATTTGATGACGTAATCTAAGCCACCCAAATAATAGAAAGGCACCAAATGGGAAGGTTCTAACCACTTGTCAATCGACTTGGCAATAGTCGATTTGTTCTGAGCAGACCTGTGTGAACAAAACCAAATAAGATCACTAAGATCCGACCTACTCAGTCTACTCGAGTAGAAGAGAAGGAATACCCAAGGAAGTTTGAGAAGGGCTAGAGTTTAGGGAGGAAGACAAGTGAGATCAACTGTTTCAAATGCCAAGGATTTAGACATAAGGCCGCTCAGTGTCCGAACAAGCGAACAATGGTGATTTGAGGCGAGGTACCAACTGTTTAAGTCGACAGTATTGATGAGGAAGTAAAGAAGTTAAAAAAGGACAGACGGACCGAATTATTTGAGGAGGAAGTTATCTACAATAAGGAAAGCAACTTTATGCCAGCCACTCTAGTGTTGAGGAAGGCAATGAGCATTAATCTTGTACCCAAAGACAAACAAAGGGAAAATCTCTTCCATATTAGATGTAAGGTAAATGAGTCCTTATGTGCGTTGATAGTTGACAATAGGAGCTGCACCAATGCAGCCTCTACATCTATGGCCCAACAGTTGAAATTGCTGACTAAGCCTCACCCGAAACCTTATAAGCTTCATTAGCTTAGTGATAAAGGAGCCCTACAGGTGAACAAACAAGTGTCCATGCCGATCTGCATTGGTAAATATCAAGACGAAATACTATGTGATGTGCTGCTCACGAGTGCATCCCACATTCTACTTGAACGACCGTAGATATTTGATCGAGTAGTTATATATGATGGAAGGAGGAATACATGTTCTGTAGAGCATGAAGGCAGGAGGATGAAATTAGTTCCTATGATTGCCAAGCAGGTAAAGGTCATGTAGTCCTAACTTAGCCGAACCTTGTAGAAGGAGGCTTTGGTGATGACTCGAGCCAAATTGAAAAGAGAAATGGAGCTTGAAGGATCAACCTATCTATTGGTTCAAAGGTTACTAGAGATGAGGTCTAAGGAGAGGGAGTAGCTTACCGAGGTGAAAACATTGCTAGAAGAGTTTGCCAACCTGTTTCCAAATGATATACTTGAAGGTTTGCCTCCCATCTAAGGTGTCGAACATGTAATTGACTTGTAGCCAGGAGCCGCACTGCTGAACAAGCCTGCCTATAGGCTAAATCCTAAACAGGCTACCAAGCTACAGAAGTAGGTAGATGAACTAATGAAGAAGGGGTATGTGCAGGAGTCCCTTAGCCCCTACACCATGTCGACCTTGTTAATGCCAAAGAAAGATGGTTCTTAAAGGATTAATGTAGATAACTAAGCAATCAATCGAATTACCATCAAGTATAGGTACCCCATACCCAAACTTGATGACATGCTAAATGAATTAAGCGGAGCAAGAGTGCTCTCCAAGATTAACCTTAAATCTGGACACCATCAAATTCGCATGCATAAGGGTGATGAACGGAAGACCGCATTCAATACACAACATGGTTTATATGAATGACTTGTAATGCCATTTAGACTGTCCAATGCGCCGAGCACATTTATGCGCCTAATGAATGATGTGCTCTAAGAATTAATAGGAAAGTTTGTCATGGTTTATTTTGATGACATTATCACGTACAGTCCTAACCTGGAGACTCACTAAGAGCATCTCTAAAGAGTCTTTGCAAAACTCCAAGTTAAACAGCTCTACGCCAATCTAAAGAAATGCGACTTTTTCCAACCCGAGGTGATCTTCTTAGGGTTTGTTATGAGTGGAGGTAGTATCCAAATTGATAATGAGAAAATAAGAGCAATCATAGAATGGCTTGAGCCGACCTGTTCTATGGATGTGAGAAGTTTCTATAACCTGGCATTGTTCTATCATAAATTTATAAAGAATTTCAGTATGATTACCGCCCCACTCACCGAGCTCTCAAATAAGAGTGTTGAATTCAGATGGGGAGAGAAGGAGTAGAGGAGCTTTGAGGAAGTAAAGGATAGGTTGACTACAGCCCCTATCTTAACTCTACCGAGCTTTGACTAAGTGTTCGAAGTAAAGTGTGATGCATCTAGACTAGGCATAGGTGTTATGCTGATGTAAGAAAGCCAACCTATTGCTTACTTTAGCAAGAAACTTCCAGGAGTTGCACTCAATTATTCTATCTATGATAGGGAGTTCTACTCCTTAATCCGAGCTCTAACAGTATGGCTACACTATCTACTGCCTAAGGAATTTGTAATATACACTAATCGTAAATCCTTGAGATATTTAAAGAGCCAACCCAAGTTATCTTGGAGGCAAGCCAAATGGGTTGAGTTCATAGAGGGATTTTCCTATGTCGTGAAATATAAGAATGGGAAGAACAACGTAGTAGCTGACACTCTATTGAGACGACATACCTTCTTGATCGAGTTATAGATAAGACTACTTGGTTTTTCAACAATAAAGAATATGTATGCTAAGGATTCACATTATGGTCCTATGTACACTTGTTGTGAGAAAGGACGGACACTAGATAACTATCATAGGGAGTGATGCGGTAGCAAAATCGGAAACCAGAATGGATATTCAAGGTCTAAGTAGGTATGAAGAACAGGAAGTAAAATAGGGGTTTTGATAGTGAATGTGTATGGTTATCATGCACCAAGAGACAAGTACAATCAGGGGTTAAGCTTGAAATAGGGTTCAATACGACTCACGAACACTAAATGTCACTTGGGCTTCAAATGAGAGGTTAGATGTGACTCACTAACTCGCTTAAATAAAGGGTTCACTGCAATCTTAAGGGTAAGGTTGATGAGAACATAAGAGAGATTAAAGAGTAAAGCACACTCAATAATCCTACAATATTAGCTCTAAAAGCTTAAGGATGACTTTGCTCAAAAAGAGGAAAGTTCTAAGTGTAGGAATATTCTTCACTATCGGATTGTTGTTTCCTACTAATTGCAAATGTTGCTATTTATAATAAGTCCTAAAACCCTAGTAGCAAAAATATAAATAATGTACAAGGCCTTAAACCTAAAAGAATGGGCTCATAATTAAAATAAGGAAAATATTCAAAAAATTACAAAACTGTACATTTAATAAAAGAACTCGACATGCAATTATTTGACCTGTCCAAGAAGGAGTAAGATTCAAACCTGGTAGGGTAGACAGTTAGATGCTCGGGTCTGAGGTGGAGTCCCTAAAGTCTCACAGTGCTTAGCCGAGACACTAGAAAGGTCAACCCATAATTGTCAAGTCTTAGGATTAGTTGGCACTAGTCTCTCCATGCCGTGCCAAGTGGATCTTGGGCCTCTAACTTTCGGTAATGTACTCTCTCGGCTTTTCGATAGATGACAAGCCTAATACTGAGTGTTTGCCTTTCTACCTTTCAACCATTTAGCAACCATTAAGCCAAGGCATACCTTGGCACAAATTGTTCAACCTCGATTTCAGGATAGTCGCAGGCTAATTGCTATCATTACCTCTAGGTTAAAAGAAAGTTGTCCTTGACTTTAGATAATGAGTACAGGTTTGAATGCCGAACAAACTTCTCTTCCCCTTTTTCTTCACCATGGGTGCTAAGTGTCTCTGGATTTCCTCAATGCTCATGGAGGTTAAACAATAGCTCTTTTAATCCTTCTGAACTGTATAAGTGTTGAGGAAGCTATTATGGATCACTTTCCCATCATACTCCCAAAGTTAGCCAAGAAGTAAATTTGCAGTATTTATAGGGACCATATCAAAGTTAATCTTGTCTTCATACTATCTTGCCATGAATGTTATCCAAGCTCTTTTATGCACATGGACCATACCCTTATTATTAAACCACTTGAATCCATAATGTCGAGGATATAGGTAGGTCGACAATTTCATCTTCTCTAGTAGTTCGACAAAGGCGACATTGGTGCAGCTTCCTTCATCAACAACTAAGGAACAGGTCTTCATGTTCACCAAACATCAAATATGAAATAAATTTTCCCTTTATCCAGATCTGCCTTTAGGACGAACTATCGACTCATCATAGCTACAAGTTCATCCAGATTCTCCACATAGACATCCTCTTCTATCAACTTGTCTCTTAAACTCTTGTTGCTCTGACTCTTTATTTGATCATTAGGTCCTTCACCATTCAGGACCATGACCCTCTTATTCAAACATTAGGACACAATATGTCCATAGCCTAAGCATTTAAAGCACTTCACTTCTCGGGCCTTGTTGCTAGGTGCTTTTTCTTTCTCTACCCTCTTTATCTCAACCTAATTAGGTCAGCTAGACTCACATTTCCCCATCTTCTTCTTCAACCTTCCCTCAGCATACTTCTTAAGCTTAAGGTTGATTTGTTGAGGTCAGTTAATCGACTTCTGATGCCTTCTTCTCCTCTGTCTTTCCACTCTCAATGCCGGATTGATTAGCTCATCCAACAAGTTAAACGACTAGAATTCAACTATGTTGGCAATGTCGTCTTGGAGTTCACTTAGGAACATAGTAATAGTGTGATCCTATGGCTCGGCAATCTCACATCTCATCATTAAGGCCTCAAACTCCTGCAAGTATTCTTTAACAACGTTTCAACCCTATCTCAGGTGCTAGAAAGCATGGAGCATCTCCTGCTTGAAGTAAGTCGACACAAAACGTTGGTTCATCAATTTTTTCATAAGCCTCCAAGTTCTGATCGACTCTTCTCCTTCGGCATCTTGCTTAACAGCTAATTTATCCCACCAAAGACTTGCATATTCAAAAAGGGCTAACGAAGCTAGCTTAACCTTGGTTCTATCATTACACTCATAGCACTCAAGCAACTTCTCTACTCGAGAAACCGAATCAAGGAACTCTTAAGGTTGGTTACTAACACTAAAGGTTGGCAGCTTAAGCTTAATGTTGTCAAGTCCTCGACTATGTGCTCGGGGTCCATCCCTTACATTCCTAGCTACTCGGTTCACCTCGAATCAACCACTTCTATTGGAGCTCTACTTAGCTGCATCTCTTCTCAACTACGGCTCTCTTCTTCGAGTTACTTGATTAGCCTCAAAGTCAACACTCCTATCATTGCTTCTTCTCAACTCAAGTTGGTTTTCTCTTCTTCTCGACTCTATAGCTCTTCTCGATTGTCGCTCATCATTATCAAGCTCATTGGAGCCACTTCTACTGGTGAGTGTTCATTCCCTTCTTTCACCTCAGCCAATACGTTGATGACCTCTAACTAAACTAGTAAGCTCCTAAATAGAGTTAGTGAGATTCTGAAGCTGGTATTCCAAGTTATCAATGCATCTCCTCAAGCTTTTGCAAGGATTGTCTCCACTATTATTGACACTATCTTTCGACATTATGGTCTGTATAATAAATTCCAGAGAGAAAATTTAACAAACGCGTAACGCACTCAACTATACTCAACTTGGAACTACCGTTAAGACAATTCCACAAATACTACTACAACAGAATGTAATAACGGTAACCCAGAAATCAATAACCCAGTACAAATAGAAGAATACCATCACTACTAAGAACACAAACCGCGTACTACACTATAGAATGATGATTAACAGAAATGTTCAAACCACGAATTAAACTTTGAAGAACACTAATACGCATATCTCCCCAAAGCTCCAATACCGAGATGATGCGGCAGTGGGGTCGAAAACTAGAATGGATATTCAGGGTTTAAGTAGGCATGAAAAATAGGAAGTAGAATAGGGGTTTTGATAGTGAATATGTATGGATATCACATACCAAGACACAAACACAATCGGGGGTTGAGCTTGAAATAGGGTTCGATATGACTCACGAATACTAAATGTCACTTGGGCTTCAAATGAGAGGTTAGATGTAACTCACTAACTCGCTTAAATGAAGGGTTCATTGCACTCTTAAGGGTAAGATTGATGAGAACATAAGAGAGATTAAAGAGTAAAGCACACTCAATAATCCGACAATACTAGTTCTAACAACTTAAGGATGACTTTACTTGAAAAGAGGAAAGTTCCAAGTGTAGGAATATTCTTCACTATCAGATTGTTGTTTCTTGCTAATTACAAATGTTGCTAATTACAAATGTTGCTATTTATAGTAAGTCCTAAAACCTTAGTAGCAAAAATATAAATAATATACAAGGCCTTAAACCCAAAAGAATGGGCTTATAATTAAAATAAGGAAAATATTCACAAAAATACAAAACTATACGTATAATAGAAGAAGTCGGCATGCAGTTATTCGGCCTATCTAAGAAGGAGCATGATTCAAACTAAATGGGGTTGGTAGTTGGATGTTTAGGTTGGAAGATAAGTCCCTGAAGTCTCTTAATGCTTGGCTGAGACACCTGAAAGCTTGGCCCATAATTGTCGAGACCTGAGATTAGTCGGCATTAGTCTCTCCGTGTCGTACTGAGTGGATCTTAGGCCTCCAACTCTCGGCAATATGCTCTCTTAGCTTCTCAGAAGACAATAAGACTAATGCCGAATGTTCGCCTTTTTATCTCTCGGTCGTCTGGCAACCGCTAAGCTTTGATAAAAATTGTTCAGCCTCGGCTTTGGGATAATCACAGGCTGATTCGTATCAGGGAGGATGGATACTTATTCAGGAAGATGAGGCTATGTATCCTGAGCTATTCCATGAGAGAATTACTTGTACGTAAGGCGCATAAAGGAGGAATGACAGGATACTTTGGCCAGCACCATACCCATGAGATACTATCCTCATGATTCTTATAGTCGAGAATAATAAGGGATGTCCAGTCCATGTTAGGAAAGTGTACGACCTGCCGAAAAGCAAAGAGCCAAGTTAAGTAGGGGCATTATCTACCCTTGCCTATCCCAACTAAATCGTGGTCTAAGCTAAGTACGGACTTCATACTAGGATTACCAAGGAAATTTTGAGGGAAGGACTCTATCATGGTGGTTGTGAATCGATTTAGCAAGATGGTACATTTCGTGCCCTGTTCCAAAACTAACGATGCTTTGACTATCTTTTTTCTTTTCTTACAGGAAATAATCAAACTTCACAGAGTTCCTAGAACCATTGTTTTAGATCAAGACCCAAATTTCATGAGCCACTTCTAGAGGATGCTATGGAAACGAATGGGAACTAAGCCATTGTATAGCACATCCTGCCATCCACAAACCAATGGGCAGACTAAGGTTGTCAACTAAACCATAGGAATTTTGCTACAGGTTGCTATCAGATGAAACATGGCCAACTGGGATCTATATTTGCTAATCATTAAGTTCGCTTACAACAGGACTACCCACAACATAACAAGCATGTCTCCATTTAAGATCGCTTATAGGTTTAACCCCGAGCTCCTGATGGACTAAGTACCTCAACTAAAGCTTGATGATGACCGACCAGTTGTTGAAAAAGTTGAGGCCATCAAAGCTATGTACTAGACGGTTGTAAAGTAACTGAGTCGAGCTAATGCTAAGCTCGAGAAGCAAAGCTGAGGATGGAGGAAGAGAGAATTTCAACCCGATGATCTAGTGTAGATACATCTTAGTAAGGAATGATTCTCAAACTTAAAGAAGAGTAAGTTGTCTCCCAAAGCCAATAGACCTTTCAAAGTACTTGAAAAGATCAATCCTGATGCCTACAGGATTGAGTTATCTGAAGGATATGGAGTCTCAAACTCCTTCAACATTGCCAATCTCTAGCCCTACACTCCCGAAGATGAGCAACCTGGAGCTAAACCAAATTTGATCCCAAATCTCAAATAGCCTGAAGGGGATGATAGGGATCAAGGACCGATCACGCGTTCCCAAACCTAAGGGCTTTCTCAGATAGTCTGTCGAGCTATCCGAGTTGAGTTAAGAGCTAAGGAGCAATATTTAACCCAATTCGACCTATTGAGCTACTTCACTCTCCATACCATCCAAGAGACCACCGAGGTGATCAACTAACGTACTGAACCAACCCTTCCTCAACACACCAGTCCAAGTACCAAATCTAGATACAGCCATCTCTATAGTGCCAAGGCTAAGCTAACAAATGTCAGGAGCCGAACATCCAAGGTCGATCTCAAGTATAAGTCATCCCTAAGCCAACCCTTGTCCAGTCCCAGCAATCAAAGCTACCAAACTGCCGACACCAACCAAACCTAATCAAAGCTTACCCCTGCATTGCTCATAACGCTATTAGGACCATAGAATGAGCAAAATTATGTGCGCACTATCCTTTTTGACATTCGTATTGTCCTTTTTAACAAGGGATATTCTTTTGCACGATTTCATGCTTCCCCTGTAAATTATTCTCCGTTTTCTTAGTAAGTGGGGATCCAATCTGTAATTTTTTGTAATTTAGGACTTACCCTAACTAGGTACTATAAATACTCACATATTGTAATCACTGCACAAGGAATATACAAAGAAAAACACACTGAACTTTTACACCCTCTTAAGCTAAGTATCTTTCTGCTTAGTCGTGAGCTACTCTTATCTAGTCCATTTGAGTATGGACTAGTAACAAGTGGTCTCCGGTCATACTTGTGCATTATATTAAGTGTAACCCAAGCTCATGTGAGGCGTTAGTGCATCATATCCATCATTGGTGTATAGGAACCCCTACTTAACCTCGACTTTTATTTCCTTTTTGAGTCATCTCGTAGCCCGGACCCACCCCTTTTGGTTATGTGTAATATTTGGTCTATGTGTTGATCCATAGAGTCCATATCATCAATCTTAAGGTAAGTCTTGATATAGTGCAAGCTTCGAGCTTATCTACATCAACATGGATCATTAGCATTTGGAACTCCCTAACATAGTCATCCATAGTTCGACTTCCTTAGTGAAGCTCTTGCAATTTGGCAAAGGTATCTTATAAGTATGTCTTAGATACAAATCTTCCTCTTAGCAACCTCTTCATGTCTTCCCAAGTTGATATATCTCACCGACCATCTCTCTCTATGGCTTATTTAAGTTTTTCCACTATATGGTGGCATATACCAAAAACTCAAGAACAGCAAGTCGAACCTTCACTCCTTAAGTATATCCATAACAATCAAATGCTTTCTCGACCTTCTCCTCCTACTCCAAGTATCCATCAATAATGTGCATTAATTTATATAATTGAGCACAAAATGTTTACTTATATCTTGAACATTTATTAGTGAGTCTTTATACACTTTGACATTTAAATTTGATAGCATAAATAAAATGAGATGACAAAAGATGTTTCTCTATCTAGGTTTAATTCCATACATAGAATAAGACATCCCACATACAAATCATGTAAATATGACAAAATTAATATATGTTAAAAAATAATGCTTGAAATAGTGTAAGTTTTTTTATTTTGCTAGCTAAAGAAATATTGTGAGTTAAAGTTGATGTTATTATGAGGTACAAACTAAAGCTAAATCAATTTAGAAATTTTCAGTCAACCTTTGGTCATTGGGACTTACTATATTCAAAAAACATGACTATTCCCCTCTTCTATAGACCTTAGTAATAGGATGTTTGTTTTCATGAAACATTTTGCTTCTCATTGATTTCCTAATTCCTTTATCTTAGGTTTTCTTTTTCTTTTTCTTTTTTTTTTAAATATCTTATGTAAAGGTCGGAATCTAGACCATGACATCATTGAGTCCTCGTAGAGCTCGACATCTTCACTCTTCTACTTCATAATATTCTTCTTCTTTGCCATCAAGATTTTCTTCTACTACCTCATTTGCTTCCTCAATTCCTTCCATCTCTAACCTCCTTTAAGTAGGGTGTCCTATCACTCCTTTAGCTCAATAAGGTCGGGTTGAATGATTTGCTCGACCTGTAAGGCCATGTCTTTGCTCTTGCTCATCTTTTGCTTAGCCATAATTGGGCACACCTTGCGACTGTTACCTAATTCCTTGTATAATTGTGACTAAACTCTCAATAAGGTTAGTGAGTCTATCAAGCTTACCATTGACTAACCCTAGCATGTAACTTCCTTGTTAGCTACGTCCAACTTGAGTGCTGCTATCTTCATCTCCAATAATTCTATGAACATTATAATCCAACATTATGTAATACTTCTCATCTCTACTTTCTTCAACAAAAACAATTTCGATAACTCACCCAACAAAACCCCACTACTTAATACTACTTAACAATATTTCAAAACCGATACTCACATTCTATCAATTACTACTCACTACCCAAAATCGAGGCTAATACACTCTAACACTTCAACACTCCATACAATATAGGTCAACATAGAGTTCATAACGTGCTTTGTTTTTGCAGTGGAAAAATAGAGTAGAGTAGAATAGAACAATGTGAGTTACTACACTTACATCTTGCAAATTAATGATTCTCAGCTCACAACTTCAAAGCCTACTTTAAACACTCTACCACAACTCTACAAAGTCCCACAACCTACTGTAGTAGCTATGGAAGAACATAGCAACCACTAACAGCAAACACGAACGAAACTCCACTTCAACTTAACACAATCCCTCATCAAAATTGTGCTTTGTTACTAGTGAAGCCGATGTGCCTCTAGGGTCGTATACATAGAGGCCGCACTATAATGAGAAAAGGAACGAGGGTGAGGGAGAGAAAGAGGATTTGGAAAAAATCTGAGCAGCTATTAACTAGATATGGCACACCAACCACTCCTAATTTGCTAAATCTTCCCTTAATATGACACACAAGTGGGGATTAAGGTCACTCGCTAGTGCTTCTTACGAAAAGGAACAGATAAGAGTTAAGGATGAGAAGACACAATTAGTGCTTTTAAAAGAAAATGTCTATATCCTGTAATAAGGAAGTGATGTCTACATTATAAGTAAGGAGAGGCTTATTTATGGCCTCCTTAGGGTTACATTTCTAAGAAAAGACAAAAGTGGGCAATTTGCATATTAGATACATAGATTCCTAAGACAAATGCTAAAAATGGTAAAAATGTTGTAATATAGTATAATGTATGAGAAAAGAATAATTTCAGAATGTTGTACTAGGAGACACTTGTCAAATAGGGGTTAGTGAGCTAAAATGGTGTATGTTTGGTAACTTTTGCAAATGTAAGTTCTCTACAGTTCAGCACTTGCACAAATTAGTTCAACATAGGAGAACAAATGGATTAGTTGACCTGATCTGGGTCATGTCAAAGCTAGAATGTTTGGCACTATTTAAAGTCTTTAATAGTCGGATGATTTGGCTACTTGGCTCAATTAGAGATCTAGTACTCGTCAGCTTAAAAGCTATTTCATGATTAAAGCTTAACACTCAAGTCAAATGAAGTATAGTATGCCTTGGTTAATGATAGAATCTTCATTCTTGAAAGGTTCTCGAGCTAATACACGTCGAGCAAGTCTTTGTAATTCCCTAGCTCAACTTCTGGTGATGGGTTCGAGGGGTTGATTCTTATCATTTAGTCTACTTGATGGATGACTCAAATTGTGTTCTACAGTTAAATTCTGAACGTATGTTAGGAGTGAAGCTCGAATCAAAGTTCAAGTAAGAGGCCCAAATCGTGATTCCCTATAACAGCTCAAAATTTTATCGTTATGTGGGTTGACTTATATGTTTAAAGCTCAGGGTGGAGTTACTTTAAATTGCAGCTATACGTCTTGGCTTACAGATGCCAAATTGAGCTTAAACTCCAATTAGGTTATGCAATATTGTAGCAACTTGTTGCTCACCCTTTGAAAATGATGCAATTGCCATTCGATAAGCTGTTGTTACAATAGCATGGCTTTTTCCATTTAATTTAACTCGTGAAAATTGTCCAAAAATCGTAACTTAATTTTGTGCACTCTAGACTCAACTGTTGTCTAGACTTAGAGCTTTCTCAATTTGGCTCGATAAGTGGAGTTATGACTCAGCACATGTTCAAATTTTCAACCATGCAGCTTTGAGTCTATTGACAATGATGTGTGAGCTTCTCACTTGTGGCAGAGGTCTAGATGGCCAAATCACAATTGAATATGGCACATGGATTGCTAGATGAGAACTACACATCACCATGAACTATAGCTTTTTGTGTATTGGTAAAGCACTTAATCCTACAATTGGTATTAAATGTAAGTTCATGGGTTCCATTCCCCGTAGACGTAATATTAAGGGGACGAGGAGGGTAGGGAGATTGTTAGTAATGGTGTATCAACATCTTACTCGTAGTAGAGGTTAGGATAGGCTAAATCACAATTGAATAAGGTGCTTGGATTGTTGGATGATTGAAAGGATTTGAGTTACACATCACCATCTACTATAGCTTTTAGTGTAGTGGTAAAGTGAGCAGAGTCACCATAGATTGATAATTCAAGCCGAGACATTGTTGTCTAAGTATTTATGAGCTGGGTGCTCAAATCCTAGATGGAGAGAAGGTTTAAATTGAAATTTCCCACCCTAGGTCGATAAAGTACACATACATTCTCGATGCAACTAGTTGGGGAAGCCTGTCATCAACTAAGGGGATGCAATCATGACTTTTAGCTAAAAAGGCTATTATTATTACCATTAGCTTTCACACACTTTAACATTGTAGGGGTTTTATCCACTTTGTTCATTTTCAAAATCTTTGACAATTTAGCAAATTCATTCTTGATAATAATCAGCTTAAGAAACAAATTTAGACCATTATTGCACAAATTGGTCTCGAGGAAAAAAGGGGAATTGGATTTGACATAGAAGGGGAATATAAACCCTAAATATCATAATTGATACGAAGATTGTCAACATCTATTGCATTCTGGAGAAAAAATTGACATGTAACGCTTTTGTATGACCAAATCTAGAAAGATTCATATTCGAATTTTGGAAATTCACGAAAGAGTTGGATTTAAAATGTAAAATGATCGTTAGACAGACAGACAACACCAACATTGACACATTGTTTTTGCTCCATTGCAAGGTCAGTTGCAAGACATTACGGTTAGTGGGGCACTCAAGCTTATTTCAGTACAACCATTCCGATACCTAAACCAATAAAGTAATTAAGGAATATAAAACCCTAATTTAGAGAAAGAGAGAAGGAGCAAAGGCTAAAAGTCCTTTACTCAGGAGTCTTGTCTCCTATATGAGGTTAGGTTATTTTCTAAACTAAGCTTAGCCTAAATCTTAGGTTAGTTGGTTTAAACCTAAGGTCCTATAGCCTAAAGTAGCTATCAATAGAGCCCATCTAATGGAAAAGGGTAACTACCTCACCATATCCCTTAGGATTTCTTTTTACTATAATTTTGTTTTCCTTTGAATTTTTCAATTTATTTATATTTTATTATTTTTCCAAGTGTAAAATCACAAATAAAATTTTAAATCATTTTTAGAACGTATGAGGATCTAAGTGCTCTTTTCCAAATAGGTTGGAGAAAAAGGTACGAGATTCTTTTGGCAATTCACTTGCAATACAACTACTATGACTCTCTGACTAATCAAATCACAATTTCATTTTTCTCTATTCAATACTTGGGTCTATAGACGCCGAGTACCAGTTCCGTTCTTAACTGAACACTACTTTGTTTTACAATCATGGTTATGGGTTGGGTTGTGACCCCATCATATGCAAAGCATATTTTGATGCATTAACTAATCAAGCATTACAGAATGGGAAATGTTTTATGTCAGCTCATAAAAAAGATCATGGGGTATTTCATTGCTCGGCATGTGCACAATTGAACTCTATGCTTTCTTTTTCATCCATTTTCACTTGCTAAATTTGCTTTTAATTATCTTCAAATATAGCATTTTTTGATTGAGATTTCAATTGAAGAATATTCAAGAGAAAAACGACCAAAGAATTTCATGTATTAGGATGCCGAAGCATAATAAGCACCCTAAACATAGGAATGACGAGTGAACCAAGAACGCTTATGAGACCACCTTTACTAGGGGTTCTTGGGAGAAAGACCATTGTGATTGACCCCCATATTTATCTATAATGCACATTTTTCAAGTTCCTTCCCATGAGGAAAGTTCCTCCTAAGACAAATATTTAAAAGTATTCATAAGAAACCCTTTTAAGGAACTCATTGATAAAGTGGAGAAGTCCTTGAGATGCTTACATGGCACACCAAGGAACCCTTAAATGAACCCACAGTTGAAGATATGGCCTGAGATGCTAATGTTTTTTACACCTTCGAGATATCATAACAAATTGCAAATTAAAAGCAGGCAAAACAATTGGATTCCTCTCACAAGAAAAAAGAAAAAGAAGCCCTGTGCCCTACAAGCATTCTTGTCTAATATTCCAAGATCTGGTGCATCACAGCGCATCCAACTTCGCAAGCGCAATACCATATTAAATGGAACTCTATAACAATCATATTCCGGTATCATGAAAAACCTTCAGTCGGCCATCTTAAACCTTGCACATTAAATGCTGGTTCCTTGAGTGATGCAAAGTTCCCCTACGGCAGATCATTCTATAACATATCTTTACAAAATTTGGAATCCTGACTTCATTTCAAGAATAGTGCAAACTCGTTGCATGTTGAGCAGATATATACACTAATCAAATGGCGCAAGGCTTATGCCTCATCTGATTAATCAAAAAATGCAAACTTCCCCATCGATTGTACAACAATCCATCTTCAAAATCAATTCCTTTGTCTCTATCTGCATTCAGCCTAAACTATGCTCTCTCTTTTTGTATACTTTCACATTCTGCCCTTTGTAAGCCTTGAAAGTCATGGAGGCTAAAAGACATTAGTCCACATTCATCCACCAGCATTACCAAAGCAACAGAAACGATTCTAACAGCATTAATCACACTCCTGGAACCCTTCTATAAAAAAGAACGTAAGCAGCAGATCTCTTTATCTCCTTTTTATTAACCTCCACAACTCTTTCATCATCAAACTCATACCATGAGTCATCCCTATCCTGCAAAAGCAACAAGAAAAAGAAAATGTTACATACGATAATCATCATCATTCAGCATGTAAATACCTGTCTATGAAATAAACACTTATCCCAATCACGCACAAGTCCCTCGGCTATCAGCATATCATGTATGTATCCACATAGTATATAGAATTTTAGTTCACATAGAACAAAGCAAGGCTTTGCTTCAATTGAAAAGAAGGAAGAAAAATAGCATAAACTTGAATGCTACTGCACTTTCCTGTTCCTCATAAAGCATATTGAATCTGGTGTAGAAAGTAACTCAAGCTACAAAACAAAACCACTCCCCAAAAGATCCTTAAATAAAGATAATAAATTATCAAGTTAAAGAGCTATAGCTAGGGATAGTAATGCATTTCCTCCTATATCACTCACATTTTTTGTCAAAACAGGGCACAGAAACAGCACAACATAGTTTTTCTTCGATGAGGCACGTCTATAAAGCCAAGTGGACAAACAAAATGTTAGAACTTACATGAACAAAAGCAGTATAATGACCCCCTCCCATGCCTCCTCCATAATGATTATTAATAGCATAGAGCACATAGCAACATGAGATCCGGCTATTTGAGCACACAATATAACTTGAAAGATCAAGATTATCAAGTGGGAAGTTGACAAATGTGTCTAGCTTGTTTTTCAGAAATCGGCTGTAAGAAAACCTTTTCAAATGAACCACTAAAATTTCAGGCAATCTCCACAGATCTAGCTTCTTCATGGCTTGTTGATGCTTCTGGCAGTTTGGACAGTACCTACAATTAAATGCATTTGTTTAGATTAAAAGGGGAAATAGCATGTATTATGGTGATGGGAAGTAACTTTCAGGACGGAAACTTGGGAAGATCAAACAAAACAAATATCCTTTTAACTTGACTTGTATAAGTTACTAGTCTATATTCTAGCCATATTTGCCTAAATGTCAATCAACTTTTAAGAGGACAACAGCACAAATACTATGTGAATTGAGAAATACACTTACCACATATCCTCAGGCCCTAAAGGTTCCTCCTTCAAAAAAGCTTCCAGGCATTTGTAAAGAGAAATAGGCTCTTGAGGACTCCTTGCAAATAACTGGGGCCTAAAAATATCAGGTAAGTCGTTGAGAAGGCTTATGTCATATTTCTCAAACATTTTCTCCGGCCAAAAGACATGCACGTGCATGCTATTCTTAGTTCTCAAGATCCTTAATGGCTCGTGCATCTTTATCTTGGAAGAGTTATCTAAGTAGAACTTAAAAGCGTTGCTTAAGTTAGGGTCATCCTCAGTTTCAGCATCTGATTCTGTATCCCATGGAGTTTCAGTGTCCTCCATCTCAGAATCTTCATTAGCAGAAGCAGAACTGTCAAGATCATCAAACTCATTTGATGCATTTTCCCTGGGCTTAAGGAAGGGATTGATCAACTTCATAAAGTGGTTGTGTACTTCATACCCATAGGAGAGGCCAGAAACCTTTGTGACAAGTGGAAAACCAAACAATGAAGAAAATATCCTCTGAGAAAGATTACCCCTGGACAACAAGCATATTTCCAGAGAAAGCTATTAGCCACTAAGAAAATTATCTTTGAAAAAGAACATCAAAAGATCATACCTTAATCGTTTAGTCTATGCCACTCTAACGGGTGCAGCAGTAGAGTATGCATTTAAAAATTATATGATTTATAAAATTTTGGCATTGGAAAAAGTTGCTAATCTTAAGCACAAAAGTAAAAAGTATGTCATATATTGTGAGGCCTTTTGAGCATTTAAAGGACAGAGCAAAGGGTTGGAAGGTACATGATGCCTTTCACTTTTTCTTTTACCAATCAAAAACAAGGGACAAGGTATGAAAAGTGCAAAGATATTCAAACAGGTCCATCTCGATATCCATTAACCTCACCTTGATCTATATTTTAACACCTACCTGAACTGAAACTGATTTATGCAAGGCAAAGTCATTTTAATAATTCATTCTTTGCAAGCATACAAGGAGCCAAAAGGACATTAAGCGCATGGGTTATAGATCTAGTCAACAAGCAATTTACTGTGAAAGCAGCATTGCAATGTGTTTCAGTTCATTGGAGTTTTATGCTCAACAGTTGAAACCCATGGTGATTGGTGTTTTGGGTACTCCTAAGAGAGAATAATCCTAGAGTGCTCATCAAAAGAGAACCTTCCAATCTCTTTGAAACTATATAAAGGATAATAGTTCTATTGTTTATTACCATTGTGCAAACACTTGTTTATACAAGATTATCATATAACTTTTTCTAGGACAATAATCATCTCTAAATTCCCTACATTAAGATATGCTTAAATCTAAAGTATCCCCTAAGGCTGCATAAAGATATATTACTCTATCTCTAGATAGTGAGCATGTTCCCAAGCCTAGCCATTATGGATGCACATCAGCTGCTCATGGAGCTGTATCCTAACTTATAAATGCACCCCATTTATCTCACTCTTCATCTTTGCTAATGCCATATCCTCAACCCCAATCATTAGAGTTTGCTGCTGCTCAACTTATTTAACATGATACGGTGAGTATAAATCAAAGAATGCCTGCACCTTGTGTTCAAAAACCCCAGATCTGCCCATGACAGCTATCAGTCATACCTACTTTTTATGTGCACTGGTTAAACTGTGACATCAGGATTTGCAATGCGTTTTAGTTGGATAGAGTTCCTTCTTTTATGGTAAGAATGTATGGTGATTACTGTTTTGAGTGCCGTCAATGAAATGAAAGCTGCTCTTAGAGTAAGAAAACTCCCAATGTCTTTAAAACTGTATTTAGGATAAAAGCTATTGTTATTTATTACTGTTGTATGAACAATTATTTATAAAAGATCATCTCCAACTCTAACTTCCCCAAAATAAATGTATTTATAAACCTAAAAGTAAATCCTAAGAAGGAATAGATATAAAAACATCACAATAACATATTTCTTTCCTAATATGAAGATACCTAACAAAACCATGGCCCCTAAAAAAAATCTTGTAAGATGCTCTAAAATACACGTACGAAGATTGATGGGTTAAGACAGAAGTTTCAAGTATGAAGTGCATACATTGACAATACCCAAATAAAAGGTTAGTTTTATTGGGTATTTGAACTCAACTGAAACAAGTTGAGTTGTTGCTACATGGATTTCGGCATTAACTCTTCATATGCAAATCTTAAGGCATATCTTTCTCAATTGAAACCAGCTAACAAAAATCTACTCCTAGTTCATTAGTTATTCATTAGATAGAGAGAAAAAAGAAAGCTGGAACCCTTTCTTCTTTACGAGCAAGAAGGGAAGATTGCCCTTAGAAAGACCAAAAGTATAAAAAAGTTTTAAGTAGATAGGAAGTAACCAACTTGACCAGTGGTGCAGTACCTTTCAGCCTTCTGTTGCACAAACTCAACCACAATGGACATGTCACAATTATCAGGCAAACGGTTGGCAACAATTTTATCATTATCTCTTATGAGGTCTAGTGAATCAGCTGAGTCCTCCAAAAATCGAAGAATACGGTGGTTATATACCTAGACACCAAGTGGAACACCCAATCATTAAAGCAGAATTTCTACCAAAAGATAATTAGATCATAATGATTCACACACACATGCACGTGCACATGCATGAATGCATGCTGTGAATGCAAAACGCACCAATGCTTCACAACTAAACCACATAGGTTTTGGTTTTGGTTTTGTGTTAGGGGTTTGGGGGGAGGGGGAGCACCACAGGCAAGACTAGAGAAAGGGAGGAACGAATGGACATAAAGATCTCTTGTCACCTGATGTAATTTGACACCATTCATGTAGATAAAAGAAATATAATAGCTATCTATCCAAACATCACCCATGTTCTATATACCATGACTAATAAAAATTAAACTCATTGCATATTTGGTTGATTTCGTAAAGGTATAATAGAATGGCTATTCTTCACCCACATGCCTATTCCTATATTTGGCTAGCAGAATAGCAATTCTACAAAATTGCTATTACTGAAAACTTAGGAAATATAATTCCTTTACAGGATTAAAGGAATAGCTATTCCTTAATTTTTTATAGTATATTTTCATATTTATTCATAGAACTTCAAAATAACTACAAGAAATAAATATTGCATCGCTACTCCATTCCTAAAGAATCACAACTCTATTCCTACTTTATTCCATTATGTAAACCAAACATGCTCAATGTCACAGAAGACAATGTAATTCTGCAGCAACATACCTCAGCCACCAAGAGTGTTTCATTATTACTTAAAGAACACGCTGAACTTAACGCCAGCATCAGATCCTTCAAGGTTCCAGAAATAGGTACAGTTACAGTGAAGGGGGACAGCAGAGCAATTCCACCAGTATTTATAACTGTCACAGTCATCGAACGCATTGTTGTAGAAGGTAATGGCAGTGTTAAGTACATGAAGGGATCAAAAGTGACAGACACCTTCTTGCAGGCAGGGCAAACCAACTTCGATCGATACTGACCCTGCATCAGTGTAAAGGTAAAGTAAGCTTTTAAGCAGGTCAGGTAAAGCAGAGAAAGTTCAATTAAAAGAGGGATCATCTATGGTTCCATCTCTACCTATTTATGTTATCGTAAATAGGGCCTTAAGTGTCGTAATTAAGATATTATTTGACATGATTCACGTGCTTAGTCTCATAACAAAGAAATTGATCTTTGTTACAATATTTACATAACCAAACACTAGTAAAGATACACAATCCCTGAATTACAAGAATGGAAAATTTACTTCAAGTATGACTGAACAGTAGAATCTTTGACTTGGAGATTATATTTTTAGTTTCCCTAGAGATATCATTGGAACATTCAAAGTATATGATCACTTGCTATAGGCAAAGCTGGCAATTACTACTAATGCAATGGAATTTTCATTTTGTATACATCACAATACAACATGTACTTACTTGACACAAATCAACAATGATGGAATCATTACGAGCCAGGTGATTATTCCAATATTCTTCCGCGACCTCATCATTAGGACGGTCCCCAGCATCCTTCATTTCAATACATGGCTTTTGTTTAACACGATTCAGATCTTCATGAAGTCCATCCAACAAAAAAGCAAGAAATTCCTATATAGAATTTGAGAATCGATAAAGCATCGTCATCTAATATATATTTATAATCAGCAACTTTCAGAAAGAAAGACAAACTTGAGAATCATGTTGATTATAGCCACTGAATTGATGAGCAAACTTAGCAAGTTTTGATTTGAACATTCTAGGGGCAATTGGGGCAGTTCCTGGAGCCCATATCTTCCTTGCTAGGTCTCCAAAGGCTACTGCAAGCTCACCCTAAAATGAAGCAATTTTAAGAGAAAAGATGAGTAATTACATTTATCCCCACAGACAAACCTATCAAAATGAGATGTATACTCTACCTGCATTCCTAGAGGATTCTCATAATTTATCTCCTTCCGGTAGTCTCCAAGAAAATAATCTACAAGCCCTGGGGCATGAATCAAGCACTGGACGGCGCTATTCATGAAACAAGTGTTGCCAAGATTTTGCAGTCCTTTCAGTCCCAAAAATCCATTTACTCCATTTAAACCATCAGGCAAATATGTGTCTGACATTCTAAAAGAAGAGGAGAAATTATAGCTATCCCCATTCAACATGAGTGAATCACTGAAACATGGGCTATCTGATTTAGGCTTTAAAATTTCAGCACAATTAACTTGCATGCTCTTCATGTAACAGGACAATCCATGAACTTGGACTTCCAGGAAAACCTATAGCCACAGATGAAAAAATAAATAAAAATATAAATAACTAAACAGGCTCTCGTGAAAATCAATAACTATCTCAACAACTAACTATAGCCAAAGACATTATTTTATCTACAAATGGAGAGAATAAAGAACAAAACAAGGAAAACAATTCAAGAAACTCACTTGTCTGTGAAGAAAGCCAAGCAGTTAGAAGTAAAATGGTTTTCTAAAAAGAAAATGGAGCACATTTAAGTGAATAATCTTTCTTTGTACATTATATAAATCTGATTGCAAAATTACCCCAAAAAAAAATCTGAATGCATAACAAGCTCTCATAGCAGAACTGTCAAGCACTTAAAAGGCATGGCTTAGAGTTCCAATGACAATGAAAGAAGATGGAAGGAGGACAATGATGCCATATAAATAGCAACTACTTTTGTGCACATAAAGCACAAACATGTCAAAGTTGATGCTAGTAGTCCAAGTTTTCAAAACAGTAAAACATAAAACATGTTTCTTAAAAGTTCAACAAAAACTACAACGTGCTTCTAAGCACACTGCTGAAGTGTGTCCAGAACTTCTAAGCTGAATCTCTATGTTGCCTACTGATGTTCTCCTGAAAAATCCCACAACCTTAAGAATTCATCCTGATACCATGCAACTAAGAGCCACTTCATGGACAGAATAAATCCAGAAGCATGCAGAAGCACATGTACACAAGTGAAGGGAAAGTGCCACAGCCACGAATATGCCAAGACCATCCACATGCAATTTTTCCCCCTTTCTGGTAAAAAATTCACATGCATATGCATGAGTATGTTTTACTCAAAGCACCAGACAGCTCCCCTTAAGATGCAGATGACAGAACACAAACAAAGGCATGCATAAGGCCATCAAGTCTAACACTGCCACTTTTCTTTCTGAGGAATTTGCACAGAAGCCTCCAAAGGAGCGAGTACCTGCCTCTTAGTATCAAAGGATTAGTATCATGCCTAGAGTTGGGTTCTCCTACAATCTAGCTATTTTGGGCTGACTTAATCTGAATTTACAAAAAGATAGCAGACAAGTACAGGGGACATTACAGACTCCATAATAGAAATCAAAGGTCTCAACTGTATCCTTAAGTTAAAAGAGACAATGGAAATTATTCTTTTCTTTTGCAGCAAGAAGTCAATGGGTATTATGCTTAACATCTCTTCTTCGCAAGCCATTCTGCTACAAGAACATAACTGCTAACGCTATATAACGAGAAAAATGGAAAACCAGAACACTCACTTCTTGTCCTTGAGGTCCATATAATTCATTTGGTGAGTGAGTCCCTTTGTTATTGAAAAATAAGGCCGTTTGCCCCGAGAAGTCCCAGATGTGCAACTGTTCATGGTAAACAAGGAGATTAACTCACAATTAGTACTGGAAAAGATATATGTCCAAATTTGTGAGATATGAAAATTCACTCACCAGATCAGTTTCAGTGATGAAAATATTGCAGGCCCTCATATAAAATTCAACAAGATTATCCTAAAAGTCCAACAGTAGAACCAGTTATATTAGGTGAACCTCAAACATTTATCATAAACTATGAAACATTTCTCATCCATCAAAAATTTAAAGCTAGTGATCAGAATAGAACCAGAAGAGAAAAGCTTCAGAAGATAGTGACATAATTTAATTCTGATGATACCATACCTGGGGTAGATAGTAGATTCAGTTGTTTTTTCTTTTTTTTTGGGAAAAGTAGTAGATTCAGTTGTTACAGCAATATTAAGGCAATAACAATATAACTGACCACAAAAGGGGCAATCGCTAAAACTGACCCTCCGAGTTATCTTTACTATTAAGGATTTTGATCCATGCATAACAGAAAGCCTGATTTGCAGAGGAAAGACATCATGCAACTGATCTTTCTGAGCTGCTAGGGTGGCAGGATTTCTCTCTATTGTAGAGTCAACATACCTGTAAAATTTGCCTGTTAATTCAAAATAATATCTGACCCATCAAAGGGAAAATTTTAACCCTAGCATTTGTTAATCTAAGGAATGATCAACAAATAAAGCCACAGTATATCTATTTACTGTGCAAGATAAGGAAAGATGGACATTAGCACCAAGTTCTTCAATGCAAAACAGGAAATATGGACCAGAATCTGCTATATCGATATAAATAATTGAAATAATTTTCTTACCACTTAAGAGACTGCAACCATAATGATTCTGGAACCAAAGCAAACTCACGGCCAGAAAACCCTTCTTCCTCATCAATTCCCTTGAGACTGTCCTCTCTCCTCAAATCCAATGAGATTTGCAGATCAGAATCATCATTGGAATTCACAGAATACAAAATACCTTCCACTCTACCAACATGGGATTGTATCTCTTTCCACCACCTGCAAAAACGTAAATGTGAACTGATTTTAAGCCTATTAATTTTTGGCACATAACATACTCTCCATTCTCATTACCATGAAAATCAAAAGGTCTCAAAAATTTTAAACCCCAAGCATTTATTAATTGTTGTAAAAAGAGATCCAGTGTTTAAAAAAGGAATGCAAGTAAATTTATGAAAATGTACAATTCTACTTGGACTTCCATTTGCAAAAAGTACAGAGCAGGAGCTTTGTCCAACATCTTGTTTTCACTTAAAAGCTTGAATAACAGGGTGTCCTCTTATAATCTATAACAGATACTGGCTTCCCAGGCATAATGTAGCCACGAGAATTTCACCACTTGCAGAATAGAATAATTGAGTCAAAATTTTCCCAGAGCACCATAACCACAGGCTTTGCACATTCCCAGAGAATGTAGGCAGAACACTCCCTATGTTCTCCACTTAAAGACTCCAGCATATCAATCCATTTGTTCTACAAGCAACAAATTCAAGAAACTGAATTTATCATTGACATTGAACTACATACCATCATGACCAAATTTATATGCACTTAATGAAATATATATGCACTTGGGCATACATTTACCTGCACAAAAAAGCTACTTGCTCTGCAAACTTCCAGCATTGTTCAGAGTATCCAACTGTTTAACCTAAATAGAAACACTTCTACTTATGATGATACACTGTACACCTCGCTTCTCCAATCCTGAGCTTGGAAGGTAAGATTGTGTTACTCTGGATTCACTACTAACTGTAGTTATCCAAATGAGTGATTAAGTCAAAACCAACTTAACCCTTCGCTTGTTGTGCACCAGATGAATCAGGGAACACAAGACTTATTGGCAGCTTACTATGGTTCAATCATATATTTTCTCTTTAGTCCTCTTTTTTTCTTTTTCTTTTTTTTTCCTTTTGGGGTTGGGGTGCAGGGGTGTGGGTGGCGGCACCAAAGGATCTCTTTATGATAAAATCTAACATGTCTATCCACAGTACAGGGTGTGGATCACTAGTAGGGGCATAACAATGGCAGATAACATCAAAATTCTATGCTCATTTGAAGAGTTAACTAGACTGTAGACCTCCAATTTGGAAGGATCCTAAGTAGTACTTATTTTAATGGTGGACTGTAGATTAACAAATAAAACTAACATGACTGAAAAGTTCCCATATAGTTTTTAAAGAGAGGACAGAGGGGCTTCTCACCGTCCAACAAATGATATATTCAATCAGTGATTCATTTGCCCAACTTTTTCATGGTCCAGTGGCATATTTACTGCTCTGTCATTGAAACATAATAATGTATGTTCCCTCTCCCCATAAAACATTATACATCTAGCTGACCAAAAAAAAGCTATTATTGATTCATCCCATGCCCATACCTATACTCAATAAAAGACAGCTGTCAGATGCTCATTACCATCAGCCTATTCCATAAGGTGTTAGTTTAACATTTGCAATTCAAAGTTTGGAGCCAGGATGAAACTACCATGATAGGCCAAGGGAAAGTAAAGTATTACTTCTTTCCATAAAAATTTTATCAACTCCTTTGTTGGTCATGTTTATGAAAAGACATGGTGTGCAACTAATCAGCTAGGTGATAGGGATGCTCACAATTCAGGAAGCTTCTTGTAATTGCTGCAAAAGATATTCCCATATTTGATTGTTTATCTTTGGAAACACTATCCTTATTTTAAGAATGTAATATCCCTATGCTTGTATAAATAAGGCTATGTTTAAAGGAATAAGCCAAGAAGAAATTCTTATTATTTTTCCACTTAATGCTTTATGAGATTGGGGGTTTGTTTTTTCTTGAGCCCCCAACTATTTTAGAGAAAGGTTCTAAGAAGAAAGGCCAAAATAACGAGTATAAAACCAAACTTTGCAGAATTTTGAGTTTAATGACCCCGTGACTAGATCCTCCACACAAACCCAGAACATATTGATACATGTGTCATGGGTCCAGAGTGAAAAGATCAACAGGCAGTATCTTTATAACAGCATACTCATGACCAAGCATGTCTGCAAGCACGATGCAAGCATGAGAAACGAGAAAGCCAAATCTGTCCAAATGGTTAGAAGCAGTGGTGCACGATGTCTCTAAGATGCATGCACCGGGCAGCAAAGGGCAGTCTTTCATCTAACCAGCAAGGCTCAACTATAAATTTGAGCAAGAAGAAACAGACTTCCCATGGGAAGCATAAAAAATTATTGTCATCTGCATTATGGGCCCCCATTTCAGTAGCAACCCATAGCGAGAATGGAACGCGTTGAATCAAGCAGGAACAGAAGAAAAATATCAAACGGATATTTCAGTCACTATTAGCTGTGCAACCACAGTCAGCACTAACCAGTAGGTTGACATTTTCAGTCCGATTTAACCACAGCAATCACCAGTCATAACTAATGCAGAGCTGCAGAATGCTCCCAACAATCAGCATTGATATAGAGAAGATGGCATCCCTGACACATTACAGTTGTTTTGATTTCTTGTGAAGCTCTTTGGACTTATGAATGCCTCATCAACATTCCAATCACTCATGACAAGGTATTTCAAGCACACCTTCAAAATTTCACCCTCGTATTTTTTGATGATATTTTAATTTACAATAAGATATGGATCGACATCTGCAACAAATTAGAATAGTTCTTGGATCTTTGCAGGCTCACAATTTATTTCTGAAGAAGTCAATGTACATTTGGGAGAAGTACATGGCTTGTTGTGGTCATACAGTGCATTGTTCAGGTATGTCCACAGATCAAGAGAAAATTAGTACAAGTGTAGAATGGCTCTGACCATAGTCCATGAGGGCCTTTCAGAGTCTCTTATATCAGGGTATCACCAGAAATTCACCAAGGATGATAGGTTAATTATAGCCCCATTATCAAACTTGCTCAAGAAAAATTCTACTGGATGGACTTTAGAGTTTAGAGGCATCTAGCTCCTTTGAAAAATTGAAAAAGGATTACCCCAAACTCCAGTTTTGCAATCATAATATTTTAAAGCGGAATTTCCCATTGAATGCAATGCATTGGAACTGGTATATGCGTAGTTCTCCAACAACAAGGGCACCCAATTTCATATTTCAGCTGGAAATTAGCTGACCAAGATCACAAACTACTGATAAGATCCTTAGGTGAAGTCTCTTATATTACATATGAGTATAATAGGAAGGGTAAAAGTGTCATTATACAGTGTTGAGAGTCATATAGCATGTGTATAGCAAGAAGGGTAAATTTGTCATTAACTAGAGTAGACAAGTTCTACCTATAAATAGTGTTAGGCAGCTTATTAGAAAATGGGAGGATTCTGGGAAGTCGAGTTTTAGTGAGTGGAATCAGCAAGTTGCTCATGGATGAGCTTATGCTCATAGCTGTCTTCTAGAGAGAGAGATTAGTGTTTGTAATCTCTCTTCTATGATTTCAATAAAAATACTTCTATTTTCTTAATCCATTTATCCATGGGTTCATAACAACTACCAGCATAGAAAAGGGAATTGATTGGCTTAGCTAAGGCAATACAGCATTGGAGACCATATTGCTGGGGCATCCAGTTTGTAATTGAAAAGGACCATTATAGTTCAAAATACTTGCTAGAATAATAATTGACAATATCGCCACAACAACATTTGCTAGGGAAGCTAATGGGATAAGATTTTCAAGTTGAGTTCAAGATTAGCAATTTGAATAGAGCTGTGATGTACTCTCACGCTGTGATGACTAGGGAGGGACACTCTGAATTTCATAGCTGCAACTAGTCCTTTATGCCATCAAATCAGAAATAGAGGGTTGACAGGTTATGGGCAATTTGAAAAATAATTGAGGATGGAGAGTTACAAGGAAATTGATGCGAGGGATAATTTGGTCCTCCACAAGGAATGTGTATTTTTGCCACCATCTTCTTCACTGATCCTTCAATTTCGTCTGCTCTACATGCTCAGGGTGTACAAAAAAATTCCGCAGCAGCTAAGAGCTGATTTTTATTGGAAGGGGTGGAATTCTTCTAGGATAGACTTTGTGCAAAGCTATCAAACATGCCAACAAAATAGATCAGAACACCTGTGTATGACCAGTCCACAACAACTATCAGAAATTCAGGTTCAAATGTGGGTTGACATCTCTATGGACTACATTGATGAACTCCCACAAGTAAATGGCATATGTGTCGTTTTCATGGTTGCCAACCAACTTTCCAAACACACACATTTCATTCCACTTGTGAATCCCTATACAGCTGTAAGTGTAGCCCATGTCTTCTTTGAACATGTTCCCCATTTGCATGGGTTGCCTAAGTCGATCCTTGCAACCCAGTTTTCACTAGCAATTTCTGGAAGGAATTTTTTCATTTATGTGGAACAAAATTGGCATTCTATATGCCATTGATATGGCAGGCAATGGCGTTCAGCTTGAATATGAGACTCTAAGTTCCGATGAATCTCTAGTGCTAGACTCTTCTCTTGATATGACATTAGCTGACTTCCTTAATGACATAGTTGATTCTCCTTCCAGAAGATATCTTCTTGAGACACTCTTGCCAAGAAGAAGAAGAAGAAGAAAGGAAGACAATGTATTAGGACTTAGGGTGTCAGCTTGTGGAGTTCTCTAAGTGCTTCTTTGTATTGTTCTAGTGACTTCTTGCTTCTGCATTTGTCTCACCCTTTAAGGTGATTTGATTGCTTTCTCTAGGTTTTTTAGTATTGCCATCTTTGTATCACCCTCAAGGGTGCTATGATTTTTTCTTTTCGGGGGCATCTTCCTGAATCTTTGTACTGTTACTTTTATTAAAGGAAAAGGGGGGGGGGGGGGGGGGATAATCCGACCTTACCCAAAAATATTGGGATTCTATTCTCCTTATCATCCACATCTGATGGCCAAACAGAGGCTGTGAACCAAACAATCGAGATGGACCTTTGTTGTTCTGTATATGATCAACCGAAAATATCAATCTAATGGCTTCCTTGGGTATAACACTTCCTTCCACACCTGACTATAGACAACCCCATTCTGTGTCATATATGGGAGGGGGGGTGGAGAGGGGGAACAATCTGACCTTACCCAAAAATATTGGGATTCTATTCTCCTTATCATCCACATTTGATGGCCAAACAGAGGCTGTGAACCAAACAATCAATATGGACCTTTGTTGTTCTGTATATGATCAACCGAAAATATCAATCTAATAACTTCCTTGGGAAGAATACTTTTATAAAACTTCCTTCCACACTTGACTATAGACAACCCTATTCCATGTCGTATATGCGAGAGACCCTCCTCATCATTGTCCTATGTTCCTAGAACAGCAAAATTAGATGCGATAAACAATCTTTAGTGCAGCCAGATAATGTGTTATGCATCATCTACTCATGCTTGCAGCAAGCTCAAGCATGTATGAAGCAAACTATGATGCCAATCCTCGTCATTTCTTTTTCAGTGAAGGGGATGGAGTATGGCTCAAGCTACAATCTTACTAACAACTATCAATATTGGGCATGTGCAATCAAAAATTAGCTCCAAAGTTCTGTGGTCTGTTTAAGGCTCTCCGTTACATAGGAAAGGTTGCATATGAGCTGGAATAGCCTTGGACAGAAAATTGCATGATATTTTTCTATTCATCCCTTAAAGAAGTTCATTTGTACATTCAGCAGCTCCTCCTGCCTTGCCACAGCTGGTTGGTGGCTGAGCAGCACCTTCTCCAAAGGCTATTTCGTGGTCACAACTTAATAGAGTCAAGCTGGAGGTTCTTGTTCAAGAGGCAGGTTTAGCAAATAATGAGTTTCTTGGGAAACATTAGATGAAGAAAGAAACGGCATGGCAATGAGTCAGCTAGAGAATAAGGATGCTCATAATTCTGAAATTTTCTTTAAATTGTCGTAAAAGATATTTCCATAAAGTATTATTTATCTTTGGAAATTCTATTCCCCATTTTGAGAATGTAATATCTCTATGTTTGTATAAATAAGTCTAGGCACACAGGAATAAGCCAAGCGGAAATATATGTCATTTTTCTCTTTATTGCTTTACGAGATCAAGGGTTCTCTCTGTGGTGCCCCCAAACACTTCAAAAGTAGGTTGTAAGAAAAAGGGCCAAAATAACCACGAGTATAAGACCAAACTTCCATAGGATTTTGACATCAATCACCGTGTGACTGGATTCCTTGCACAAACTCATAATAAAAAACATGGAATTTCCTTTCAAAAGTAAGAAGGGCTGCTCCAAAGGAAAAATTAATCACAAAAAAGTTCATTCAAAAGGTCCAGCAATGGCCCATACATTCACAAAAGCTGCTCCTATATACCACTATGCCCACCTATTTCTCTCACACCAAGACAAACCTTGTATAACCGGCATTCCTC
The DNA here is from genome assembly GCA_024138015.1 of Lumnitzera littorea. NCBI lineage: Eukaryota > Viridiplantae > Streptophyta > Magnoliopsida > Myrtales > Combretaceae > Lumnitzera > Lumnitzera littorea. Next base: position 44,153,439 of record JAMXBB010000003.1, read on the forward strand.
TACAAAACAGAAGTATCAAACTCTCCAAAATTACATCCTCCCCAAAAAAGTGTATAGACTCAATTCCTAACCTAGAGGCCTAATTTCTGATTTTGCACTATCAATCCAATTTGCCCCGACTACAGGACTGATAAGCCATTCTATTCCGAATCACACATTCACATTGCTCACCAAAAACACGATATCATGAAGCACCACCAACATTGAGGGTTTATAATCCAAAGATGAATCGCAGGAGGTCCCGGCAAAAACACTTCTTAGACCTACCTACACAAGATAAGCTTAACTAAACCGCCGCACTAGTATCCAGTGGCAGAAATTCCACAAAAAGCCCTGTTGTCTACTCTAGGCTTCTTTAGTATTCTTAAACCAACCTGAATATTATCGCAATAATCACACGCAACTTATGGCAGTCCCAAACCTCAATACATAAAGAGAGAAACACATATGTGAGATAGAGAGGGAGAACAATACCTGTATGGAACAAGGTAAACCTTGTCAATGGAGCTAAAATCGTCAGAATCATCATCATTAGAGTACTGAAGGAGAGGACGGGAGCGAGAATGACAATCCAGGTCAAAAAGACATGAATCGTCTGCGGAGAGAAGATCGTCCATTGATGAAATAACCACTTTCAAGGGTTTGTATATAAAGAATAAGTATATGAATGTTAGGATTGAGTACAGCGATTTGAATAATCGAAGAAGAACATAGTAATTAGGGTTAGGGTTAGGGCTAGGGTTAGGTGGTGAAGTTGGAGTTGTTCTTGATCCTTTAAGGGGTGAATTCAAATTCAATTTTTTCTTGTTATTCTTCTTATTCTTCGGAAGTGAAAGAGCAAGACTGGTCATATCATGAACATTGTTAATTCCTTATTAAATCTTTAAAAACAAAAAAAGAAATTCTGTCTTTTGATTGCTCTCTGTTGTGGTCTTTGACTTCTCTTCGGAGATACGTGTATATCGTCCATATAATTCGTTTTGGAAACATAACGAACCTACTGAAATTGCTTTCTTTTTTCTTTTTCAATTTTCTTTTATCCCAATTTATTTAATTGACCGTATTTAATTTTTATCTTAGATATAAGGAATTATAAACAAGTCAAGTTGACTAACTTAATGCTAAGCTCAAATCGAAATATTACTCAAGAACTTGATTAAATTAGTCTCGTTTATAATTGATATTAGCTCTTGTACATGGACCAAAAGCCTAAGGTCTAAGCCTAGAAAACAACCATCTTGGCCATACATGACTCTATACAAGCTCGACCCAAAAGGCCAATCAATAAGTTTATTACCGACGATAGTTGGCTCGTACTTAGAGTTTAACGATTTCGATCATGTAACCCTAGCTTCCACCAAAAGGCCAAATCTACCCAAGGATTACACCTAGAAAAGGTACAAAGCAAAGGCATGCCCTAAGTGTCAAGGTTCTTTTTCTGTAATATACTTATATTAGTAGGAGTCTATTCATTTACACATATTGTAATATAAAGGGAAACTTTTTTCATTTTAGATAAGACCTTATTATTATTAAAAAGATACCATTTTACCAGTTTTAATGTCTTCTCATACCAAGCTTAAAAATGTCCATAAAGCTCTTTATAAGAGTATGAATACTCTTCTAAATTGAAGTTCTTACTCACCACGTTGATTAATCACAACTGACGGCACCTATTATTTACATATTACCCCCATATACACATACATCGTAGTCATGTAATATCTTTAGATTTAATAAAAATATGCTATTCATCTTTCCATTCATATCCATATCTCTTATATTACTGTTGGTTTTATTTCTTGTTCGTGTTGCTTATAGGTTTTGACCTTATTGACCAACATTACATGCAAGTTAAACTTGCTTACTACTATAAAGGCAAGAAGTAAGCGCCATACGATCCATTTTTGTACTCTAAAGAAAGCTCCGGACTATAACAATTTGTATCAAAGGCTAGATTATTCCAATGGGAATAATCATGACATAATAAGAAAAAGTGAGCAAAAGGCTAGATAGTTTAGAGGAAATCCTCAAGGGATTAGCCAAGCAAATGGATGATTTGGTCGTACTATCAGTAAAAGTAGCTAAAGTTGAGGCTAATTATTAGAATATGAATGTTAAGATGATTGAGATAGTTGAAAATTTCGGTGTCACAATGTAGACACTTAGAAAGGAAATGCACATTACGACCAACGAAGCAAGACAAGGCTACAACTAGGGACTTAATCAGAAGACTTAAGAAGACAAGTTAATACTCGTACCTCAACTGAATCCGTTGAGGAGTTAAAGGCATAAGTAGCTATTTTGACTTGGGTTGTGGGTAATACTACTATCCTTTCCTCCGTACATGCTCCTACACATGTGGAACATTTGAAGATGCCTGAGCCCAAAGCATTCACTAATATGAGGGATACTAAGTGGTTGGAAAACTTTCTATTTGATATGAAGTGGTATTTTGCTACAATAGGGACAAATGATGAGAGAACAAAAGTCACTATAACTGCAATATACTTAATTGGTGATGTTAAGCTATAGTGGTGCACCAAGTGATACAAAGCAAGTACACTTATCAGTTTTAATATAGCGGATGTGAGTCTAAGTCAATCCCTTAGAGACCTCGAGTATTAATACTAACATTAGCTCTATTATTTAATCAGAAAATTGTAATGGGTTGAATAAATTAAAATATTAAAATTAATAAACTAATCTAATTATGAGACTTGACTAAATAATTTAGGAAGCGATAAAATTAAGAACGACTTCAAGAAGGCAAATAACGTATTTAGGAATTATTTCACCTAATGTTTAACATGTGACCGCTTATAATGTATCAAATTCAATCTATATTATTCTTGACTAGAGAGATTTACAACTAAAGTTAACACTTTTCTCAACATATTAATTCTAATCTTAAATTATTTACTGGAATCTCTTCACTTAATAATATAATTTAGAATCACATTAATATACAATAAATTCCTACATAAAAATAATAACTTTTTGGAAGAATCATATATCTTATCTCTAAGTACACATGTAATTCTCTTTAATTATGTCAAATTCTCATTATTCATATGATTTCTCAATCATCATATATAATATCATTGATTGATACCTTAGAAATATCAATTAATAATTAAAATACATAATTGAATCAAGAAAAATATAAACTTTATTGAAAATTATCAATAAATCTAATAATCACATGAAACACTAGGTTCCACAATCCTAAATACCAGAATTTTAAACTATCATGAAGAAATTAAAAACGAATTGCAATAAAATTAAAAAATAAAACATGTAAAACCCTTTTTGTCAATGAAAAATCTCTTCAATCTTAAAGTTGAGAGTTGCTTCTACCTTTTTCTCCTTCTTCGCTTCAAGTCTTTTCTTTTTTAAATGTCTAAAGTCCTCTGCAAAACCCTCACAAGTCCTTATATAATGTATTATGAAGTTTCTTTTTTCATTACCAAACACAGCCTGAGACACAGTTGTATCCTCAAGTTGTATAATTTACTGACCCTAGCATAAAAATCATCCTACAAGGGCACAGCCTGAAGACATAATTATGTCCTAAACTGTATAACTTTCTAACAAACAATTGCTAATTTTTCCTATTGTTTATGTAACTTCGTAACTCATTCATTTGAACTCCAAATTAAGTGAAACTTGATTCCTTTTCTTTGTTTTCAATCTAAGAACGTATTCAAATCTTGAAATCAAAATTTTACTCAATTAAATATTGATTTCTTTAAAAAAAAAAACAAAAAATATAAGAGAAATACTATAAAATCACAATGTGAAATGTATTTAAAATAAGAATTATCACCAAGTATTAAGAGATCCAAAATGGCAATGCTCATGTGGATACATGGGCTAATTTGAAGGCTGAGTTACAGACTCAATTTTTCCCTAAAAATATTAAGTACAATGTTCGAAAGAAGTTGAGAGAATTTCGATAGGGTAATGACATTAGAAAGTATGTCTGTGAGTTCTTGACATTAATATTAAACATCAAGAGCAAGGTCGAAGATGATAAGCTGTTTTACTTCCTAGAAGGATTGAAGCCCTATGCTAAGAATGAGCTGCAAAGGCAACGGGTTACAAACTTAACTATAGGACAGGCAGTAGTTGAGCATTTGACTGATTACACTCATGACAATAAAGGGAAGATCGAGTCAATAGGATACAAGAGTGGAAAGTCAGTCAAGTTAGGCAAACCCAAGAGTGGGGGAGCCCTAAGTTCAAGCAATAGTAATATTAACACTGGAGGGGGTTAGAGGAAATCTTATAACTTTCACCAATTCAAAAAGAATGGGGCAATCAGTAAAGGTAAGAAGCCCTCATTCTCATATTTTTTATGTAATGGCCTGCACAAAATAGCTGAATATCTACATAAGGTTACACTCAGTGCTATAGCACAAAAGGCAAAGAGTGTATGCCAAGATGATGAGTCGAGGAGTGATGATGAGGATCAACTCCAAATGGGCGCGTTACACATGTTATTGATTGTTGGAAAGAGTTCCTTAGCACAATGTAAGCCTTAAACTTATAATGAGTTGATGTATGTCCAGTTGATCATCAACAGTAAGAGTGCCCATGCAATGGTGGACTCTGGTGCTACACACAACTTCATTAATGTGCTTGAAGTGAAAAGGTTGAAGCTACTGCTTGCTAAAGACACTAATTAGATTTAAGTCGTTAACTTTAAGGCCCATCATGTCCAATGATGGCAAGAGGAGTGAAGGTGAAGGTTGGGGATTAAAGTGGAAATCTCAACTTTACAATTGTTCCATTGGACGACTTCAACATAGTCCTTAGGATAGATTTCTTAAGACAAGCTAGAGTTGCTCTCATGCCAACAGCAGATTACTTATTATTCATGGGTGAAAAGCCATGCTATGTGACAGTTCAGAGGAATAAGACAAGCGATAATGGCAAGGAAGGGAAGAGTATTAGGGTAATGATGCTATTAGTGCTCTAACTGAAGAGAGGGCTTAAAAATGAAGAGTTAACTTTCTTGGCTATCCTTACAAATAAGGAGGAAGTAGGAAAGATAGAGATACCAAGGGTAATAGAGAGTATCCTAAAGGAATATAATTATGTGATGCTTGATAAACTCCTGAAGAAATTACCTCTCACATGGTCGGTAGACTACGTGATTGAGCTAATTCCCAGAGCCAACCACCTACCAGAGCTCCTCACAAAAGGTCACCTCCCTAACTTACCGAATTGAAAGAGCACTTAGATAAGTTGTTAGAAGCAGGCTTCATTCAACCCTTAAAAGCACTACACGGGGCTCTTGTTCTATTTTAGAAGAACCAAGATGAGAGTTTGAGATTGTGTATTAACTATCAGGCTTTAAATAAGCTAACAATAAAGAATCATTATTCGATTCCTATCATTGTTGATCTGTTTGATCCATTGAGTGGGGCCAAGTATTTTACAAAGCTGGATCTTTGCTTAAGCTATCATTAGTTTCACATTGCTGGGGGTAATGAGCCCAAAATGATGTGTATAACCCTATAGGTGCTTATGAGTTCTTGGTGATGCTCTTCGGTCTCACCAATGCTCCTATGACATTTTGCACCTTAATAAATAATGTATTTCGTGAATATCTCAACAAATGTGTAATCATTTATCTAAGCAACATTATTATGTATAATAAGACCACGTAAAGCATTTACGAATGGTTTTCAAGAAGCTATAAGAGAATTATCTATACACAAAGTGTGAGAAATGCACCTTTGCCCAGAAGTACATCAACTTCTTAGGTCATGTTGTTAAAGAAGGGCGGATCCGAATGGACATGGCTAAGGTGGAAGCACTTAGGTAGTGGCCAGTACCTAAGAGTGTAACAAAGCTGTAGTACTTCCTTAGACTGACAAATTACTATAGAAAATTTATTGAAGGATATTCCCGCTAAGTTGTACCCCTTATGGATATATTGAAGAAGGATCAAGCATGGTCACAAGATGAGGGATGTTAAAGTACCTTCAAAGAGTTGAAGCGTATAGTGACAAAGGAGTCAATCCTCACACTTCCTGACATTTCTAAGCCTCTTAAAGTCCATGTAAATGCCTTAGAGATTACATTAGGTAAAGTGTTGATGCAAGAGGGTCATCTAGTGGCATACGAGAGTAGGAAGCTGAATCAAATGGAACCCAAGTATTTAGCCCAAGAGAAGGAGCTATTTGCAATCATTTACTATCTAAGGACCTAGAAACACTATTTACAAGGATCAAAGTTTCTAGTAAAGATAGACAATTCTATACCTGCCATGTATTGACTCAACTGAAACTCTCGACCAAGCAAGCTAGATGGCAAGAGTTCTATGCAAAGTTTGATATATAAATTGAGTACCACAACGGGCGGACTAATCAAAGTAGTAGATGCTTTTGAGCAAGTGAGTTAATTTAGCTTCCTTAACATAGATTGCACACCAGTTGACGAGTTGAATCTCGACTTCAATTCAAGAGTAGATTAAGTAGCACATAGGTCAAGACCTGTTAGCCAAAAATCTCAAGCAATTGGTTAAGGAAGGAAAGACTCACAAATTTTGGGTAAAAGGCAACCTTATCTATACAAAGGGGTACCGATTATATGTCTTGAAGTTAGGCAACTTAAGAAGGGTTCTTATGAGAGAGTGCCATGATACTTTGTAGGCTAGATATCCCGGTTGGGAAAAGACATTAAGCTTATTGAAGTAAGGCTATTATTGGCTGGATATGAAGGAGGATGTTACGAGTTATACAAACACTTGCTTAACTTGCCAACAAGACAAAGTTGAGAGGCAAAAGTCTGCAAGCTTGTTAGAGCCAATTCTAGTGCCATTTCACTAATAGGAGAGTGTCTCCATAGACTTTGTCACTTCCCTACCAAAAGTGGGGAGCACTCATCCATTTTTGTTGTTGTTGACAAGTTTTCTAAGCATGCCACCTTCATTCCTACCACAAAGAGTTCAAGTGCAGAAGAGATAGCCCAACTTTTCTTCGAGCATGTGGTGAAGTTTTATGGTATGCCTTAGAATATTGTGAGTGATAAGGATGCCAGGTTTACAAGACAAAGTTGTTCCACCTCCTGGGTTTCGAGTTAAGCATGACCTCCGGTAATTATTCGCAAAGTGACAAGCAAACAAAGAGATTCAACGGTTTGCTGGAGGAATACCTTCAACACTTTGTTAATGACAACCAGAGGAATTAGGTTGACTTGTTGGATATCGCCCAGTTTTGTTTCAACATCCAGTAGAGCTTTTCCTCCAACAAGAGTCCTATAGAGATCATCACGATTCAACAACCACTATTACCCCATATAGTGGCCACACCATATATTAAGGGATACCCAAGAGCTTATTAATTCACTAGAGATTGGAAGTAAAGTTCAAAATTAGTGAAAGCGTACCTTAAGAAGGTTTCCAAGAGGATGAAGAAATGGGCATATCAAAACCACTTACCTAAAGAGTTCAATGTTGGATGTCAAGTACTCATAAAGCTTCTTCCGAAATAGGTTAGATCATTGAGGAACAAGGATAGAAGATTAATCTAGAAGTATATTGGTCTAGTTCCTATCAACCTTTTTTTTTTTTTCTCAAAGATTTGAAGAGCAACCTATGAGATTAAACCTCTTGCGTGGTTGAAGGTCCATCTAGTTTTTCATGTCAGCTTCTTAAAGCCATATTATCCAGACATGGAAGACCCATCTTACAATATATGCAAGCTGATGGAAATCAAGCTACTGGACCCGTGACTCATAGCCAAGCCTGAGGACTAGAGGGGCTAGTATGATGAATCCTCATGTTCCAACCAACCCCTGCCGAGGTCGAGTACTTAATTGTCGAAGTTGAGTACTTACTTATCAAGTCACCTCTAATGTCGTGCCATATGATTGCTCTTTATTCTGTGGCATGTCTCGTTAACGATTGCTCTCTACTGTCAAGTTGCCCAATCACTCGACATCATCCTTGTCGAGAAGCTAAGAGAGTCAATCCGGACTGATTAAGCCATCTCTACTTAGACAAGCCCATCTATCTGTACTTTTTTTATCCACATCTCCTAACGACCCCTCCAATGCCGCATCGCCATGTATATAATATCACATGTAGAATTTGTAGCACCAATAATTATTTTCCTTGTATATTCATTTTTGCCCCTTTGTAACATATACATTGCCCCTTTAGGAAATTCCCTTTTTGTCTTTTCCCTCTTGGGTAAGTTGCCCTAATTTGCGAGTATAAATACCCATGTACTTGCAGTTGTAAGAAGAGCATATTACCTTCAATACACTTTAGTATTTTCTTCCTTGCATAAACATTACTTGTTTACTTTCGGCATCACTCTTATCCTTTTCCTTCAGCAAGGTTAGGCAGAGAGTAACCTCACCAGACCAATTCGTATATCATATCGAATTGTGCTATGAGTCCTCGAAAATTCCTTTAGTGTGTCATATCCTCTAGAATTGTTCATGGGTTTTTGCTTATTGCTCCATTTGCCTTTGTCACTCTTTTCGTACGTTTCCCCATTAGCCCTTTTTCAAGCCTTCTACAAGCTTGGACCCATCCAGCGACCAGTCTTATCTGTTCTTAGTCACTATTCACACCATCTTAGTATCAAAGCATAGGTTTTGTGTAAACTAAAATTAGTTCTTCTTAAATTTTTGTTATGCTCTGTTTTGCTTGTGTGAAACAAAGTCAGTTATTAAGTTCATTTGACTGCTATGTTATTAGCTGTTCACTTTTTGAAGTGTTTGTTTAAATTCTGAATCTATGAGGAAAAATGATAGACTCAAATATGAATGTTGATACTGGTGATGATAGTGGAGTTGTCCACCATAGGCATCAGTCTCAAGGAACTCCTAGAAGCACTGATGAAAGACTCGATGAGGTAGCTAACATTTTAGTAGATTTGACCCGAGCTGTTCATGCATTGTCTTGCCAACCCACTGAGACCACGTACAACACTTTACAAGTTGCTCAACCTATTAGAGGTTAGAACCCAGCTCAACCATTTTGAGGTGGAGGACTTGGCGGATGAGTAAAGCAAAGTATAGACATGAGAGATCTTGATGAGAAGGAGGAAGAGTATTTTGAAGAGGAGTGTATACAATTCTCCCGAGCATCCGACCATGTGAAGCTTCAAATTTCGAGTTTTAATGGATTTAGGAATACTGACAAGTATCTAGATCAAGAAGAAAAGGTAGAGCGTGTGTTTGATTATTACCAGTATGAGGATTACGAGAAAGTGAGAACTATTGTTGTTGAATTTTTCGGATATACCGCCATATGGTAGAAGAACTTTTAGGCCTAGCGGATGTGTGTTGATAGCTAAGTTGTAAACAAATTACGATCAAATACAGGTATTTGATCCCGAGGCTAGAACACATGTTAGATGAATTCAATGGAGCCTAAATTTTCAGCAAGATTAATTTCAAGTTTGGCTACTATTAAATCCACATGAGGCTAGGAGATGAGTGGAAGACTACGTTCAAGACTCGATATGGGCTTTATGAGTGGATGGTTATGCCCTTCGGCTTGTTAAATGCCTCAAGCACCTTTATGAGGCTTATGAACCATGTGCTGAAACATCTCATTAGGAAGTGTGTCGTGGTGTACTTCGACGACATCTTGATCTATAGTGCTGACATGTTGAGTCACTGTGAACACATTTGAGTAGTCTTGAATATTCTCCGTGCCAAGAGATTATTCGACAACTTAAAGAAATGTTGCTTTTGTTAGGAGGAAGTGATATTCTTGGGTTATACAGTCAGTGGAGGAGGCTTGCGAGTCGATGATGAGAAGATTCGAGCAATTATGGAATGGCAGACCCCTTCTACTTGTGCTAACGTGAGAAGTTTCCATGGATTGGCTTTGTTTTACTGAAGGTTCATTAGGAACTTCAATACCTTCGCTACACCCCTTACTGAATTAACAAAGAAAAACATCAACTTTTGATGGGGAGAAAGGGAAGAGAGGAGTTTCATCAAGATAAAGAAGAAGTTGACCTTTACCCCAGTATTAGTGCTCCTCGACTTCGATAAAATTTTTTACCTAGAGTGCGACGCTTTAGGCATGGGAATAGGCGCTTTCCTGATGTAGGAAGGCCAACTAATTGCCTTCCACAGTGAGAAGCTCTAAGGACCCTAGTTAAATTACTCTATATATGACAAAGAGCTCTTAACACTAATCCAAACACTGTAGGTATGGCAGTACTATCTACTGCCGAGAGAATTTGTCATATATACTGACCATGAGTCACTGCGGTACCTCCGAAGTCAGACCAAACTATCCAAGTTGCAAGTGAGATGGGTTGAATTCCTTGAGGGATTCAATTTTGTGATCAAATATAAGTAAGGAAAGAATAACGTAGTTGCAAATACTCTTTCGAGGAGGCATAAACTCTTATTAGAACTGTAGACCAGACTGTTTGGTTTTGCGAGTATTGAAGAATAGTACTTCGAGGATCTACACTTTTGACCAATAATTTTATGATGTGTAGATGGGAGGACAGTAGATGAGTATTATGTAGAGGATAGCTATCTGTTCCGAGGGGGGAAACTATGCATGCCGACTTGTTCCCTATAGGAATTATTAATCAGAGAAGCTCACAGTGGTGGACTCTCCAAACACTTTGGAAAAAGGAGGACCTATGAGCATTGAATGGCCAATTCTTTTGGTTGAAAATGCAAAGAGATGTGCACCGAGTGGTTGAAAGCTATGTTGTGTGCAAAAAGGCCAAGTACCGAGCCGAACAAGGGAAAGCAATGCCCCTACTTGTCCCGAAAAAGCCATGGACTGAACTAAGCATGGACTTTATTCTTAGACTGCCGAGAACTGCCTGGGGAAAAGATTCTGTAATGGTCGTCGTAGACCGATTCAGTAAGATGGCACACTTCGTACCCTGCACCAAAAGTAACGATGCTTCAGCTATTGCTTCTTTTTTCTTATAGGAGGTTATGCGGATACACAACATACCGAAAAGTGTGGTCTCCAATAGAGACCCGAAGTTCTTGAACCATTTTTGGAGAACCTTATGGCGTGAATTGGGAACCAAATTACTTTTCAACACCTTATGTCAACCCCAAACAGAGGTGGTTAATCGTACTTTGGGTTCACTACTCCGAGTTGTAGTAGGCAAGAACTTGGCTGATTGAGACATCTGCCTACCAACGGTCGAGTTTGTTATAATCGAACTGTACATGACACCACTAAGCAAACCCCCTTCGAAGTGGTCTATTGATTCAATCCCGAGTTGCCCCTTAACTAAGACCTTGTACCCATACCCGCACAAGAGGACCTCGACGCCTCGACTAGAGCACAATCCTTTCAGCGCATCTATGATAAGGTCACTCAACACATTGACCAAGCTGCCAGAAGAATGTGTGAAAAGACTAAGGGTTGGTTGGCCAAACAATTTCAATCAGGAGACTTGGTACGGCTACACTTCAGTAAGGAGTGGTTCTCGAACAAAAGGAAGAACAAATTATCTACAAGAACGAAAGGACCTTTCAGAATCCTCTAGAAAATCAGTGACAACACCTACAAGTTGGAGCTACTTGAGGACTATGGGGTTTCTAATACCTTCAACATTGCCAACCTCAGTCTATACTACCTTAACGGAGGACTGAGTGAACACCATTTGGATTTGATCCCAAATCCAAAACAACCCAAAGAAAATGATGAGAATCAAGTTACTAAACCCTTGACTCGCAATTGAGCTCGAAGACTAGAGGGGCTAGCATAATGAATCCTCATGTTCCAACCAACTCCTATCAAGGTCGAGTACTTACTTGCTGAGTCACCTCTAATGTCATACCGTATGACCACCCTTTATTCTATGGTATGCCAAGTTGACGATTACTTTCTATTGCCGAGTTGCCTAATCACTCGACATCATCCTTGCTGAGAAGCTGAGAGAGTCAATCCGAACTGATTAAGCCATTCCTGCTCAGATAAGCCCATCTATTGGTACTTTTTCGTTTGCATCTCCTAATGAGCCCGCTAATGCCACATTGCTACGTGTACAGTATCACATGTAGAATCTGTAGCTCCAATGATTATTTTCCTTGTATATTCATTTTTGCCCCTTTGTAACATGTATATTGCCCTTTTAGGAAATGCCCTTTTTGTCTTTTCCTTTTTAGGTAAGTTACCCTAGTTTGCTAATATAAATACCTATGTACTTGCAGTTGTAAGAAAAGAAAATTACCTTTAATACACTTTAGTACTCTCTTTCTTGTGTAAACACTACTTGTTTACTCTCGGTATCACTCTTATCCTTCCCTTTAAGTAAGGTTAGGTGGCGAGTAACCTCACCAGATCAATACGTATATCATATTGAATTGTGCCGTAAGTCCTCAAAAGTTCCTTTAGTGTATCATTTCCTTTGGAACTGTTTGTGGGTTTTTGTTTACTGCTCCATTCAACTTTGTCACTCTTTTCATACCTTTCCCCATTAGTCTTTTTTCGAGCTTTCTGTAAGCTTGGACCCATCTAGTGATCGGCCTTGTCTATTCTTGATCACGGTTTACACCACAAGCAATCACATGTCAAGATCAAGTTCAACCTGAGTTATGCCGTGGAAGACATCCTTATAAAGCAAAGAATTAGAGATCCCACCATTAAAGAAGAACATGTAGAGTATATAGTCAAGTAGAGAGATTGATGAGAAGAAGATACTATCTAGGAGATTGAAAAAGACCTCAAGACCTTATCCGAGAGAAAATTAGCCTTTCCAATCAAAAAACCTCCACCACCAGATCCAAGCTCTAGTACATATTACTGAGGATGTCAGTAGAATTAAGTGGTGGAGAATGTTAGGGTCCCTTTTTTGTAATATACTTATACTAGTAGGGGCCTATTCTTTTGTACATATTGTAGAATAGAGGGGGACTTTTTTCATTTTAGCTAAAGCCTTACTATTATTAAAAATTTTCACTTTTAGAAAGCGATATCATTCCACCAGTTTTAATGTCTCCTCCTACTAAGCTAAAAAATGTTCATAAAGCTCTTTATAGGGGTATAAGTACTCTTTTGGATTGAAACTCTTACTCACTACGTTGGTTGATCACGACCAATAACATATGTTATATACACATTACCCCTGTACACACACATATTGTAGCCTTGTAATACTATTGGATTTAATAAAAGTATACTATTCATCTTTCCATTTGTGCTCGTATCCTTTATATTACTGTTAGCTTTCTTTCTTGTTCGTGTTGCTTATAGGTTTTGGCTTTATTAGCCAACGTTGCATGTGAGTTAAGCTTTCTTACTATTGCAAAGGTAGGATAATAAGCGCCACACGTTCCGTTAATAATCTAGAAAAAGCCTCGGACCGTGGCATTAGGTGTGCCTACCCCCTTTAAGCATAAGCATGCTTAGAGCTTTCATTAACTCAGTTATACAACACTCACATTACATTAAATGAGGTATAACGTTTGATAACTCATCCCTAAAAAATCCACGTAGTCAAAGCATATAACACCATAAGGTATTATTGGGGATAAGATAGACATAAGACCTAATGGCAATCATTCTACCTACCCATGTTAGAAAATCTCATAAGCCTTTAAATCTTTGGGCCACATGAATCCAACTTGTTAATGAGCTTCTATACATAGCCTATATATACTTTAACCTTAGGTCTAGACATGAGGTAAGTTAAGAAAAGGGACATACAGTATTACGGCCCCTTTTAAACCTCTCTTCCTTATCCGTAAAGCTTATATAATTACTAGCCCATTTATTAACTTATGTATTACGGCAACCACGCTGTACAACTCCTAGTGTAGTTGATAGGAATCGAATTATTAGACCTTTGACCCATAGCCAAGCTCGAAGCCTAGAAGGACTAACGAGGTGAATCTTTTTGTTCCAATCGACTCCTACTGAGGTTGAATTGATCCTTATTGCTGACCAACTTCTTATGCTTAGCCGAATAATTACACATTTCTAGAAAGTCATGTGTTGATTGGACGAATGCTCTATTGATAGCCCAACCCCTCACACATACCTACTCAGCTATGATTGAGCTAACCCCTAACTTAATAACATTGGTGACGAGAAGTTGAAAGCTCTAGCATATATCCACAACCAGTTCTTCTCAAATGAGTCTAAGTTTGATTAGCACTACTGCTTAGCACCCCTACTCGACCCTTTATCTTAAATGTATTATTTTGTCTATTTCTACCAAAAGCATCCCCAATAAGCTATTACCACGTATCCCAATCCTATGTGAAAGAATCTACTGTACTAATAATTATTTTCTTTAAATATTTGTTTTCATCCTTTATATTCCTTATACATTATTTCTTTTGGACATTACCCTTTTTATCTTCTCCATTTTAGGTAGGTTGCCTTAATTTCACAAGTATAAATACCTACTATTCATGTAGCTACAAGGCATATAAAATATTTTATCATCTATATATTGATATAATTCTTGTGAACATTGCTCCCTTAACTTGTTTACTTATTTCACTCTCATCTCGATCCTTAAGTAAGGCTAGGTGGCGAGTAACCTCACCAAATCACCTTGTACATCACATCGAGTTATGCTATGAGTCATCTAAAGTTTCATTGGTATATCATATCCTGTGGAGCTGTCCGTGGGTTTGCTTATTTACTTTTCCAGTTATTACACTACTTTCCATCTCGTTCTTCAAGCTTTTGAAAAGTTTGAACCTACTCCTACAATCGACCTTATCTATTCTTGGTCTCAGTTCACATCATCTTGGCATTAAAGGAGAGATTTTGTTTAGGTAAGTTGTATTTGTGTTTTGTTAAGTAGTGTTTGTTGTAGTAGTATATCAAAGTTGTGAAGAGAATTACTGAAGTATTTAAGTAAGTAATAGGGTGTGGTAGTTTGCTCTTGAGTACACTCAATTTTGCTATGTTTCAAACATCCAAAAATAGAGCAAGTTTCTATGTAGTGATTTTTTCATCGGTATGGTTACAGTGTTTATGGAGTTAACTGGACATTTATGTAGAAAGTGTATGTATTGTTTAGTTTGGAGAAATAGTGTCAATTGTATCTTAGATTTGAAGTTTGACACATAAAATTATTAAAGAAAATGATAGACCTAAGTATTAATACTAGTATTGAGGATGACAATAATAGTGTTTTCTACTATGGCCGATAGCCCTAAAACACCCCTAAAAGTAAAAATGATGGACTTAATGAGGTGGCTAACCTCTTACCTGACCTTACCAAAGCTATTCATGTAATGGCCTATCGACCTGCTAAGGTTATAGATAACACTTCATAAGCTGCTTGACCTATTAATAGATAGATCCTAACTTAACAAGTTCAAAGTGGATGAGTAGGAGGACAAGTGAGAAGGAGGATTGGCTTGGGAGATCTGGATGATGATGGAGGAGAAGAGTTTGAAGAAGAAGAGTGAGCTCGAGCACCTTGAGTTGCCGACCATGTGAAGCTTCAGATTCTAAGCTTTAATAGGTTTGCAAGTGTGGGTCATTATTTGGATTGGAAGGAGAAGGTTGAACACGTTTATTATTATTATTAATATGAGGACCAAGTGAAAGTGAGGACTGCTATTGTTGAAAACTCTAGTTATGTCATGATGTGGTAGAAAAACTTCCAAATCATAAAGAGATGAGAAGGACATAGAGGTAAGTACTTGGCCCGAGATGAGGAGGATATTGAGAAATAGATTTGTGTTGGATGCATATTTACACGATACTTTTGCTAAACTTCAAGAGTTAAAGCAAGCAGACTGAATTATTGATGAATACGTTTAGGAATTCCAAATACTTATGATTTGCTGTAAAGTAGAAGAGCCATTAGCATGAATAGTATCCAGATTCCTTACTGGATTAAGAAGTGACATCTAGGACATTGTAGGACTTTAGCAATTTACTATAATGGATGAGGTTAAAAGAATAGCCCAATGAGTGGAAAGACATAAGAGAAGCAAAGTACTAACCTAACCCTGATGAGTTGACTTGGTTAGTTGAGCCAACTTATTCAGGAAGGTTACCTAGCCCAACTAAGCACCAAGCCAACCAAAAAGATAGATGCTAGGGTCAAACATAAGGGCCAACTTGATGGTAATGTACTGATATGAACATACGAAAAGGGATAAGGATTTAGAAGAAAGACGAGTCATATTAAGTGCTTCAAATGCCAAGGGTTTAGGCACATGGTTGCTCGGTGTCCAAACTAAAGAACCATAGTCATCAAAGAAGATGTCTTGAAGATTGAAGTGGAAAGCACAGATGAGAAACTTGAGGAGGAGAAAGAAGTGGGAGAAGAGGTTGATGTTAATGCTGACTTAGTTAAAGAGGATGTATTTACTGAGGATTTGAACAAATTGACCTTAATTGTTCGACATACAATGAGTATTGAACCCTCTACTAGGTAGGAGTAGAGAGAGAATTTGTTCTATAGTACATGCAAGGTGAATGATCAAGTTTTGTGCACTCATAATGGATAGTGAGAGCTGCATTAATGTGGCATTTGCCGACTAATTAAGAAATTAAAGCTACCGACTACCTCACATCTAAAACCGTACAAATTATACTACCTGAATGAGAAGGGAGCACTACATGTCACTTAGCAAGTCTTATTATCAATCTTTATTGGAAATTATTTTGATGATATTCTTTATGACATGTTGCCCATGTGTGCATCTCATATTCTACTAAGCCAACCTTAGCTTTTTAACTAAAGAGTGATACATGACAGATTCAAGAATACCTACATATTCGAGAAAGATGGGAGGAAGATTAGTTTAAATCCTATGACGTCGACTTAAGTCAACAAGCTACAAGCTAAACTTGCTTGAGGATCTAAGAAGACCTTAATTCTAAGTAAAGTTGAACTCCAAGAAGCTATAAAGGCTGATATGCTGATTTTTATGTTGGTTAGGAAGATATTAGAGTTGAAGGAGCAAATTGAGCTTCCTTGAAAGGCCAAGGAGCTATTAGATGAATATGCCAACTAACTGTTCAAAAGATCAATTAAAGTCTAGCTACCATAAGATCTAGATGAGGTTAGGAGATGAATGGAAAATTGTGTTCAAAACTCAGCATGAACTTTATAAGTTGATGGTTATGCCTTTTGGCTTGTCAAATGCCCCAAGCACCGTCATGAGACTAATGAACCATGTGCTAAGGAATTTGATTAGGTGATGTGTTGTAGTGTACTTTGATGACATCCTTATGTACAATGTTAACTTGCCAAGTTACTCAGAACATCTTTGTACTGCATTTGATGTTCTCTAAGTCGAGAGGTTATTCGGCAATCTAAAGTAGTCTTGTTTTTGCTAGGAGGAAGTGGTATTTCTGGGTTATGTAGTTGGTGGAGGTGGCTTATAAGTGGATGATGAGAAGATTCGAGCTATTGTAGAGTGGCCGACTCTAACCACTTATGTTGAGGTGAGAAGTTTCTACAGATTGGCATCCTTTTATTGAAGGTTCATTAGAAATTTCAGTGCCATTATTGCACTCCTTACTAAGCTGATGAAGAAGAACATTCAGTTCAAATGGGGAGAAAGAGAAGAGAGAAGTTTTGGTGAAGTAAAGGCAAGATTAACTTCTACACCTGTATTAGCTTTACTTAACTTCGAGAAGATATTTAAGTTGAAATGTGACGCGTCAAGCATTGGTATAGGCATTATCTTGATGAAGAAAACCGACCAATTACCTATCATAACGAGAAGCGCATAGTACCTTAATTGAACTACTCAATGTATGACAGAGAACCCTTATCCCTTATCCAAGCACTACAAGTGTGGCAACACTATTTATTGCTAAGAGAGTTTGTCATTTACATGGATTGTGAACCCTTAAGGCAACTTAGAAGTTAGACCAAACTATTGAAGAGGTAAGCAAAGTGGGTTGAATTCCCAGAAGGATTCAACTTTGTAATCAAATACAAAGAAGGCAAAAGCAATGTAGTTGCCAATGCTCTATTGAGAAGGCATGTTTCTTCACCAAATTGTAGACTAGGTTGTTGGGGTTTATGAATATCAAAGAGTAATATCTTCGAGACCCTAACTTTGGTCCTATATTTGGTCAATATACCAATAGAAGAACAGTGGATGAATACCATGTGGAGAATCGCTATTTGTTCTAAGGTAAAAAGTTGTGTGTGTCGTTCTATTCAATTAGAGAGCTACCAGTGAGAGAAGCTTATAGTAAAGGACTCCTCGGCCACTTTAGGGAGAGAAGGACATATGAATTGTCAAGTGGTCGATTCTTTCAGCCGAGAATGACACATGATGTACACCAAATTATTGAGGGTTGTCATACTTACAAGAGGGCCAAATGTCGAGTCAAACAAGGGAAAATAATGTCTTTTCTTGTCTCGACCCAACCTTAGACTAAGCTAAGCATAGACTTTGTTATTAGATTACTAAGCACTACCCAAGGCAAAGACTTTGTGATGGTTGTTGTGGATAGATTCAGTAAGATAGCATATTTTGTACTTTACTCTAAAACTAATGATGCTTCAACTATTACTTCTCTCTTTTTGTAGGAAATTTTTCGACTACATAGCGTACCAAGGAATGTAGTCTTAGACCAAGATCTAAAGTTCCTAAGCCATTTTTAGAGGATAGTGTGCTGTCGAATGAGGACTAAACTGCTATTCAACACTTCCTATCATCCCTAAGTTGATAGCTAAACAAAAGTAGTCAACCATACTTTGGGATTACAACTCTAAGTTGTAATAAGGAAAACTTAGTCAATTCGGATGTCTGTTTGCTTATGGTAAAATTTACTTACAGCTGAATTGTGTATGATGCCACCAAGAAATACCCTTTGAAGTCATCTATGGCTTAAACCCAAAGCTATCCCTTGATCACACCCCTATACTCATGTCTAAACAAGAAGACCCTAACGCAAGTGCCCAAATACAATCCTTATAGTATGTCTATGAGAAGGTTACTCGACAAATTGAACAAGTTGCTAAGAAAATGCGAGAAAGAGTCAAGGGAAGGAAGTTAGTATAGTTTCAACCTGGAGACCTAATATGGTTGCACTTAAGCAAGGAGAGGTTCCTAAGCAAGAGAAAGAATAATTTGTCTGCCAAAGCTAAAGGCCTTTTCAAAATCCTCCAAAAGATCAACAATAATGCCTACAGATTGGAATTACCCAAAGATTATGGAGTCTCTGACGCTTTTGACATTGTTAACCACAGTCCCTATCACCTTGAGGGAGAATTAAACGAAGACCAGCTGGATTTGATCCCAAATCCAAATCAACTAAGACAGAATGATAGGAATCGGACTATTGAACCTTTGACCTGTTGTTGAACCCAAGGCTTAAAAGGACTAATGAGGTTTTTCCTCCTATTCTAATTGATTCTTGCTAAGGTCGAGCTAATCCTTGTTGTTGACCAACTTCTTATGTCGAGCCGAGTAACTATACATCTCTTGGAAGTCATGTGTTGACTGAACAAATGCTTTGTTGATAACTTAACCCCTTACACATACTTGCTTCGCTATGACCGAATTGACCTAACTCAATAACATTGGTGCCGAGAAACTGAAAGTTCCAGTACATATCCATAGCCACTTCTTCTCGAACGGGTCTAGGTCTAACTGGCAGCATTGCTAAGCACCCTTGTTCGGCCCTCCATCTTAACTGTACTATTTTGTTTGTTTCTACAAAAGCATCCCTAATAAGCTATTTATAAGTTCTCAAAATTAAGTTTAGGACAATCAAGCTTAGATTTAGGGCTTTTAGGGAAACTTATCCAATTGAGCCCAAATTTTATAACTAGAAAAAAAAAAGTTAGTCGAGATATTACAGTGAAGTTAAATTTTAGTAATAATTACCTAAAATCCCAATTTTGCCCTTAGAAGTTGGAATATTTAATATAGCATTAAAATGTTCGAAACTCTTAAAATCAAACTTAGATTGCAACGAGAACTTAAAGATAAGTTAATTGAGCTATAAAATGAGATAATATAGTATAATTTATTATATAAAAATACACGTAATTTTATGAGTATACTCGGTATAAATAATAATTATACCCGTAAATTAACCATAAATTATGTAATTATATATTTATTGTGTTGAATTTATGAAATTAACTTTAGAACATTTCATAAAAATAAAAGATATGCTAGAAACTTAATTATATGAGTATAGTTATATATTACGTGTGATATTCACAAGGAATATATACTCGTATATTAAGTAAATAATTAAGTATTAATAAAATATACTCAAAATACCTAAATAATTGCAAAATATTATTTAAAAGCCTTCCAATTGCTGATTTACGCTTGGAAATTGCTAGAAATCATCAAAGCTAGACAATTGCTGAATTAAAAGGTGAATCTATAAGCAAATGACACCTCCTACTTGCAATT
Source organism: Lumnitzera littorea (assembly GCA_024138015.1). Lineage (NCBI taxonomy): Eukaryota > Viridiplantae > Streptophyta > Magnoliopsida > Myrtales > Combretaceae > Lumnitzera > Lumnitzera littorea. The sequence continues at coordinate 44,173,782 of JAMXBB010000003.1, forward strand.
AATGGAGGAAAAAGCAAGAAAAAAATATAAAAAAAATAAAGAAAAAAGGAAATCAACCTAAACTACTATAAATCTTGTGACTTCACCGCTTGTTTGGGTATTATTTAAAGTATCTAGAGACTCAAGAGTACTTCTGGTTGTATTTGTAGTTAGATGATTATGCACATGCTGTGTGTGTGAATGATACTCAATTGTGACAGAAGTTCAACTCCTTGGTGTGCTATTCTGCATACTTGCATAGATTCTGTATTGTGTGAACTTGTTGGTCACCCCTGATTAAAACTAATGGTTATTCGACTAAAATGAAATTAGACATGCATAATCACCCGTTAAGGGAAACGATTAAGAGTGTTAGGCTAAATACCGACTTCCTTTGATGAGGATAGCTGAAATGGTCCTTTCCCCATCCTTAGTCGAACTAAGTGACAGGCGAGGAGGTCGCGGCAAGGTTGGGGGCCGTGGTTCGAAGGTAGTCATGGGAGGAGAGTATTCTCCATTGCATAAGCCCGGGTTTGGTTTAACTTAAGTCGCGATGAAACTCCTTAATCCGGGTTGGAGCGGATATAATTTCTCTAACCTCACAGTGGACCGGATAACATTGTGCGATGTTTCATTTGAGTGATTTCATTACATTTCATCATAATTATTAATCTTATTTGTGATTGTACAGTACTCTTCTGATTTCAACCCACTTACTGAGCTAGTTGTGATCACATCCCTACAGACTCTTTTATAGGTGTTGAGTAAGAATAGGACGTTCAAGTACCACCATTCTCAAGTTAGTATGCTGTTGTTTGGGAAAGTGAGAATCGAGGAATTAACTAAACTCGAGCTTTTAACTTTGGCTTTGAGTTTTGAGGAAACTAATTGGGAATTTCTTGGGAGCCTACTAGTTTTCCTAACTTATTATATATAGACTGCAAAACTTATGGTTTTTAATAAACTCTGATGGTAAACTTTACCTTAGACGTAAAACGTTTGTATAAATACTATTATGGTACTAAATAAGAAGTCATATAGAATAGGTATTTTATAAAAGCTCTACTACAGGTTTGGTTATTAACAGATGTCAAAACAGACGTTTTAAGCTGGTTGAGTTATGTGCCTTGTGTGAACTGTATCTATGATAACAGCTGTGAGATAAGCTTTTATCTTAGATTAGTTTACACGGTGAGATTGTTACGACCCTTTCCGTTCGGAGCATGACACTATTGCCATGTATCCTAATCCTACATGAAGGAATCTATTGCACTAATCATTTGCACTAATCATTATTTTCTTTAAATATTCATTTTTACCCTTTGCATTCCTTATACATTGCTTCTTTTGGACATTACCCTTTTTATCTTTTCCATTTTAAGCAGTTTGCCTTAATTTTTTGAGTATAAATACCTATTATACATGTAACCGTAAGGCATATAAAACATATCATCATCTATATACTGAATATACTTCTTATGAACGTTGCTCTCTTAGCTTGTTTACTTACTTTACTCTTATTCTAACCTTTGAGCAAGGCTAGGTGGTGAGTAACCTCACCAAACCACCTTATGTGCCATATTGAGTTATGCCATGAGTTTTCGGAAGTTTCATTGATGTGTCATATCCTATAGAGTTGTTCATGGGTTTGTTTATTTACTGTTCCAATTGTTGCACTACTTTCCATCTTGTTCTTCATGCTTTCGACAAGCTTGGACCTACCCCTGCGATCAACCTTCTTTGTTCTTAGTCTTGGTTCACATCAGTAGTGACTTACCCATACTTGTTTTGTAGCTCATCTCCCTTAGACGTGATAACCTCTCTTATCAAGCTCAGTTCCCCTTGACATACCCAAAAGACTCATTAGCTAAGTGTAAGCGAGTACATGATAGGTAGCATATAAGGCCTACTTATACCCTATCCTGTAAGTATAGGTTCTTAAATTTTTATATTCGAAACCTATCATATGACACTTGGGAACCACAATGTACCCCATACTCTACAGATTTTATAGGGTATAAGGTACCCTATGGATCTTATAATTTTTTCTTTATCTTTGTTTATAATTTCGTATTAGATACATAATCAATATCAAAATTATAACTATATTATTGATAGATATACCAGTAATAATTTGCATAGATTGTAACGTACCTTGACTTAAAACAACATAAAACTTTGTTAAGCAAAAATATAGAATATTTATATAGTTGAATGGGTCATGCTTAAACTTCTTTTGTTATTTTTCTTTAAAACATCAAAATAATATTTTTATCAAACTATAAGATTATTATATACTGAATATAAAAACCATGTGCAAATAAATTCAATATAATATATTGAATTATAAGTTAAGAATTGTGATATTTTTAAGATATCACTAGTCTAAAGTTAGTAAAAGAGGAATGAAGATGCAAAAAAATAAGATGGTAAAAGAAGAAAAAGTTTTTTTACCTAAAAAGAAGAAGAAAAGAAAAGGACAAAATAATAGACACAAGTTGCGTATAGTCTTAAGATATTATTATGAGTTTAGCTTTTATTGTTATTTTCTTTAAAACTAAAATGGAAAAAGTAATAGTATTAACTTTTTTATTTATTAATATTATTTAATTATTGTCACAAAGTAAGTTTAACATACTATAGAACTTGTACTCTATATATATTAAAATATAGGTGCCAAGGTATGATAAGGTATCTTGACTTTATACCTGTGCTCTATCTTGTGCGAGTAAATTCCGATAAACTATTACCCAAAACCTACTTAGTGACCCTCATTACTCACCTAGAACTTATCCAGGTCTAGGTGAGTATCTTATAAGATAAGGTTACTTGCTCATCCTTGCACAACTAAACTAAGACAACAATATTCAATTTATTGAAGAATATTTTATATATATTTAAAATATACTGGAGCTCCATTTAACTCTTGAACTAGTAAAGTCAAATATCTTAATGATCAAACCGAACCTAATAAATTATTCCAATAACTTAAGCTTCGTATTAATGTTATTGAAGTGAATTCAAACAAATGTTAAGTGAGTAGTTTGAATTATTTATACCTCGAGCTTGTTACTTAACATTTTCAACCTTAACCTTGTTTTGCAACAAGTTTTTATTAAAACAATAATAAATTAGGTTATATGAAAATTTATTTTATAAAATGGAATGGACAAGGTATCGAAAGAACTCCCTCTTCCATCTATAAAACCTGTTATACTTAATAAGAAAAGTTATCAAATTTGAGGACTTTTAGAAAGTGGTTACATATTTCATATCAATAGAATGAATTTTAGAAACCTTTTTACTTTATAAATATTAAAATAAGTAAAACTATAACTCATCATAGAATCCAAACGAAGAAATATTCTCCTGTTAAGTGCATAAATATATGGGCTTCATATAAGTTATGAGTAACCAGTTATGAAAAAAAAAAAAGAAAAATTAATGTAAATTTGTGATAATCAGTCAAAGTTTAAAGAAATTTCATTTTAATCTTATTGATTTTTTTTTCAATCTCTTTGAGGATTAATATTTTAAATGATAATATATTCATGACCTCGATTTATCTTAAAATATGTGAATAATTAAAACTATATATATTCACAATTTTAAGTATAATTCAAAATATTGCTTCATTTTTAAAGAAAGCAAACAATTCACTAAAGTAACCTAAAAAAAATCACTATAAGTGTTACAATTGGTCGATTCAGATTTGGTATATAAAATTTAGAGTGATTGCCAAAATAGTTCGATTGAGCTTGAATTTTACAATGAGATTAAGAAAATTAGTAGAAGTGATCATACAAAGTTGGGTTTGAGAAAGTAAAATAACAAAATATAATATAATTAAATTATTGTATATGAATATATTACTCATTGTTTATTGTAAAGACACAAAATGAGTTTCGATGATTAATAAGCTACTAAAGATAAATTATATGTGTTGTTGGTGAATTTTGAGGGTTGGAAATAACCTACAAAGATAAGAAAAATACTTAGTACCCGGGCCAGCCCGGTGCAGCTACTTCGATGCCTAAGTTAGTAAGTAGGAATGGGAAGGGTAAAGTAAAGAAACTAAGAGTTATCGGATGCCTCTTATAGAGTTTTTTTCCCATATTTATAGGAGATTGTTATGTCTAAAAGTGTAATTATTGGAATAATTGTTGAGATACATAGAAGCTTGTTGATTAGATACCTTCTCTTAAATGTAGGGAGAGTAGGCAGTTATATAATATAATTGTGCTTATGATAATTGTTCATACCATGAACTTGAATTCAAATCAGCAATGGAACTATGTTACTCGGTATAGTGCCGAGAATGTCGATTTCTCAAAAAGGTGCTGAGAATACAGATTGCCCGGCTTGTTGGTAGTCAAATGGACGAGTAAGATAGGTAGATGAAAACCGACTATCACCATTTGCCCCCTAACTCCCGTGTTCAAGAATTCGATAAAGGGAGTAATACAAAATGCTATAGAGGCCGAGTTGGGAGTGGTTCTTTAGATGCTGAGTAAAATAGGAAGCAAGACAGTTCTCATCCTAATCGAAAAGTTGCAACTTTCAAATTTTCGCCTGTTTAAGAAACTAAAAAGTATGTAGTATGACAACTGTCGCTTCGATCATCATTACATTATAGGCCTAATAACTATTGGGGGGTTGTCAACCAAAAGATTTTTGTCTTGAAACAAGCATCAACAATCTGTGCCATTATCAAATCAGTGCATCATTACTGTTAGAAACAAATTTACAGTTACGAGAATAAGTTGTCCGTATTTAAAGGACTTTTCAAAATCAAAATTCATTTCTACCCTCAGTGTTAGAAGCATGAGTGGCCAAGTCATGCGCTTGCAACTGAGTTATATGACCTAACCAGCCCTTGGCCCTTCACTTAATGGGGGCTAGATATTTTCGGACCTTTTCCAAAGTCTATCACCTAGCAACAATTCATCATTGTTGCTATGAATTACTTTACTTAATGGGTAGAGGTCGAGACAGTGGCGAAGATGGAAGCGTCTGTTTTTAGTCCCATCATATCAAGATTCAGAGTTCCTTACATGATAATAACAGATAACAGCCCGCAATTTGACAACAATAAGTTCTAGGCATTTTGCGAGAAGTATGGCATTCATCTTAACTACACGTACCCTCAGATGAATGGACAAGTCGAAGCCATAAACAAGATCATTCTACACGGCCTAAGATAGAAAGTAGATCAAGTTAGAGGGAAATGAGTCGATGAACTGCTGAATATTTTATGAGGGTATCGAACCACCCACAGAACTATGGTTAGGGAGACGCCTTTTAGATTAGCATACAGCACTAAAGCCGTGTTGCTGATTAAGTTGGATTTGTCAAATCTATAGACATGGAATTTTAACGTTATGGTTAATCAAGTTGGATTAACAGTAAATTTAGACACTAGTGATGAAATTCGAGATATTGCAAGAGCTAGGGTTACGGCATACCAGCATAAAGCGGCAAGATATTACAATCAGAAAGTGAAGCACAAGGTTTTTCAACTTAGGGATTTGGTTTACCGAAAGATGGAAGTTACTCATGTGTGAGCAAGTCAAGGGAAGCTTGGCACGAACTGAGAGGATCCTGTTAGGATCCGAGAAGTCGTTGGCAGGAGGGCCTATCAACTAGAAAGGTTGGATGGATCTATCATCCCTCGAGCATGGAATGCCAAGAATTTAAAATTATATTTCAATTGATTGCTTAGATGATGTTCATCCCCACTTATTTGTAAGGCGACGGCCTATATGCTTGTAAGATTACAGTGCTTTTTTTATTAGAATTATGTTTGAAGTCTCATTATGTTTCTTATTCTTTTTATAATTGCCAAGTTAATAAGTCCTAGGCTGTATTGCAAAAGAACTGACCTAAAGTTCTATCCTATCGCGGTTAACGAACTGCATAAATTAATCTTATAGCTAAGTGATGCGATTAGTCTATGCCTCAAATGGCTAATGGACAATGTCTATAAAGACGTACGAATTGTGCGTGTGAAATAAAACATGCCGAGAAATAATTAGGCATGTATAATAAAACATGCCAAAAGATACTTAGCGTGTGAAATGAAACATGCTGATGAATAAGAACATATGAAATAGAATACAGGAAACTCATGGTGTGTGATATAAAATGTACCAAAAATAGTCATATGAAAGATATTTCATTCAACCAATGTAGTTACAAATGTATGGCCTATTATATGAAAAATATTTTGTTCAAACAATTACATGAGAGGATGCAAGGTACAAATAATCCAAAGAAAATCCTATGGCTTACTCTTAGAATCAATAGTATTAATTTTTAGATCAAAGGTTGGGCCGAGCAAGCTTCTTTCTTGACAACTATGGTCTTAGAGTCTGCAGATTCCTCTTTCCATACATAGGGGATTTCTTTTGATAGATGCTCTTCGTCCTCCCTTAGATCCTCCGCATGAGCTTCATCATTACCCTCATTAATAATCTTGACGCATGCCTCATTGTCATCCTCTTCATTAACACTGCTAACTTTGTCATTGACGTTAGCAAAGTCAAGGCAGGAGAGATCATAATCAGGGTGAAGCTTTAGGATCTCATCTCTTGCCACTTGTATCCCATCCAACAACTTCTTCTGTAAAAGTCTCTCATACTACTAAATAGGAGTGACTAAATCAATGGTCTCTTTAATTGGTGGTCCTCTCCTCAAAGTCTCCTCCAATTCGGCAACACGGCTCTATAAGCTCGAGTTATTGGTCTTAAACTCTTTAATTTGCATTCTGAGCTTATCTTTCCCGTTACTTATCATGCAAAGAGTTTGGCCCAACCCTTAGCACTCTTCTTTCTTCTTCTACAGCTCCTCCTTTAGGCCTTTAGACTCTTTGTATTGCTCTTTCATTTTGGCCTTCAAGCTCGAGACTTCATTGGCAATAAGGTCTTCTTGGAGCTTTCTCGCCTCCATCTTGGCCCTTATCCTCGTGTTTTTGGCAATGGCAGTCTAAGCTTTAAATGCATTATATGCATCCTCAATTTTCTATAACAATTTCATTTAATATGATGAGTACCCAAAATGACTCGACAGAATACATGAAGACTATCATAGATCTTATCTTTTTAGTCTCCCTATCAACCTCATCTAAAGTAGTCAAAATGTGGCTGCTCATTTGAAAAGGAAACTGAATATTAGCAACTGAGTAAATTCAACAATTATAAAGATGCATACAGATACTTATGTCATATAACTTGGCCGCAATATGGGCTTTATTGCAACTGTTGACCTTGTCAACATCCTTCTTGGTGATATCTCTATCCTTTGGAAGAATAATTCCTTCCATTAAGGCCAAAGATTTTGTCTTGTTGCTTAGGGCTAAGTTAGTATCCAAAACATTTTGGCTCCAACACGGGACAAAGTACTCACCGACCTCCTTGTTGGGGATGAATTCGGTGTTAATGATGCTGAGAGCTTTGGAGTGCATTGCCTCCTTCATCCTCTCATCTAAACCTTTGGACCTTTTAGTAGGGGGTTAGTCAGTGAGTTCCTTTCCCGGTTTCTTATTAGCACTAGGCATTGCCTCCAGCACCAATAATGACTCCTTGATAGTGGTATCATCCTCGACCTCCTTACGGGGTTAGCTCTTTTGGCCTACCTTCCTCGACTCGACAGAAGGTTGAATATATTTTACCAGAGGCTCCACAGAATGATGGACTTTGGTTAGCATTGTTTTCACATCCTCCTTCCGCTTGTTGGATGGCCACGAGGTCTTCTTCTACACTGCCGCCTGCTTGAATGTGTCTTCTTTTGTCTTTTTCTTCACGACAGCAAGCTAAGTGGTAGTTGCTGTTGTAGCTACCCTCTTATCCACCTTTGATTTTTTAGCCTTTACCTAGGCTAGTAGCTTAGCAAGATTTACCTCACTAATACCCATATCTACAGCATGAGCAAACAAGTTAATATTAATATAGGAAAAGAATAAACTTACATTCTCCGTACCAAGCAAGGGTCAAAGGTGACAATTCTCCCCCCAAGTCGTGAGAATGGCTTTCTTCTTGTTGCTATTCTTGGCACGATGATAACTCATTAGCGTACCTTCTTTCTTAGAAAAGATTAGATCTTTGCTTTCATAATGCCGTATAATTCTCTTGACATCCTAAAAGAACATTTTGTTCTTCCTCCTTTCCTAAATTCTCTTTGCCGCTACTACATCATTCGGCATCAGATCTGTATCTTTAGTATAGATTGGCTCAGTTCACTGAATCCAAAAGTCCAGCTCTTTACTAGATACTATTGACTCGAATTTATCATGCCACTTATGGATCTTGGACTCTAAACCAATCATGAACTTCTGCCCATGCCTTGTAGCGGCAAAGTACCACTCATTAGGCTGCCTCCTAATTGTGAAGAAAAATCGAAATAGTTGAGGCATAGCCCTGACTTCAACTTCTTCACAAACTATCTTAAAAGCCACCAGAAGCTGGTACGTGTTGGGTAAGAACATATTTGGCATGACTCTAAAGTAGTTGAAGAAGCCCTTCGCAAAAGCCGAAAAAGGGAAGCGCAACCTAAAATCTAAATATTTTAGGTATATATGGAATTCGCACTCCCTTAGGAAATATACCCTCCCTTCTTCTCTCAGCTTCCTTGGATTCTACATTCTAGGAAGATCTTGCTAGTACTAGTTGTATTTGGTGACAAAAACTCTATCGATAGAACCGGCAGTCCCATTTGGAGAGTCATAATAGTAAGCTATGTTGTTATATAGATATCTCATTGAGGATTTCCCTTCTTAATCCTCAGGATAATTATCTACAGCAAGGGCATTTATTCGGGTGAGTTTATCCTACTTTTCCTCAATACTATCGGTTGAGTTATTAGAAGAGCACACCACTTCGCTCCTTATTTGGGGGGAACAAGTGGCCTCAGTTTTTGTTACTTCGGAATTAGATAAAATAAGTCGGTGGATGACATTGTGAACCATACCTGAATGTTTATGAAGAATGGTACACCAAAGTTGAAAAGCTTGAGAGTGAAGACAAGAAGGCAAAAAAAAATTGTTTATGATTTTTTAGGGTTGGAAATATCCTGCAAAGATAAGAAAAATACTTGGTATTGGGGCTAGTCTGGTGCGGCCACTTCTATGCCTAAGTCTGTACGTAGGAATGAGAAGGGTAAAGTAAAGAAGTTAAGAGTTATCAGATGGCTCCTATAGAGTTTCTTTCCCGTATTTATAGGAGATTGTCATGTTTGAAAAGGCAGTTATTAGAATAACTGTTAAGACACGGGGAAGCTTATTTATTAGACACCTTCCCTTAAATGTAAGGAGAGTAGGAAATTGTGTAATATAATCATACTTGTGATAATTATTTGCGCTATTAACTTGAATTCAAATCAGCAACAAAACTGTGTTACTAGACGTAGTGTCGAGAATCTCAATTACTCAGTGAGGTACCGAGAATATAGATTGCCCGGCCTATTGGTAGCCAAATGGACTAGTAAGATGAGTGGATGAAAATTGACTATCAACAATATAGATACAAAAAATTATAAAATGACATGAAATATTATTTTGGAGTATTTATATGAAATGTATTTTGCATATATAAATATATACCCATAATTATCTAAAATACCTAAATATACTAAATAACTATAGAAAAAATAATAAATAAATTAGAAAAAAGGTGGCAACTAATGATTTTATGAGTGAGGCATGGCAAGTTTAGCAATATATTTTGGGCATAAGGGTATTGTTAAGACACATATGGTGTCGATGATTAAAGGAAAAACGATATGTGTAATTTCCAAAAATGCCTAACCAACCCAATAACTTATATGAAATCTAGAATTCACCTCCTTTAGTTATTTTGGGCAAACCACTTCCTAGAAAAAAAAAAATGGTGAGGAGAGAAATGAGTTGAGGAATGATTTAAGAAGAATTTTAGAAAAATAGTAAAAGTAAGGGCTAATTGGAGTTTAATGACTTAACTAAGACTTAAGAGTAGAACCCCATGACCACTTGATAGAGCCACCAAGGCCTAATGCCATTGATTAATGAGGAGGTGCCACCATTGGCCGGAGCACCGATTGCCAGTGAGTTGTAGTATTTTGTCCAATTTTCATTAATTTCTTAAAAATACCAAACTATGTTTAACAATTATGCCCCTTAGTTTTCCTAAGTAATTTTGTATGTAAAATTCAAAAATCAACCTAGCCTTCCTAAATTTTAGTTGTAAATATATATTCCTTAAGAAATTGGATGTGTGCATTTGTTTTCTATTGTATTTTCAAAAGGTTAGATGATGTAATTTTGATCTTGATTTTTAAATACAAGATCTGCACACACTATATTTTCACGAAAATAGTGAGTCGATGGTATATTTTGCTAAGTTTTCTTAAGGGATCAATATGACTGTATTGTGATATGAATGCATAATAATTTTGATGATGATCAACTAAAGAAAATAATTTTATTGGAGTGAAAAAGTTGTGTGTCAACTAGTTTGATTTGAATGATGAAGGAAATTGTGTATCTCTTTTACTTAAATTTGCATATAATAGAGTATAAAGTTAAGAATCGTTGATGTGGGATGAGGCGGAAGTTAGAAATGATACATGGTTGGTAGTCTTGACTATTGTTGAAAGGGAGTTGTGTAGATTTTGTTGAAAACATGAAGTGTATGCAAAATCAAAGGATAAATTATAAGTTATTAGGTGAATATTGTATTAAATGTTTATTTAGAAGCTAAACTAGAGACATGTATATGTGAAATATAGTTAAGTTGAGCTTAAACTATAGGTTAGAAGATGTTTTTAAGGATTGTTTAATCAACCATATTTAGAGGATGATTTAGTGGTGAATAAGAGGATAATTAGAGGCAAACTATTAATGAGTGACCTAAGAACCTAAGTAATTAACTGTAGCAACAGTCTAAACTTAAGTTAATGAATTAAAATGTAGAATAATAGTATATATTGTATTTGTAAAATATTAAAATGTTATTTATATTATAGGAATTTGTAGTGAAGATACCCATCAAACCGTGTCTAAGTGAATGATTAAGAGTCTAGGTAAGTTTCAAATCAATATGTAACTATATTTTAAAGTACCATTCCATAGCACTTTGACGCTTTGAATTATGTACATGTCTACATGTGTCTGATCACGATTGAACTTATTTATGATTTTTTTTTCCAAATTGTTATATGTTTTGCATAGAATTAGATAGTTACCATTAACTAGAACTAAGCAATATTGGATTTAATGTTTAATCAGACATGCAGTGCAACCCAACAACCATGATCAAGATTCTTCAACCAAAAACTACCCCCTTTGAAAGGGATAATTGAAGTGGTCTCTTCTTCACCCTTGGTCGAACTAAGTGATAGGAGAGAAGGTCGCAATAAGGTTGAAAACACTGGTTTAAAGGTAATCACAAGGGGAGTATTTTCCATTGCACAAGCTTGGGTTCGATTTTGAGCTACTGCATTCAAACTAAGACTCTTTAAAATTAGATTAGAGCAAGTGTAATTTTTTTAATTTCACCATGGATTGAATAATGTCATGTAAGGCATTTGTTCCGTTTCATTGCATTTAAATAATTATTTGATAAGTTTATGCTTGTCGAATATTCTTATGTCATCATTTGATGTGCCTAGGAGCTCAATAATCACCAGGGCTTACTGTTGAGAATAGTAAACAAATGGATCTTTCGAGATATTGAAGAAAGGAAATAGATGAACCGACAAATATAGTAGCTTCCATGAGTTGCTTAAAGGATATGATGCACCAACAAATACAACACAACTTAGTACTTCACTTGATATGATGTGCAAGCTAATACTAAGGTCCACTTACTACTAATCTCGAGCTACTCAATAAGATTAGATAAGAGTATAGGGAAAACATACTTTGAGAGAGATATTTCACAAGAACAAGAATATTTGTTAGGTGTAAAGTATATGATGATTTCGGCTATAAGGAAAAAGGGACTATTTATAGTGAGTCTCTAAGACAACATAGAAACCTGAGTAATTACAATAAAGGCTAACACAAAAATACCATCATAGTACTTTACCAAAAGGGTAAAAGGGACAAATAAAATAAAGGAATATAGTACAATGTAAAAAAAAAAAGGAATAATAGGTGGCATGTTGCAATTGGGTCTATGTTTTAAAGCCTTGAGATGTTGTAGTTGAGTTGTACTGATGTTGGCGATGCTGTTGACGAAGGATACTCAGAGTTGTTGAGACAGATAAGGGACATTGTTGTTTGGTAGGCTAAGTAAGTGGAGCTTAACATGTAGGGGACTCGGCCTCGACACTTGTCAAGTCAACCTCAATACACAACTGGTTGGCTTCGGCAATCGGTAGTTTAATATGTTGGAAGAGAAGAGTTTGGCACATAGTTGCCTTTGCCTCATCATTTGATAGATTAGCCTCGACAGTCAACAGGTTGTTAATTAGGCAGGGGTCAAGGTAGTGTAGGGTGCATCCAAGCTAAGACTTTAAAGAATTCGCCCATTGTTCTATCGCGCACCAGTACTCATCCTCGGTAAGCTAATGTGAGATAATCCTTCTAGTGAGAGACTGTAGGCCTCGAAGATGGGTATAAGTGAGGGGTCTAAAGGTTGGCAGTCCATCAATTCCCTAGGGTTGTTAAAGATTTACTCTTACATCTTGGTCTTCTTCTTCTTTTATCATATAAGGCATTAGGTCAGCGATGTTGAGAGTAGAAGATACTCCGTATCTTTTAGGTAGCTCAAGCTCATAGGCATTATCATTGACGCATTGAAGGATCTTAAAAGGTTCATTTGACCTAGGGGATAACTTATTTATCCTTTTCCATAGAAATTGCTCCTTACTGAGGTAGATCCAAACAAGGTCTCCTAGGTTGTAAATGATTCATGTCCTTCATAGGCTTCTTTGTTCTCTCTGTTAGGCTACAGTCTTAGTTAGTTGATTTTTTGAAACTCCTTAACACACTGTAGGCTTGATTAACTTTCTCCTTAGGTAGTTGGGCTAATAACCATGTTTAAGAGTAAGTTCGGTTTAAGTCCATAGATGACCTCAAAAGGTGACCTTCTTATTAAGTTATGAGTGGAGTGGTTGTAAGTAATCTCTTTGATGGGCAAGTATAGATCCTAATCATGTAAATTATTCTTAAAAGTAGCTCGAAGGAGGTCACCAACTATTATGTTCACAACTTCTGTTTAGCTATCTGTTTAGGGGTGGTAAGAAGTACTAAACATGAGCTTAATATTGAACTTCTTCCATAGTAAGCTTATTCCATAGGGTTCTTTAGAAGAAGCTCATGAACTTCGAATCTCGATTAAACACAATACTCCTTGGTACTCCATGTAACCGTATGATCTCTCACAAGAAAAGGTTAGTAATAAATACAACATCATTAGTTTTGTAGCAAGGGATGAAATAGCTCATCTTATTGAACCGATTAACTACCACTAATGCAAACCGCAGCTAAGGACAGACAAGGCCGGTCGCTGGATGGGTATAAGCTTGCCAAAAGCTTCAAAAGGGTGATGGGGAACGTGCAAAAGAATGGAAAAAGTGAATGAAAACTAAGCAAAAACCCATAAACAGCTCTAAAGGATATGACGCACCAAATGGAACTTCCGATGACTCATAGTACAACTTGATATAATGCACAAATTGGTCCAATAAGGTTATTCGCTACCTAGCCTTGCTTAAGGTTTAGGATAAGAGTGAAATGAAAGTAAACAATCAGTATTTATGAGAGGAAAATGTCAAGTGTATTAATGGTAATTTGATGATTAAAGTTACGAATACAAGGGGTATTTATACCCAATAAGTTAAGGAAATTTGCCTAAAAGGGAAAAGATAAAAAGAGTATTACTCTAAAGAAGTAATGTACAAGAATACAAAAGGGTAAAAATGAATATTCAAGAGAAGCAATGATTAGTGCAGTAGATTCTACATGTTGTCCTGTACACGTAGCAGAGATATATTGGCGATGCCGTTAGAGGATATAGATAAAAGAATATGACCAAATTGCTTGTTCGAGCATGGGTAAATAAGGATAGTTCAATGTAGTTCCCTCTACCTCTTGACAAAAGTAAAGCTGAGCAAGTGGTTAGCTTAGGCATAAGTGAGTAAGTGTGTAAGGTTTGGTAAATATCTCAGCATTTTGCTATTCGACACACAATCTTTGAGAGATGAGTAGTCATTTGGCTTAACATACAGAGTGGGTTGGCAAAAAGATACTCAACCTTGGTAGGAGTCAGCTAGAGCATGAGGATTCGCCTAGCTAATCCTTTTAGTCCTCGAGCTCAACTGCAGGCCAAGGGCCTAATAGCTTAATTCTTATCGTTCCCTCCTCGTTGATTTAGATGTGGGATCAAATCCAAATGATCTTTGATTAGCTCTCTGTCAAGGTGATATGGAATGAGGTCAACAATGTTGAAGGTGTTAGATACCCCATAATCTTTGAGTAGCTTCAACTTGTAGGTGTTATCATTAATCTTCTAGAGGATCCTGAAGGGTCTTTCAGCTCTTGTAGATAGATTGTTCTTCCTCTTACTCGAAAACCGTTCCTTGTTGAGGTGTAGCTATACCAAGTCTCCTAGCTGGAATTATTTAACTATTCTACCCTTAGCCTTCTCTCGCATTCTTCTAGTAGTTTGGTCGATATGCTAAGTGACTTTGTTGTAGATGTATTTAAGGGACTGTGCTTGGGACATTCGATAAGCCAAATGGCATGACCATCCACTCATAGAGTCAATGTCAAGTTTTGAACGCAGTTTTCCACTCATCTCCTAGCCTCATGCGAATTTGATGGTAGCCAAACTTCAAATCAATGTTGTTGAAGATCTTAGCTCCACTCAATTCATCCAACATGTCTTCTAATCTCGGGATAGGATACTTGCATTTGATTGTAATCTTATTCACTACTCAGCTGTCCATACACATCCACTAGGTTTCATCCTTTTTCGACATTGAAAGCACCAGTACAGCATAAGTGCTGAGACTTTCCCTAACATACGCCTTCTCTAGTAATTCATTGACTTTTCGTTGGAGTTTAGAAGCTTATTCGGGACTTATCCTATGGACTTAATACCCGGCAGGGTAGGGCTGGGTATAAAGTCAATGCAATGTTTTATGCCTCTAATTAGGGGTAACCCCTCAGATAACTATTCTAGGAACAGATTGGCATATTTATCCAGCAACACTCTTACTTCCGGGGGTAGTTTACCTTACTCCTTCAGTTCTAACAAGCATCTGACCAACATAAAGGTCGACTCGTCAACATGGATGGCCTTTCGAAGCTTGGCTCTACTCATCATCAAAGTCTTCTTTGATCTGCAAGCAAGTTTTGCCTATAGTTTGTTAACTTCACTCGGCAACATTAGGTCCAGTGTAATCTTCCGGCCATCCTTCTTGAATAGATACATATTCCTATATCCATCATAGATAACTCTTATATCAAATAGCCATGGTTGGCCAACTAAAATGTGTAAGGCGTACATGGGCAGTACTTCATAGAGAATTTTGTCAAAGTAATTTCTGATAGAGATTGGCAGTAGTATTTACCAGGTGACATGTAGTGCTCCCTTCTCACTTAGACACTGCAACTTGTATGGCCTTGGGTGTGCAATAGTTTGTAACTTTAACCTTATGATCAAATCGATTGATGCCACATTGGGGCAACTTTTGCTATCAACAATTGGTACGCTTACCTAATTATTCACCCTACAGGTGGTATGAAACAAGTTCTCCCTTTGCTCTTCCTCATGTGAGGGTTGTAAGTTCATTGTACGTCAAACAACCAGGACCAACTGATCCAAGTCCTTAGCGAACATGTCCTCTTCAATCAGTTCATTATCATGAGAAACTTCTTTCTCGGCAGGGTTCTCCTCCTTAGGTTCTTCATCAGTACTTTCCACTTCTAGTTTCAGGACGTCTCCTTTGATGACCATAGTTCTTTGATTTAGGCACTAAGCAGCCATATATCCAAACCCTTGGTAGTTGAAGCACTTGATCTAACTCATCTTCCTATCAGATCCTTGTCCTTTCTCATAAGTTCAGGTTAACACGACACTATTAGGTTGGCTCTTCTACTTGGCTTAGATATCTACCTTTCGGATCACTTCGGTACTCGACAAATCTCGGTGACTTCCTTGTCTTGGTCGGCTAGTCGACAATTTAGTTAGTACTCGGCCTCTTTTCTACCTCTTCACTTGTTGAGCTATTTGAATGGCTTCATCCATTGTGGTGAATTGTTGGAGTTCCACAATATCCTAAATGTCAGCTCTGAATCCAGTAAGGATCCTAAAGATTATTTGTGCTAGTGGTTCCTCCACTTCACAGCGAATTATAAGTATTTGAAATTCTTGAACATATTCGTTAACATATTAGCCTCTTTATCTTAGGTCTTGAAACCGAGTAAATATATCTTGCAAATAAGAATCCAGTACAAATCTGTATATGAGTATTCTCTTCATCTCAGGCCAAGTATTAATCTCTCTGTATCCTTCTTACCTCTTCATAGTTTGGAAATTCTTCCACCACATGGTGGCGTATTCGAAGAACTCAACAACAGCAGTTCTCATTTTCTCGTAATCCTCATATTGGTAATAGTTAAACATACGCTCTACCTTCTCTTCCTATTCTAAGTATTCATTTGCACTTCTAGACCTATTGAAACTTAGAATTCAAGGTTTCACATGGTCTGAGGCTCTAGGTGCTTGAGCTCGTTCTACTTCTTCATAGTACTCTTCATCATCCTTTCTTCTCATGTCTCCAAAATCAATCCTTCTCCTTACTTATCCGCCTACTCCTCTACCTCGAACTTGTCGAGCTAGGTTATGACCTCTTATGAGTCAAGCGACTTGTAGGGTATTATTTGTGACTTTAGTATGTTGATAAGCCAATACATGAACAACTCAAGTCAAATCTAATAAAAGGTTAGTCATCTCATCAAGTCTCTCATCAGTGCTCTTGGGGGTACCCTGAGACTGTTGACTATGGTGGATAACTCCACTGTTGTCATCCCCAACACCAACATTAACACTTGGTTCCATCATTTTCTTCGAAAGATTCAAATCTTAAACTCTTCAACTAGGTGTTTCAACAAACACTTTTGCAAACTAGAAATTTAATAGCTAGCAAACATAACAATTAAACAAACACAGTAACTTGCTCTATTCTACAAATGCAAAACAGAGTATAGATAGAACTTCGAAATAATCTACTACAACTTAAGCAAAACCTCTGCTTTGATATCGAGATGATGTGAACTGCAGCTAAGGATAGACAAGGCTGATCATTAGATGGGTCTAAGCTTGTCAAATGCTTGAAAAAAGGGATGGGGACTGTGCGAAAGAATAGAAAAGGTGAATGAAAAGTAAGCAAAAACCCATAAATAGCTCCAAAAGATATGATGCACCAAATGGAACTTTTGAGGACTCACGGCATAAGTCGATATGACATACAAATTGGTTCGCTGAGTTTACTCACCATTTAGCCTTGTTTAAGGGTTAAGATAAGAGTGAAACAAAAGTAAACAATTAGTGTTTATGAGAGGAAAATGTCAAGTGTATTAATGGTGATCTGATGATTACGGCTACAGGTACAAGGGGTATTTATACCTAATAAGTTAGGGTACTTTGTATAAAAGGGAAAAGACAAAAAGGGTATTTCCCTAAAGAAGTAATGTACAAGAATATAAAAGGGTAAAAATGAGTATTCAAGAAAAGTAATGATTGGTGCAGTAGATTCTATACGTGGTCATGTACACATGGTAAAGATACATTGGCAATGTTATTGGAGGATGTAGGCAAAAGAGTATGAGCAAATTGCTTGTCTGAGCAAGGGTGATTAAGGATTAGTTCGGTGTCATTCTCTTAACTTCTCGGTAAGAGTGAAGCCAAGCAAGTAGTCGGCTCAGGCATGAGTAAATAAGTGCGTGAGGTTTGGCAGATATCTCAGCATTTTGCTATTTAGTATACAATCTTTGAGAAATGGACAGTCATTTGGCTCGGCATGCAAAATGGATCGGTAAAGAGATACTTGACCTCAACGGGGGTCGGTTGGAGTAGGAGGATTTACCTCTTCGGGCTCTATTATGGGTAAAAGGCCTAGTAGTTTGATTTCTATCAACCATCATAATATAATCATGTCTCCATGGCATTTTAGGTAGGCCAAGCATGAAATCCATGCTCAAGTTGGTCTAAGGCTATTCAGGCATGGGCAGAGGTGTATACTCTCCATATGGCTTCTTCCTTTCCTTGGCTAGTTTGCATACCTTGCAACATTTAAGTACTTTGTGTGCATCCTTCATCATCCCTAGCCAATAGAAATGTTCTTTCTGAACTTGGCCATTCTCTTCTCACCAAAGTGGCCGGCTAAGCTAGCATAGGCTTTTTGAACAAGAACCACTCGACATACAACTTGCTTACCCTTCATAAGAAACCTTTGGCTCAAATAGAACCCATCTACTACTCTTCCTATGTTGCATTTGCCACTAGGGGTCTAAATTGTGAATCATGCTTATATTGATTAGGCAAGGTGCTAAATCCAAGTATCCTAGCTTGTAAAGCTATAATAAGAGCATGCCGACAAGAAAGTATGTCGGCCATAGTGTTAGTACTCTCTTTCTTGTATCTGATGACATAGTAGAAAGTTTCTAAGTATTCGACCCACTTTGCATGGCATTGAGAAAGTTTTTGTTGCCTTCTGAGATGATTGAGAGATTCACAGTCTGTATAGATGATGAACTCTCTCGACAGTAAGCAGTGTTGCCAGTTCTGAAGTACTCAAAAAGGGGCATAAAAATCCTTGTCATATGCCGAGTAATTCGATGTGGCACCTCTGAGCTTCTTGATAAAGTATGCAATTGGTTAGCACTCCTACATAAGAACAGCTCCGATGCCAACTTTAGATGAGCTGCATTCCAATTCAAAAACTTTCTTGAAGTTGATCAAGATGAGTATTGAGGTAGAAGTCAATTTGGAATTAATCTCATCAAAACTCTTTTGAGCCTTCATGGACTACTTGAATTTAGAGTTCTTCCTAATCAGCTTGGTTAGTGGGGTAGCAATGGAATTAATGTTTCAAATGAATCTTCAATAAAATGAAGCTAAACCATGGAAACTTCTAACTTCTATAGCATTAGTCGGCATCAACCATTCAAGAATAGCTCGAACTTTTTTGTCATCAACTTTGATACCTCCCTCAGAAACAACATAATCGAGGAATACTACCTCAGTTCGACAAAATACACACTTCTTTAAATTGACGAATAACTACTCGGTGTGGAGGATATCAAATACAAATCTTAAGTACATGACACAGGAAACGAAGTTGGCACTATATACCAAAATAACATTGAAGTACACAAAAACGCATTTGCTAATCAACGATCTTAAGACACGATTCATGAGTCATATAAAAGTGCTTGGTGTATTTGCTAGACCAAATGGCATCACCATCCATTCAAATGGACTGTCCTTTGTTTTAAAGGTAATTTTACACTCGTCTCCAAGTCTCATTCTGATTTGGTAATAGCTACTCTTTAGATCAATCTTCAAAAAGATCCGTACACCATGTAACTCATCGAGCATATCATCCAATTGAGGGATAAGATATCGGTATAGTGATTTTATTAATTGCTCTGCTATTGATACACATTCTCTATAAGCCATCCTTTTTCGGCATCAGGATTGTGAGCGCAACATAGGGGTTCGTGTTCTCTTGGACATATTTGTGATGAATCAACTCATTAACTTGTTTCTTTAACTTGACAGCTTGCTCAAGATTAAGCCTATAGGCAGGTTGGTCAGGTAGAGTAACTCCAAGCTGAAGGTCAATACAATGTTTTGTGCCTCTAATAGGTGGTAAACCTTTTGTCATCTTAGCAAGAAACAAGTTAACATACTCTTGAAGTAATGTCTGCACCTTAGCTAGCTTCTCTCAACTCTAGAAGTTTCCTAACTAACAAGAGCATACACTCCTCTGCCTTGGAATCTCTAGAAAATTGAGCTCAAGAAAACACTAAGAGCTTCCATTACGATGAGCGGGTAATCTTCTCTTGTGACTCCTATACCTCCTTGGGACTTATCGGGGTTTGTATAACCTTCTTCCCATCCTTTTGGAACATATAGGTGTTTCAATATCCATCATGCAATACTTTAAGATCAAATAGTTAGGTTGGCTAAGTAAGATGTGTGAAGCACACATAGGTAAGACATCACATGGTACCTTATCCTTATATCTATCACTAACAGTAATCAGCACTTTAACTTGTTCGACGATAGTTAGACCTCTCTTCTCGTTTAGCTAATGAATCTTATACAACTTAAGGTACGGATAGGTCAGCAATTTTAGAGCCTTAACCACTCCTAGAGTTATTACGTTGGTACAATTTCCTCAATCAATGATTGAAGCACATAGCTTGCCATTTATTCGATGATTTATATGGAAGAGGTTCTCCCTCTGTTCATTCCCATCAAATATAAAGGTATTAAGAGATTTGCATACAACTAAACAATATTCAATTCCCATTTTAAGTGGGGTTATGGTGTTTGAATCATCTTGAAATTCACTCAACAAGTGACTGACATCCACCTCTTCTTTACCTTCGTTAACACTTTTCACCTCAAAACTAGGGTATATCTCCCTTAATGGTCATGACATGTTTGTTTGGGCACTAATTAGCTACATGTCCAAAGCCAAGACATTTGAAACACTTAATCTCTCAAGTCTTCCTCCTTGAACTCTGACTTTGGTCCTTCTTGATCTCAAGCTTCTCAGCCTTACTCTTACCTCGGCCATCATTAAGTTTACTCGGCATTTAACCTTAGCAATCTACCTTAGAATTATATTGAGCTTGGTCAGATACAAGTTGACGTGACATACCAGTTTTGCTTAGTAAGCCAGGTCAATTACTCGGTAGATTCCTCCTCTGCCTCTTAACCCTCTATACTACTTGAATAGTCTCATATAAAGTCCCAAGCCTTTGTATCTCCATTATGTTACCAATTTCAGTCCTTAGCTTAGACATGAACCATGCTATAACTCACACCTTTGGCTCTTCTACATCACATATGATCATCAATAGCTAGAATTCTCAAACATACTCATCCACTGATCTATTACGTTGTCTCAAGTCTCAATGATGTTGGAAAGCGTCTTACTCGTAGTGTTTAGGAACTAACTTACTTTTGAGGACTCTTTTCATCTTGTTCCATGTTTAGAATTCATGTTGGGCTCTCTAGCACACATTTTACAACTTCTTCCACCACATTGCTACATATTTAGAAAATTCTAACGTAGCCACTCGAATATGAATAACATCTTCGTAATCATAAAAGTCAAATATCTTTTCAATCTTCTCCTCTTAGTCTAGGTAGCATTAACACTACTAGATTCATTAAAACTTAGGATTTGCACTTTGAGATGATAAGCTCCTTTAGGAGCTCTAAGCTCATGCTCTTCAACTCCATCATGCTGCTCCTCCTCCTCCTCCTCATACTCCTTAACTTCATCTAACTCGAGTCTCCTTCTCGCAACTCTATCAGCATATTGGGGAGGAGTTAGGTTTATGTAAATAGCTTCAGGTGCTTGATTCTCACCCATCTATCTTGTTGGCCTATCTCTCACTTCTCGACCCTGTTCAATAACAACTTTCTCTTGCAGCCTAGTCTCTCGACCGTTTGTATAGTAATAGCCAGATTGCCATAATAACAGCAAGGTCTTATATCTACTCTTTAGTAGTTCATAGGTTTTGTTGAGTAATATGACCATAACCATGATCATCACTCTCAGCATCATTAATCTCTCCTTGAATACTAGCATTCAAAATTCTTAATACAAAACTTCTAGGAAATCCATTACTATATAGAAAATTCTCACAATCCTTGTAAATACTAACTCACACAGTCACTTAAGGACTTGCTTTATTTTTCCACAAGAAAACAAAGTAAAACAAAACATACGAACATACACAATAATAAGAAAAACTACTTTAAAACTAAGCTTTTAGTCATAACCTTAAGCTTTGATATTAGGAATATATGATGTGCTTAGGAGCTCAGTGGTTACTAGGGTTTACTATTGAGAATAGTAACCAAATGGATCCTTTGAGATATCAAATGGATGTACTAACAAACATAGTAGCTTCCGTGAGCTACTCGAAGGATATGACATACCGACGAACACAATATGACCTAATACTTCACTTGATATGATATACAAGCTAATACTAATGTTCACTCGCCACTAATCTCGAGTTATTCAACGAGATTAGATAAGAGTATAGGGAAAATGTACTCGAAGAGGGATATCTTGTAAGAACAAGAATATTCATTAGGTGTAAAGTATATGATGATTTCAGCTACAAGAAGAAAAAATGACCATTTATAGTAAGTTTCTAGTGTAACATAGAAACCTAAGTAATTATAGTAAAGGTTAACACAAAAATACTATCATAGTACATTACTAAAAATGTAAAAGTGACAAATAAAATAAAGGAATATAATACAATGTTAGAAAAAGGAGTGATAGGTAGCATTTTTTTATTAGATCTACGTTCTAGAGTCTTAGGATGCTGTAGTTAAGCTACAATGATATTGGGGATGCTGCTGACGAAGGGTACTCGAAGTTGTCGAGACATATAAGGGACTTTGTTGTTCGATGGGCCGAGTAGGTGGAGCTCAACATGTAAGGGATGCAACTTCAGCACATGTTAAGTCAACTTTAGCATACATCTAGTCAACCTCAATAGTCAGCAATTCAGTATGTTGGAAGAGAAGAGTTCGGCACGTAGTCTCCTCAACCTTAGCATTTGATAGATCAACCTCGATAGTCGACAAATTGACCTTAACAATTGGCAAGTTGTTAACTAAGCAAGGGTTAAGGCAAAGTAGGGTACATCTGAGCTGGGACTTTAGAGAGTTCGCCCACAGTTTTATCGCATATCGATGCTCATCCTCAATACGTTGATGAGAGATAATCCTTCTAGTGAGAGACTGTAAGGCTTAGAGACGAACACGAATGAGGGGTCTAAAGGTTGGTAGTCCATCACCATCCTTGCTTATTGAGTAGTTGGTTGCTCACATCCTTATTGATCTTTTTATTGGTGCAAATTAGATGTCGTGCTATAACTATGGCAAGGTTAATGGCCATTGGGAATTAGGTGTAAGGATAGGAAACTAAATACCAGTTGGACTTTTGAAGCTTTTGGTCCTATTTGTTTACTCTTTTAGTGTCAAAAGTATGTATATATATAACTAAATTATGCTTTAAAGTTTTGTAAATAGTACTCTAAGCTGGGTAATATTATATGACTTAAAGATTTCCGCAAGTTAAGTTTTAGTTTCATGTGAACTGTTTACTTCAAAGCAAGTTGGTCGTGGATGCCTTATGTAAATCAGGTTTACGGTAGCGGTTATGAGGTCAGCTTCTATCTTATGATATTTATATAGCAGAACTATTATGACTCTATTACTTCGAGGTATAACATTCACCCTAGTGATAAAAATATAATTTTAAAATATTAAAGTAAGGTATCACATTGACCTTTATTTGTAGGGCCATGCTATAAAAGTTTCTTAATGTAGACAACTAGTTCACACGTAAGGAGAATAATATTAATATAATTGCATGAGAGAAGAAGGGTATAACCTTATTTTTTATCATAGTTTTTCATCAAACCCTACCTATGGGGGTTTTGAAAACTAATATTACTAGTGTATATAAGGAGTATTATAACCTTAAAGTCTCTTAAATTTTATCTATGGTTATATACTCTACTTTATCATAAATAGTTTTTCTAGGTTTACTTAAAAAAAGTAAGATATCAAATGATACGCATAATTAAATCATTTATCGGATGATTAAGTTGAACCAAATTTGAGTTTATAAGACATAGTACGTGATTACTTGTAATTTTTATAATTGAAAAAGCAATATGCTAATAAAAGTTGTGATATATGTGAAAGATTATATAAAGAAAACTCTTATCTTCCCATCCATTTATTGTTTATATTATGTGTAATCAATATTAAAGAAAATGAAAATTTAGTTCTTATGTATGTAATATGTATCCAATCATCCAATAATTAGATATTTATAATTTTGCTTGAAATTTTGGCAAAAGCAAAATTGCTTTAAAATATTATTTTACTTATGTTTGGATTAGCTACTATATTGGTAAATTGACCACATGTTAGTTGGTGTGTTAAGATGGACTTGGGCATAAGGAATTGAGAGTGGTGTTTACGTGTGGATCATGAGACTAAGTATTTGAAGCAATTCTCTAGATCCTTCTATACTCAGAGCATAGTGCAAATATGGTTTTTTGTATTTTTCTTTTCATAGCAAATAAACAGGGCGTATCACATATGTTGATGTGTCTCCAAGGTCAGACATATAGAGAGGTACCACAACGAGATGAATTGAAAAGAAACAAAAGAAAAGCTAGCAAAGTCCAAGCAACTACTAATTAGATGTGACACACCAATCGATTATACTTAGCTTACAATCCGCCAAATATGACTCACCAGTCCAAATTGAAGGGTCACTCACTACCACTTCTTACTAAAGGGAATAGATAAGAGTTGAAGGGTAATGAGAATACTAAGGTTACTAAAAGGAAACTTGAATAATATTCTGAAATTAATGATTAATTGTCTATGTACAATTAAGTAGTGGTTTATAGACCAATTCATTAGGGTTACTTTATATGTATGCAAAGATAAAAGAGTATTCTTACAATTATGTTACATAACACATGCTAAAAAAGGTAAAAAAAGAAAGAATATTCAATATGAAAAAAGTAAGAATCCTTTTAGAATATCGTGCCAGAAGACACGTATCGATTAGTAGCTAGACATTAGAAATGTGGTATAAGTAGACGAGAGAGAATCTACAATTAGGGGCCGACCTGATCTACATCAAGTCGAAGCCTAACTAGTCTTGCTATAGAGTAGTTAACTTGGGTTGGGGTTAGACATCTGTTGTCAATTCAAGAGCTCGGCTCTAATAGTCTTGAGGCTATTTACTTGGATATTGTCATAGTACAACTGTTCGACAGGTTTGGCATATGTAAAGGCTTAGCAGTCAGGTCGGCAGAAAAGGGAAACATAGAGGTTAGGATAGAAATTTCTATCATAGATAAGGCTTTGAACTAGTATTGTTCGAGTGAGTCCTTAAAGTCCTCTATCTCAGCTTCATGTGATCGGTCTAAGGGGTTGATTCCTATCACATGTGCTTCCATTAGATGGGCCTAATAAAGGTAAAGCTTTGAACTGAAATGGAATATATCGAGTTTCTATTATAGGCTTAATAAAATTATAAGTAGAAATGTTTAGTTTCTCTCGAGTGTTTCTATCATAATGTTAGCAAATATGTATTACCATAACGTTAGCAAAAATGCATTACCATAACACGTCAATCTAAACCATTAATTTAGTAAAATTTAATCTATACAATCTATCTTATTAAAATAGGTTAACCTATTATCTAAACAATAGGTCAATAGTTTTTATGAATAATTAATTAAATGGGAAAAGGGGAGAGAGAAGGTAACCTACTAACTTGCTATAATAGGTTACTTTGACCAACGTTATGATAACGCTATATTGTTAGTGTTACCGTAGAAAAATCTACTTTAATCAAAGTTTTGAAAGGAAATGAGTGTTATTAAAAGTTGTATAAAACAATGATATGTTATGTGAGAAAAAGGTCGGTTTACTCATCGTAGGCAAACAATTTCTTAAAAAAGGATTGCGGCCAAACTAATTCCATAAATATCATTGCAAAATGATGTTTAATGGATGGGATTTGTAATGTGAATTTTAGGTGGTATTTTGCTTATAAATCACAATTAGGTAACATAATTTAAAAATTGCATCTTATATATGCAATTTGTAAATTGTAATTAAGGGACGTGATCGTCGTGCTCAATAACATAATGAAATGATGTAATTTAGGCATAGAAATCATATTAAAAAGATGTGATTTACCTAAGTTATAACATGCCACTCGTCTTCTACTTCTCCATTTAAACAAGAGTACTTCTCTTTCTTTTTCTTTTTTTTTTTTTAAAAAAAAGAGTTCGCGAGTTGTTTTAGATGCTCTCTAATACCTAACCACGTCTTCATCTTTAGTTATTTATTTTTTTGATAAAATCAGTATTTCGTGATATAAACTCACGTCTTTAGTTTACATTAAGTAGTTATAAGGAAATTCTTTTCCAAATTTGTCAAGATAATTCATGTAACCTAAGTTGTTTATCTCTCTAAGAACTTATCTATTTTGGCTATTTTTTGTAAGCGAAGCTTTAATTGGAGTACAAGTTTCACTTTTTACTTTCATGTAGAAGCTGTTGGTAAAGGTAGTTACCATTAGTTATCTACTACAATTGTTTTGCAATTGTGTATACTGTTCTCTATTGGTTATGGAAATGGGAAATCTTATGAGATTTATTATACATTCACATGGGAATATTTTGCATGGTAAAGATGGGATATGTTATGATAAGGGACTATTGAAAAAATTAAAGTTATGTCAGATGTGAGTTTGGAGTTGTTCATAAGATATGTGGAGAAGTTAGAGTTAATCCTACAACTCATTAAGTGGAGTTGTTTCATAAACAACCCTTAATCTTTAGCTCATGTTCTGAGTGGTAGCATTATGCTTTAGTGCCTACAACAGATGGTGATGATGTGTAGGCTTTTGTTAAATTTGTAAAAGAAGCAAGCTATTTGCCAATTTAGGGGTTATTTATTAAATTATAGGTTGTCTTTGCATGATAGTAGAGGAAACACTCCTTATGAAACCGTCATACCTCATTCATAGTAAGTGCAATAAGTGATGAGTGCTCCAACAACATTTGAACAAAATGATGACATTATGAGAGAGATAGAGGAGGATATTGATATATGTATTAGAGTTGAGGACATAGAGCCAATTGAAGGTAATTTGGCAAGGGAGATTAATGAGGTGACAAATAATACTATGCACTACAATTTGAAAGAAGAAGTAATAAATCAGGAGGACGAAAACGGGTGCTAATTTCATTGATAATAAGTAGTTCTAAGAATAATACTTACATATTGTAATTTCCTACAAATAACAAGTATTAGGACAAAAAGAAATATTTTGGTAATATCATGTTAAGTGGTGAAGTAAGTCTGTATGTTAAGTGTGTCGTTAGTAATTGTTTTTGTAACCACTGTGTTAGTGGCATTAGTTTGTGGATTAGTGTAGTTCAGTTAATAATTTAGAGTTTTAATAATTAATCACTTGATAAAATTGGTCACGAGTTAATTGGAAGAATAATAAATACTAGTGTTTGAACCATTTTTCCAGTGAAAATGACTTTATACTTATCCATATTAACAAATGATAGGTACACTTGCCTATTTAGCCAGGTAAAGGATAAAATATAAGAATCTAATTTATAAAACTCGAAAGCTCTATTTAGAGGCAGTCAAATTTTGGTGCTGTTGCTAGGGAAAACGGCATAATCATTAGAAAAATTAAGATTCTTGTTCTTCTAGCATTAGTTTTCTTTTATATTTGCTATTAATTTAGTTGAAATGCTTGTGCTCATATTGGCTTATTTAATGATTTGTAGTTTATGACCTGGAGCAGCACAATTGATTTAGCTGACTTTGATCTTGAACCCAAGAAAACACTCATAAGTAACTTAAAGAAAGTCCAAGAGTATTTTAAGAAGCAAGTATCTACTAGTAAGGAAGTAAGGGCATGAGAACCATTGAGATCCAAAATGAATAATCCAAATCAAAACGTTAAGCTACCATTAGGAAACCAGTTTTTGAATTCGAAAGATGGTATCTAAGGAGATTTGCAATTGAATTTGGACCTACCTCTTTATGGAAATCGGAATGTAGTACAAGCTAGAAACTAACTAAGAGTAAATCCACCTGTAGCTCTTAGGATAATGTTAGATTATTGTTGGCTTAACATGGATGGGGTAAGTACCAGTATAGCTTAGCCTAGAGTTTAAGCTAATACATTTGAAATCAAGCCGAGTATCATTCAAATGATCCAGCAATGTGTTCAATTTGATGGTTTCAATGATCTAGACCCCAATAACCATCTACAGCAGTTCTTGGAGATATGTGACACTTTTAAGATAGGCGGAGTTTTAGAGGATGCTATCAAACTTAAGCTATTCCTGTTTTCATCAAGATCCAACGCAAAACAGTGGCTCAACTCTATGCCAAGGAATTCCATTAATATCAGGTAAGAAATGGTTGATCTATTCATGAGAAAATACTTCCCACCATTAAGGATGGCTAAGTTAAGGGTAGATGTCTCTTCTTTTAGTTAGATGGATTTAGAAACTTTATATGAAGCATGGGAAAGGTGGAAGCAATCATTAAGGAAGTGCCCCCATCATGGTTTTTCGGATTGGCACCAAGTTTAGACATTTACAATGGAGTGAACTACGCCACCAAGCAGTTCATTAATGTAGTTGCTGGAGGAAGCTTAAACCAAAAGTCGCTAAAGCAATGTATTCAATTATTTTAAGATATGGCTAATAATCATTATCAATGGTCATCTGTAAGAGGGAGAGAAAGAAGGCTAATAGGAAAACATGAGTTAGACACCACTTCTACACATAAGGTGGAGGTGTTGACAAGGAAGCTTGATAGTCTCACGATGGGTTAAAACAAGGCTTTAGTAGTTTTAGATTCTGAGTTAGCAAGCTCTTTAGAGATGGATCAAGTAGAAGAGGTTGACTACATGGAGAACCCGATTAGACTAAGAAATGACCCTTTTAGTAACACCTATAACCCGAGTTGGAGAAATCATCCAAATTTTAGATGGGGCAACAACACTAGTTAGAGTTCTAACATGTAACCTCCTGGATTTCATAAACAATTGCCACCTCCTCAAGGTAAGCTAATGTGCATTGAGAAGATGTTGGCTTAATACATCAAGACCTTTGACAACCACTACTAAGCCACAAAAGTAGCCTTAAGAAATCAAGGAGCATCAATACATAACTTAGAGAATCAGCTTGGGCAAATTCCTAAGATGTTATCTAAAAGAGCTCTTGGATCGCTACTAGGTAACACGGAGACAAACCTTAAGGAGCATTTTAAGGCTGTGACTCTTAGAAGTGGCAATGAGTTACAAACCTCAAAGAAGATCCAAGATAGTAGAAAAGAAGTTGAGACTACAATTGAGGATTAACCAGTGAATGATAGACCACCAAAAGAAGAAGTTTTACTAGTTGCACCAAACGAGTATAAACTACCTTTACCATACCCTTCTAAACTAAGGAAGGATAAGGATGAAAAGCATTATAAAAAGTTTTTGGAACTCTTCAAACAGTTGCACATCAACCTTCCTTTAGTGAAAGCTTTAAGCCAGATGCCTAAGTATGCAAAATTCTTGAAGGAACTTCTTTCCAACAAGAGGAAATTGGAGGAACTTTCGATTGTTATCTTGGGTAAAGAGTGCTCTACAGTTCTTTTGAACGAGTTGCCTGGGAAACTCAAGGATCTTGGTAGCTTCATTATCCCATGTTTGATAGGAGACCTTCCAATAGCGAGGGCATTGGTAGATCTTGGAGCCAGCATCAATTTGATGCCCTATAGTTTTTTTAAGAGATTAAATTTGGGATAGCCCAAAAGTACGTAAATGAGCATTCAATTGGCAGACAAATCCATGCGATTTCTAAGAGGATTTGTGGAAGATGTTTTGATAAAGGTACATGACTTTATTTTTCTTATAGATTTTGTAAAGTTGGACATAGACGAGTATATCGAGGTTCCACTTATTTTAGGAAGACCATTCTTGGCAACTGTGGGTGCTGTAATTGATGTCAAAGATGGGAAGCTAGTCCTTCGAGTTGAAAGTGAGGAAATGGTGATTAAAATTCTTAACATCTTCAAGAAATCAATGAGCGGTGATGATGAATGCTTTGCTATTGATTCTTTTGATTTCACCATTTCTGAGTTTTTGCAGGATGTCTTGAGTAAGGATCCTTTGGAGTCATGCTTGACAAGAGGAAATGAGGTAGATGAAGTTGAAGAAGTGAAAGAGGTGATCACTCAATTGGAGGTATGCAGTACACAAGTGAAGGATTTCGAGGTTGAAGAGATTAATAGGAGTTATATTACTTGTTTAAAGCCATCGGTTGAGGAGCCTTCTGATTGAGAATGAAAAAATTGCCCACTTATTTAGAATATGCCTTTTTGTTTGAAGATTCTAAGTTGCCGGTGATCATATCATCAAAGCTAGATTCTTACCAAAAAGAGAAACTTTTATCAATCCTAAAAGAACATAAGAGGGAAATTTCATGGAAGATATCAGACATTAAGGGAATTGGTACCTCCTTTTATACCCATAAAATTTTGATAAAGGATGAATTTAAATCAGTAGTGCAACCTTAAAGGAGGCTAAATCTCAACATAAGGAAGTAGTTAAGAGAGAGGTAGTGAAGTTGATGGATGTAAGACTCATCTACCCAATTTTAGATAGTCCATAGGTGAGTCTGGTTCAAATAGTTCCAAACAAGGGCAAAGTAATGGTGGTACCAAATGAGAGGAATGAGCTGATATCGATACGTACTGTGATTGGTTAGAGAGTATGCATTGATTACAGGAAACTCATTGATGTTAGAAAGAAAGACCACTTTCCACTACCTTTTATTGACCAAATACTGGAAAGATTAGATAGTCATGAATACTACTATTTCTTAGATGGGATGTTTGGTTATTTTTGGATTTCGATAGCTTCAAAAGACCAAGAGAAGACTATCTTTACTTGCCCCTATGGTACTTTTACATATCATAGAATGTCGTTTGGACTTTGTAACATACTAGCTACTTTCTAGCATTACCTGATGGCTATTTTTTGGGATTTAGTAGAGGATGTGATGGAAGTCTTTATGGATGATTTTTCCGTGTTTGGTGAAACATTTGATGGATGCCTTGCAAATTTAAAAAGGGTACTGTAGAGGTGCAAAGAGATGAATTTAGTGCTAAACTGGGAGAAGTGTCATTTTATGGTACATCAAGGCATTGTGTTAGGACACAATATATCAAACAAGGGCATTAAGGTAGATAAGGCTAAGGTAAAAGTGATATCAAAGTTACTACTACCATCATCTGTGAGGGATGTGAGAAGCTTGGACATGCTGGATTCTATCAGTAATACATTAAGGACTTCTCTAAGATAGCTAGACCATTGGCAAAGCTCCATGAGAAGGGTATACTATTTGATTTTAGTGCAAGTTGTTTAAAGGCTTTTAATGTTTTGAAGGAAAAAGTGACCAACGCTTCTAGATTGGACCATGCCGTTTGAATTAATATATGATGCGAGTGACTCAATAGTAGGAGTGGTATTGAGGCAAAGAAAAGACCAACACTTTCAACTGATACATTATGCTAGCAAGGCACTTACTCCAGTTCAAGCAAACTACACCATAATTGAGAAGGAATTGTTAGCGATTATGTTTACTTTTGATGAGTTTCAACCTTACTTGATTGTCTTGAAAGTGGTTGTTTACACTAATCACTCAACTTTAAGAAACCTTTTATCTAAATATGATGCAAAACCTTGGTTGATCTATTGGGTATTGTTGCTTCAAGAATTTGATTTAGAAATAAGAGACAAGAGGGGGGCCGAAAATTTGGCTGCAGACCATTTGTCTAGGTTAGATAATCTACATCTGATAGATAATCTTCAACCCTACTTGATTCTCTTAAAAGTGGTTGTTTACACTAATCACTCAACTTTAAGAAACCTTTTATCTAAATATGATGCAAAACCTTGGTTGATCCATTGGGTATTGTTGCTTCAAGAATTTGATTTAGAAATAAGAGACAAGAAGGGGGCCGAAAATTTGGCTGCAGACCATTTGTCTAGGTTAGATAATCTACATCTGGAAGAATTGAATGAAGATGACATTAATAATAAGTTTCCAAAAGAAAGCTTATTTGCTCTTTGTACAGTAATGACCCACGACGTTCCATGGTTTGCTGATATAGCAAATTATCTAGTAGGGAAGGTTCTACCAAAAGACTTGGATCACCACAATAGAAAGAAGTTTTTCTTGGAGTTAAGGCATTACTTCTAGGAGGATCCTTTTCTTTTTAGAGTATGTGTTGATCAGATTATCCAACGCTGTGTATCACACGAAGAAGGACAAGAGATTTTGCTTCATTGTCAAAGTGGACCAATAGGTGGTCACTATAGTGCAAACAGAATAGCTTAGAAGGTATTGGAGGCTAGTTTTTACTGGCTAAGTATATTTTGGGATGCTCATGATTATATTGTAGCTTGTGATAGGTGTCAAAGAGTTGGGAATGTTTCTAAGTGGGATGGAATGCCACGGAAATATATATTAGAATGTGAAGTCTTTGATGTTTGGGGAATAGACTTCATGGGACCATTCCCGAGTTCTTATGATAACAAGTACATTTTAGCTGTAGTCAATTATGTGTCAAAGTGGGTTGAAGCTCAAGCTTTACCAACAAATGATGCTAAGGTGGTAGCAAAATTTTTGAGAAAGTTATTTTCTAGATTTGGAGCACCACGAGCATTGATTAGTGATAGAAGAACTTACTTTTGTAACAACTAGATTGAATGAGTCCTTAATAGATATAAGGTATATCATAGGATGGCCACCCCTTACCATCTACAAACAAGTGGCCAAGTGGATGTATCTAATAGGGACTTAAAGAAAGTTTTGGAGAAGACTATAGCACATAACAAAAAGGATTGGGTTGACAAGCTAGATGATGCTTTATGGGCATACCGGACTGCTTATAAAACTTCATTAGGTACTACACCTTATCGATTGGCATATGGTAAGGCTTGCCATTTATTGGTAGAGATTGAGCATAAGGCTTATTGGGCTTTGAAGATAAAAAATTTGGATTATAAAGCAGTCGGTAAACTTAAGTGTTTTCAACTTAATGAATTAGATGAGTGGCATTTGTCACATCCCAGCATAGCACAGGATGCACTATCACACAGGAATACCTATTGAAAACTTAACTCAACTTGCTCATTCATGAAAAGACAACATTGTTTACATAATAAAGGGGTTTCTACATCGGAGTTCAGCTAGATTCCCTATTGTAACTTATGTGTACAACATAATATTTACATCAAAACATAAACCAGCTTTTTCCTTTATTGTCTTCACAGTAATAAGATCTCTGACCTAATACAAACTCCATACAAAAATCACTGACTCCAACTCATGCTTTTTAGTATATATATTCCCCCTTAGCGTTAGGCCCTTCATGATACAGTTAACTTGAGGAAAAATCATTTTATCCTTTCAACTACTGAAGTTGAGTGAAAGTAGATAACAAACAACATAACATAGACAATATGATAAATAATACTGCATATCACAACTAAAACATTTCAATTATAACCTACAAGTTCAACTTCACATATGCATTCGCCCAACCGGGCATTTACTGCTAGCAATGCAGCATGATATGCTCATGCACGTAGCATGTATCGGTACCGAGATTTTATGCTCTCCAAACTTCTTCCTGTTAGTCGACATAACTAGGCATCTAGATACAACGTCTAGGAACCTAAAGCAACAAGGAGCTACTTGGGAGTAGGACCCCTACTAAATTGGACTACACATTATAGTCTACCATTCTCAAAAAGGGCAACAAGGAGCTGCCTAGGAGTAGGACCCTTAACTTTACAAAATTAGACTACACATTGTAGTTCACCAAATCAAAGTGGCAACATTGCCAAATTAGACCACGCACTGTAGTCTACCAAATTTACTATCAAAATAGTCACAATGTTCGGGTAATGCAATCTATATGCTTCCAAAAACTGAGTTCATAAAGCCATGCTTTTTCCATGATCATTTAAAAGCCTCATTCTTAAAGTTTTGACCTGTAGGTCCCTTTTTGTGCCATGCCATACTTAAGATTATCAATTAATACAATCAATCTCCTAGTTTTATTCAACCAGTGATTTAATTCTAGTTTTTGAATTCTCCCTAATGGAATTCTAGTTTTCGAATTACACCTAGAAGATTGATTTAGGAATTACTCAAGTTCCTTAGTTAGCACAATCATTTGTAAGCACAAATTACCACCTAACATTGCAGTATAATAGTTTAACCAAGACACAGTTACTGTAATTCAAAATCTCCACATCAACATCCACTATAGTAGCATGTCAATTCACCTAAAATATACCCATATTCAATTAATGCAGCATCAAACAGTACGTAGTGTTATGAGTAGCAATATATCTATTGTAATGATCCACTTACTTAGGCTTACTAATAGTGCAAAATCTTAAACTTCACGATGTGGTCCTTCCTTACATATCAAGCCTATGAAAATATAACACAGTCTTCAAATCAAGAATAGGTCGAACTCGAACTATTATAAGTTTTCATTTTTGTGTTTTTAAACTTCATTTGACCATATCTTACTCATTTATTATCTGATTTCAGTAAAATTTATATTGTTATGATCGTTATTTTGAGTACTATTAATATATATTAAGAATCAAAACTAATCAATATTGTTAAAAACCCAAAAATACTCTTTTCTCATTACGACTCAACTATACACTACCATAACTCGATAATTGACCTGAGTAAGCTTTAGTATTGAGCTAAAACCCCAAAAAATTATACTTTCCAAACTTATCCAACAACACTTATTATACCCCAAAGTGTTTGTTTGATACGGATTTAATAAACATTTTAATAGTACTAGTTACTATATTACATATTAAGCTAATATATAAACTTATACTGGGAAAATATGTAATAAATAGTATATGAGCTCAATTAATTTCACAAAAAATCCTATGGACTCACAAAAATATGTAGTTTAATGATTGATCACCGATTACACTAAATTGGTTATTATCTATTTTTATAAAAATAGCAGTTTTAACATTAAATTACGGAAAATTAAGGAAAATAAATAAATTTGTGTGAGATAAAAAATAAATGCTCCAAATATCATTATAAACATCTATAAGTATAAAAAAATAGGGCTCATTCATTAATTTCATCAAAAATTAATTATTTCAATAATTTGGCAAAATTGGTAGTTTATTCATAATAATTATAAAAAATTGTAAACATGGATATATTCAAAAATAATTATTACTGAAATTTAATATATTATATAAATGTGTTATAAAAAAATTTTAAGGTCAAAGTAACATTATTTAATATTTTGAAAAATTTATTTAAAATTCGTCTAAATAGGGCACCTTCTTATGCAAGTACACTAAATCAAGGTTATTTGAATAAAATAAAATTACCACACAAAAGTACGTGTAAAATAACCTAGGGAAACTAAATTTCATAATTTTATAAGTTGATTTGATATTTTTAGTGAATTAATGAAAATCAAGCAGTGAAACTTGACTCACTAGCGCACAGTGCTTTGGCCACTCTCCAGCCACTACCCTATGTTGGCCCATCTTCTCTCTCCACTATAAGCTTAAGTCCCAAGTGGCTCCTTTTCAGGTTACTTATAGCTTTACGAACTGTAATTCACTATATTTTCCTACTATTTTTTGTTTTTTTTTTTTATTTTTTTTGAGTTTTATAAATTATTTTCTTATTTTTTTCAGGTTCCCAATATATTTTAAATGATGTTTGGACTCTTATTTATAGGTTTTAAAATTTTTACATGTAAAAAAGTAAAATTACACATGTTAATTTCACGTTTTCTTAGGTACCATGTGTCATTTTCTAGTTAATTAGGTATTAACTCATCACTTCCAATTAATCTTAGTTTGACACATCATTTAATGACTTATCCCTTCAATTTTTTATTAATTTTCTATTATTGTACCTTATTTTAATAATAATTTATTATTATATATATGTATTTAATACATATAATGCATATCACATATAAATACATATATATTATGTATAATTCAACTTTATTTATTATTTTTGAAAGTGAATTAACCTATCTCTAATATCTCGTTATATTTAAAAGCTCGAATTTCTCGTTTTCGATAATTATTGACTTTTATTGATAAATTGACGTTTTTCTTAAATTAATATTTTTATATAACTTATTTTGAGAAATTGACTTTACTTGAATTATTTTATGTAACTTTTCTAACTTTACTGTGAAGTTTGAAATAAAACTGATAACTTAGCTCGATGTCCTAAATTTAGAGGTTTGAATTCTAGAGTTATTGAACTAGCTTGAAATCCTAGGGTATTATAGTGTTGGATAGCTTATGAAAACAATCGAATGTATGAGGAGTGAGCTAAATATCTTCATGATTTCAAGATTAAGCACCCCAAGCAATTCAAGGAGGGTGATCTAGTACTTTTGTACAATTCTAGACTTAAGTTATTTCTTAGAAAACTTAAGTCTAGATGGTTAAGTCTATTTTTAGTGAAGAAGGTATATCCATTTGGAGCAGTGGAAGTTGAGCATTTAGAAAAAGGGACATTTAAGGTTAATGGGTAACAGTTAAAGATATACCATAGGGAAGTGGAATGGAAAGAAGGAGAGAAGGAGTTAAAACTTCTCTAATTCATGGAATAAATTTGAATACTATAGGAACGTCAAGCTTGAGAAGTTAAAACAAGCATGTATCCTTTAAGTATATTTACTTTCTTGTGCTCAATTTATTATTTTCATGTTGTTAGGTTTAAATTATTTGTTGTCATTTTTTTTTATTTGATTTGTTTTAAGGGTATTTGTTTAAGTATGCTGCCAAAAAAAAAAAAAAAAAAAAAAAGGGAAGGAAACATCAAGTGGTAATCATGGAAATTTAGAGGGAAGAGAATAATTTCATAAAGTATGGGGACATAGATGGAGATTGGAAGGCTAACATATATCACATCCATGATAAAAAGGTAAGTAGTTAATTTTTCAAGTACTACATCTATCGTGGAATTAATCACGACTATGATAATTTAATATGGTTAATCTACCTGTCAATCACGACCGTAATTACTCCTTTATAAGATTTTACACTTCAATCACAATCGTAATCAATACCCTAGGAGTTTTTTAAGTCATCATGGCCGTGATGCAATGAGACAACTGTGAAATTTTTTAACACAATACTAGTTACGGGTTTCATCACACCCATGACCATCAAAGGGTGAAGACCGTGATAGTTTAAAAATTTTGGGCACAGAGTTAGTTACGGGGCTCATCACACCCGTGACCAAGTTTAAAAAGGGGATCACAACCTAAGTTACAGCTGTGATCATATTCCCGCTACCTTACCATATAAGCAATTCCACCCCACCCCCCTTTCTCCCCTCATTTCTCATATTTTGAAAATCCACCCCGTGATACTTGCACCATGCCGTTTTTATACAAAACCCTACCTTATTTTCTTTACTTTAACCCTTATTTCACTTACTTTTGACACTTGCACAATCATCTTTTATCAACCTTATGCTCTTCTAAGGTATGATCTCCCTCTTTTTCTTTCATTTTTTTATATTTTCCTAGACTTGATTCTTGTTTTAGGGTTTATATTTATGTGTTTGCCATGATCTGTACAAGTGTTGTTTTAGTAATAGTAGTGTGTTTGTATCATCTTTAAACTTTTATTTTTCATGAGTTCGTGAAGGAAGTTTGCATATTAATATTAAACCCTATTTTCTATTAATAATGGTAGAATTGGGGATTTCTGCAATTTGAGCTTAAGTTGATGAATTTATCTCATCATAGTACTTAAATGTTATGTAGAATTGTATTACTAGTTGTAGTTATGTGTGATTAAAGTTTTGTATTTATGCGTAATGATGTAAAGTCGAGTGTTGTATGGTTAAGGGAAGACACTAATCCTTGGTTGATGCCAGGGTTACAAGTTGAGTCATTTTGAATTCATTTATAGTGCATGCTTGAAAGTTGGTTAAGGTTAACCATGTAATCGGTAGATGCTTTAAGTTTGGAAGTTGAAAGAAGTTGAAATGGGTTTGCTTAGTACGAAGTATACTTAAATTGCACATGAGTTTGAACTAAAATTGATATTTGTAGATGGCACCAAAAAGATGAACCATCTCTTAGCATAAGAGACCGAGGGTTGATAAGTCTCCTTCTCCTCTTCCCAAACAATCCGATGCAGTAAGTTCCAGTAAGGCGGTTGCTCCACTAGATAGTATGACTAAGGAGCATAAAGAGAGGTTCAAGGAATTTACCGCTAAGAAGATTATCAAGCAACATTGTATGGTAAATTGGGATGTGCTTGGGGAGTACGGACTGAAGATAGCTATGCGGTAGTTATTAAGAAATGGATTGTGACTGAAGTTGTTTTTAGTTCAACAGAAGATGTATAAATAAACAACTTTGGCTTTTCTCTCCTCTTTTAAGATTAAGTACGAGTATATTGACTCTAAGATGGATAATGAGGTGGAGTTCTTTGCATTTGGACGGACTCACACCTTCGATATGTTATCATTTGTATGGGCGATGGGGTTATATATTCGAGTTGAACTTAAAG
Source organism: Lumnitzera littorea (assembly GCA_024138015.1). NCBI lineage: Eukaryota > Viridiplantae > Streptophyta > Magnoliopsida > Myrtales > Combretaceae > Lumnitzera > Lumnitzera littorea. Next base: position 44,212,215 of record JAMXBB010000003.1, read on the forward strand.
ATGAGGAGTTTGTCGATCTACTTGTGAGTTTGCCTTAGGTAACTTCAGTAAATGACTTTTGGAGAGAAATCTCTAATGAGAGCAGCTTTAGGGCAAGCAAATCCAAAGCTTCCACTTTAAAGAAGACTAGTGCTCAAGTCTTCCATTACATTCTGGTGAAGATGGATTATGGGAAGTACCAGAGCCCTAAAGTAGTGGGGGAGCATGATCTATTACCCTTATATAGTATATTAAAGGGGTTTTCGATAAATGTGGGCATCTTAATCGCATTTAGACTTCACCGGCAAACTTTTGATAAGAGTAAGGGTATATTTGTGGGGGGACTAATCACTAAGATCTTGAGGAATTTGAGGTTGTGGCCTACAAGTAACAGGCCAAGCGACTCTTGTGCTGATCTAAAACCACTTTCAAGAACCCCTTTTAATCAATGGGGTATTACAATAGTCTCAGATCCTGATTTGGATACTGAGGACCTTGGTGCTCTTGATTTTGAACCATCAACATCTAGCTTCTCAGTCAAGAATTCAAATAGATTAGAAATTGAAGTGGTTGAGATTAAGGAGACTTAGAAGGGGATTGTTGAGCTTTTGAAGAATATAGCCACAAAAGTAGGAGTGACTATTCCTTCTTGTTTCTCTTGTCCTTAAACCCTAAAGGATGCAGGTCCCAGTCAACCTCTAGTTCCCCCACCAATAAGAGCTCCCCAAGAAGAAGAAGAAGAAGGAGATGAAGAGTCTAAGGAGAAAGGCTTTGGTGATGAAGAGAAAGGGTCAAAAGAGGATGATAGTGATGATGAAGAAGAAACTCAAGGAACCCAGCAAGCACCAGCTAGACAAGGTGCTGGGGATGAGAGTAAGGAGGAGTCATTTAGGGAGGATGAAGATGGTTCTGATGAAGAGACAGGATATGAGGCTGACTAACCTGTTTTCTTTCTTATTTGTTCTCTTTTGTTGTATTTTGTTACTTTTAGACTCATTATATGTTTGAGAGCTTAACCTCATTGATGTACTATTGATGGAGACTCTCATATCATGAGTTTATCATATTTTGTTTTTGTTTTGTCTTGATGGTCAGGTGTCTTTTATTGTTTGAATTGTCATGGTATTAGAAGTTGTACTCTCCAATGATATAAAAATCAATGAAATGGTCAAACTACATATTTCAAGGAAGTTTGGTTCTTGTTATTTATCAATTTCATCTTTTAAGTTCCCACTTTTCTCTTTCTATTCTATGTTTGTTAATGGTATATCTATTCTCAATTTTATCAAAAACAAATTCTACGTATGATTGTGAGTAAGTTCACGCAACTCTCATTCACCCCTAAATAGAGGCCCCTAGACTTGACCCTTAGACAGGTGATTAGCACCTCTAATGCCTAGTGATCCTGTGGGCCAAAGTAAGATCATATCGCATGTGTGTACCGTACGAAGTCTATATCAATCATATAATCAACCTACATATGGCCTATCGCTACCTTTGTATAATGTGACTGCTGGAATTAGTTATGCGGTGTAGGATTATGCATGCTTCAAGTTAGCTCTTTTAAGTTGAGTAAAATTAGGTCTTATTATTCAGTGATCAACAAGGTCACAGACAATCAATTCCTAGTGAATCCACTATGCAATAATTAATACGTTATCATACTTTAAAGTAAATTCATCATTAACAAACAGTTATCATACACAAGCATAACCCAACCCTATACAACATTCAATTATTAATCATAATTTATATTCACTAATGAAAAACACAAGCAAGTACAGAATCATTAAGCAAAACTCACTCATCCATGATCGACTCAAGAGTCGTAATATTCCAAGGCTAACTTAAGATCAAAGTTGAGATCACCTGAGAATAAGGAATATAGAAAATTGTAAGTTTGGGAATTTAAAGCTAAACTAGTATCGTAATTTGTACTGTTTGCTTTATTTAGTTACGTGAAATTATCTATTCGAGCTTTTTATCGAATCACGTATAACTTTTTCGATTTAGCTCAGATCATAATGAACTTATAGTCTATTTTGATCATTTTCGAGCATATTTTCTCTTAGCGAGGTCCGTTTTTGACGTTATGACTTGCAGTTTGAACTGTGATATAAAAATATCACAAAATTTATTATTTTAATATAAAAAGTTATAAAATATTAATTTCAGCTTTTTCTTAGTAGATTTATGATTTAATAATTATTTAAATTGTATAAGTAATAGTTTTCTTATTTTAAGCTTATTTTACCCTAGTTACTTATTTTTACCTATTTTTGAGATTTTAGAATTATTAATAAAATTTTTTTTCTACTTTATTTTTTTTTTGTATTTTATGATATACATATATATATATATAAATACTTAGTATTATATTTGATTAATTTTTCTAATTTACTTAATTATTAATTCTTTTTCCTAATTTACGATGCTCTTATATATATATATATATATTTCCTAATTTATGATGCTCTTATATATATATAAGCATATTTATTAACTTACTTTATTTATTAAACTAATATTATCGTATACCATGTATATTATTTAATTACACACGTATTTTTACGTCATATACGTACATTTATACGTATACTATACTTTATGTGATAAATTATTCTAACTTTAATTATATATTATATACTATACGTATAAGTATAATTTAGATGTGTTTTTATTTTGTATACATATACTACTTTTATACATGTATACGTATACATATATATAATATAAAATACTATGTTTATATATATATAATCATGCCACCTCTCTCTCTCTCTCTATATATATATATATAACTTACATGTGTATAAAAATACGGAACACATGTATATATATATATATATATGATATACATATACTCATACTTATATATATCATATATGAAAATAAAGATTATATACATAAATATACATATTCACATGTACACACACACACACACATATATATATATATATATATATATATATCAATGTCTAATTAGTGAAAATACTAAATACCTACTACATGTATTCTTATTTATACATACATATATACATACATATATATACACACCGTATGTTTACATAATAATGTATATATTCATGTCTACATACATAAAAGAGATATACCTCTATATTTATCTACTCATGCATACATATATGTACATGTAATAGAAAACTTAGTATATATATGCACATACTATATAATATATATATGTAAAAATAAATTAAACATATATTTGCCTAATTTTTAACTAATTGAAATGATATTTCCTCTTCTTCTTCTTCTTCTTAGTTCTTGATTTTCTTTTTGTTTTCCTTTCTTTGTTCGATTTGGTCTCTTTTCTTTTCTTCCTTTTTTTTTTTCTGATTTCAATCTTCTAGGCATGTGTGCAGCACTTATAATTTAAGTACAAAATGAAAAAAAGAAAATAATCTAACCTAATCTCTTCATTAAATTGGACAAGACATATTCCTTAAATATCTTATCCTTTGTCCCTTAATTTGTGACACTTGTAATGAAAATTTAAACACATGGGCCGTTGACTTTGCAGCTGTAAATCACGTAAGAGTAAAGGAAAAAAATAGAAGAGGAAAAGAAAAGAAGAAAAAAGAAAGGAAAGAAAATAGAAGAAAAAGGAAATTAGAAATAATTATATATAATTTCTCTAAACATAAAAATCATAAAAATAATAATTATAAATTAATTAATTAATCAATTTAATTGGTATCCATTACAATTATAAATTTTACGAGTTATTTTAGCGTTTTCGTTAAAAGTTTTACGCAATTACGCGATTTAGTCAATAATTGTAATCAACCAAATTATATCACTATTGAGTGATATTTAATTATTTTATAAGCTTAAAGTTATAGTTTTAGGGTTTCGATCAAGTTCGGGCTCGATTTCAGGTAATTGAGCAAAGATCAAATTTAAGGTTTTTGTACGTGATTTAGGTTTTGATTAATTTCTAGGGTTTTTATTATCGATACTATATTCGATTTATTAAATTTCATAAAAGTTTATCATTATTAGCCGTATCAACTCATGATATAATTTAGGACACTTGGACTTAAATTAAAGTTCACACTACTAATTCTATAGGGTTTACAATAGCAACAATCAATTTTGTGCATAACTACTTCTTGTGGACTTAGTGTACATGATTAATATTGTGGGATAAAATCTAAGTGAAGTAAACTTACTTGCTATTTAATGAATGAATTTAGAGGTTAGAAGTGAATTGAAGTCTTTATTTCAAAGCTAATTGGTTGTACTTCTAAATTTTCTAAGTAATATATCTACTTTTCAATTAATTTTAGGTGTTCATTTAAGCTTGAATGAAAAGGGCAAATGAAGTAGTTCACTTGTTAATACTTCTTGAGAATCTCTTCAAATTAGAGTAAATTGAAGTGTTTAAGGACTGAATTAGTAAGGGCGAGCTTTGGTCTCTTAAAAGAGCAAAGTTTGACCCCACTGCTAATAAAGTCTTTACACCATTGCAATAAGAATCTATAAGGATTAAGATAGTAAGGATAGGCTTTGGTCCCTTAGAAGAGCGAAGTTTAACTCCGTTGCCGGTCTCTGTCCTTATAACCAAGATAGTAAGGGTGGGCTTTGGTCCCTCAAAAGAACAAAGTTTGACTTTGCTACTGATCTTTGGTATTCTTACTAAAAAGAAATAATAATAAATAGAAGAAAGAAAAATGCAAATGTAATGTGTAAGTTGGAGAGATTCAATAAAAGAAGTAGAAATACAGGAGAAAGATGGATGCAATATACTTTTCTTCTAGATTAGTGTTTTTAAGAAGTAATTGAAGAGTTTTTATACACTTAAGGAAGTAGATGAAGTATAACTAATTTTCGTTTTGTGTAAACTTTGGACCTTTGAAAGCTATTGTTAAATAGTAAGGGGTAAAGTGTGTTTTACTTTGATTAGTTTTAGAATATTGCTTTTTGTATTCTCAGAACATAGTGGAGTATGCACAAAGTTAAGCCACTAGGAATGCTTTGGCAAATATGCAATTGATTGTTTTGAGTGTTTGCTTAAGGACAAGTAAGGCTTAAGTGTGGAGAAGTTTGACAAGTGTAAATTACTCTACACTTTTAATGTCTGTTTAGGCATAGAATTGATCATAATTGTGATTTAATTCTTAAGTTTTGATACTTAATTGTATAATATATTGATTTCAGGTAAATCATGAGCAAAAGGATGAAATTTACACAAAATAATAACTTTTAGGGCAATTAAGACCGTGAAGAGAAGAAAACATTGGAGTATTACTAAGATCCAATCAATCATGGACTTAATACTGAAAGAATGGAAAGGCTAACCCTAATCACACACTCAATTACGGGCGTGATTGAGGAAGAATTTATGATCCCCCTATCAATCATGGCCATGATTGTATAGCAAAAGGATGATCACAACTAGAATCACAGGCATAATGCAATTTAATAAAGCGACGAGGAGTTCACATCATTCATCATGGCCATGATTTGTAAAGAATCTTGTTTTTTGAGACGGTCATGCCTCAAGTTACGGACATGATGGAAGGGGCATAACTATTCTTTTTCAACCTTTTCACAAGAACCAATACATGGAAAACGTCATATGGTGCCTTAAAGAGGTAGATTCAAGTCTTTTGATAGAAAGAGTATAAATATATCGTAACTTTTGGAAAGAAATAAAATATAATTAAGGGAATTCAGAACATTAATTGATAAACAAGCACCTAATCATCTGCATCTATACAATTGTGTTCTCATTTACAATAAAGTTTGTTTAAGTATTGTATCATACATTTCCCGGAATGACTCAAGAAGGACAACGGGATTCACTGTTAATACATTGTAAAGATTTCTATAGTGAATTTCAAACAAAGTTGTATTTTTTACTTGTCTCATGTTAATTTCATTATTATCTCTACACTATATTAATACACTTTGTTATTTCATCATATGTGAGTAGTAGGTTAGGACTTGTTACATCGCTTAGTATGATCCAGTACATAGAATAGTAGTTTCTTGATAAATATTAAGTCCAATGAATTGCACTTAATGAATTTATGTTTGGTATAGTGCAAGACATTGACTTAGGAGAATTTCAATAGAATATGTTGAGAGACAATTCTATTAAATAGATTTAGTTCATTAGAACAACTTACTCCTAATAGTAGAGATATTATAAGGAAAATTACTGCATCCTTAGGGAAATTGATACATTAACATGACATTAATGTGATCCGAGTTACCTGTTAATTAGGAAGAGATTCCAAGAGACACAATCAGGATTAAAAGTAAGTAGTTCTGAGAAGAATGCTTACATACTGTAATTTTTTGTAGATAACAAGTATTAAGACAAAAAAATATATTTTGATAGTATCTTGCTAAGTGGTGAAGCAAGTTTATAGGTTAAGTGTATCATTAGTAATTATTTTAGTAACCATTATGTTAGTGGCATTAGTTTGTGGATTTGTATAGTTTAGTCAACAATTTAGAGTTTTAATAATTAATCACTTGATAAAATTGGTCGCTAGTTAATAGGAAGAATAATAAGTACAAGTGTTTGAACCCTTTTCCCAGCATTCTTCTTTGATAACTTGGTGAGTGGAGCCACAATTGTATCGAAATTCCTTATATATTGGCGTTACAATGATGCTAGGCTATGGAAGCTTTGCACATCGACTGAACAGGTCAGCTCGAGCTATTCAATAATCGCTATTATCTTCTCATCATCAACCCATATGCCACTATTACTCACAACGAACCCTAGAAAGATTACTTCGGGTCAGCAAAAGTCACATTTTCTTAGGTTAGCATAGAGCTTCTCAACTTAAAGCTTTGGAAAGACTACTTAGAGATGCTCTTAATGAGTCCCCAAATCAAGACTATAGACTAGGATGTCATCAAAATATATTACCACAAATCTACTTGTTAGTTCTTGGAGCACATGGTTCATCAGTCGCATGAATGTGCTCGGTGCATTTGATAATTCGAATGGCATCACAAGCCATTCATATTATCCATGACTGGTCTTAAATGTGGTCTTCTACTCATCTCCTTCTCGCATTCGGATCTAATGGTATCTAAATTTGAGACAAATATTAGAGAATACTCTTGCTCCATTCAATTCATCTAGCATATCATCAAGCCTTGGTATAGAATACCTGTACTTGATGGTAATGCAATTGATTGCTTAGCTATCCATACACATCCTCCACCTCCCATCTTTCTTTGGTACCAACAGGGTTGGCATGGCACATGGGCTTAAGGACTCTTGAACATACTCTTTCTTCAATAGCTCATTTACCTGCCTCTACTGCTCAACGGTCTGTTTAGGGTTCAACCAATGGGCAAACTTATTTGGTAGTGCGACTCCTAGTTGCAAGTCAATTGCATGTTCAATACCTTGGAGGGGAGGCAGACCTTCAAGTAGTTCTCCTGGGAACAAGTTAGCAAACTCTTCTAATAAGGTTTTCACCTTAGCAGGTAGCAGCTCTTCTTCAAATCCCTTTATCTTAAGTAACCTTCTAACCAACAAATAGGTTGGGTATTTAAGCACGATCTCTCTTTTCAGCTTGGCTTAAGTTATCATTAGAGCCTCCTTCTTCAAAACTTGACTTGACTAAGTCTGTATGCTTTTAACTTGTTTGACAATAATAAGGCTTAACTTTACCTTCTTACCCCCATCCTCTGGGGAACACTATTCTTCCTTCCATCATATATCAAACTTCAGTCAAACATCCATAGTCGTCTAAGCAAAATATGTGATGCACTCATGGGTAACACATTACAGAGCACTTCATATCAATAGTTTCCAATGATGATCGGTATAGACACTTGTTTATTTACTTACAGAGTTCCCTTATTAGTGAACTAGTGTAGTTTATAAGGCTTGGGGTAGGGCTTGATCGGCAACTTTAATTGCTGGACCATAAAAGCAGAGGTTACATTGGTGCAACTACCATTATCAACAATCAATGCACACAATGACCCATTCAGCTTACATCTAATGTGGAACAGATTCTCTGGCTGTTTGTTCTCAGGTACAAGACTCACACTCATCGTCCTCTTCAATATGAGGGTGGTAGGCATAAAGTTACCCTCCTCACTATAGATGACTTCCTCCTCTTTGAACAATTCGGTTTGTCCAATCTCTTTTGGCTCTTCTACTTCCTCATCGGTGCTATTTACTTCAATGGTTGGTGCTTTGCATCAAATCACCATGGTTCTTCTATTTGAACATTAGGCAACTATGTGTCCAAATTCTTGACATTTGAAACACTTGATCTCACTTGTTTTCCTTATTAAGTTTTAGCCCTTCTCAAACTTCCTTAGGACTCGATGCAAATCCTTGAACATGCAGCAGACACAAACTACGAATAGGTATTCGACGTTCAAGTGGGATGAGGAATAGGAAGTGGAAGGGGGGTTTTGATGGTAAATGTGTATGGATATCATATACCAAGACACAAACACAATCAGGGGTTGAGCTCGAAATAGGGTTTGATATAACTCACGAACACTAAATGTCACTTGGGTTTCAAATGAGAGGTTAGATGCGACTCACTAACTCGCTCAAATGAAGGGTTCACTACAATCTTAAAGGCAAGATTGATAAGAACACAAGAGAGATTAAAGAGTAAAATGCACTCAATAATCTGAAATGCAAGCTTAAGGAGCTTTAGGAATATCCTTACTTAAAGAGGAATGTTCAAGTGTGATCTCCATCTGTATATTCTTCTAAATTTTTTTGGCTAATTATAAAAGTTGCTATTTATAGTAAATTCTAAAACCTTAGTGGCAAAAGTGTAAATAATATGCAAGGCCCTTAAACCCTAAAGAATGGCCTACAATTGAAATAAGGAAAATATTTACAAAGTATATAAAACTACACATTTAACAAAGTGGTCGACACACAATCATCCGAGCTGTTTGTAGGATAAGACCTGAGCAGGGGTCGGTTGGCAGTCAGGTGTTTGAGCTAAGGTGGAATGTTTGGAAGTCTTATTATGCTTGGCTGAGCTTGTAAACCCCTAAAATTTTCGATCTAGCTTTTGAAATAGACTTGAGTATGTTAGATAATTAGGAGTTGACAAGGCTAATGAAAGTGAAAACCCTAAAAGAACTAATCAATCGCAAATAAAACTTTTACATCCTAAATGTGTGTAAACACTAAAGATTTCATTCAAAAGTGATAAAAACCCTAAAATGATAACCCTAATTGATAATATAACCTTTATACTTCGCCAAATCATTAGTGAAAGGTTAAAGATGACTTTCAATCATGCATATATATTTAGAATCCTTAAGTAATTCTTTAGAAACTAAGGTAATGGATCACAGATTATATTTATCTCCTAAGTATATGATTAGGATAGTATTATATAGAGTTAGGGGTATAGTTGAAGCTTAGGCTAAATGTAGAGAACATTAACACCCTAATTAGTGCTTTTCATATTAGTTAAACTAAATAGCTTACCAAATGATGTATATAGGATGTAAATACCTAAAATAAGACCTCATCATCTATTTTTACTAATCAATTCACCAAATGCCTCATTTACTTTTATTTCCTTAATTTTTCCCTTAATTTTCCTTAATTACTACATTATGTGTACAAAATAGCATATGCTTAAGGAAAATTGACCAAGTCAACACATGTTGACTAAAGTCAAAAGATCGATTAAGTCAACACATGTTGAATAAAGTCAACAATTAGAAAAGTCAACAAAAGACATTAATGCATAAGAAAATATCTTCCTTCTCATGATTTCTTTTCTTTTCTTTTCTTTTAGCTTTTCCTTCTTCTTTTTTCCTTAATTGCTGTCTACTACTTCCTCCTTCTAGACCCCACTTTTCTTCACTTTTTCAAACAGAAACAAAAATAAAGCAAAGTCCTTTCCTTCTTCCCCTTTCCAACCGTATCTTCCCTTACCCTTTCACTCTTCTTTCCTTTTCAACTTTTCAACCATTTCATCCATAGTCAAGGGCAACTTAAGGTATGCTATTATGTTCTTATGTCTTACTTCATCCTCTTTACCAGTTAGAAGGAGAAAAGGTTAGGTTATGTGTTGTGTATATATATATATATATATATATATATATGTTGATCCAGGCTTAAAGTTGCAATCTTTACATGTGGAAATGTAGAAATCATGGTGAAGAAGAAGGATATGCATGTGTATATGTCCTTAAGTATATGTATATAAGGATATACTAGAAGAATACAAGTATGGAGATCTTTGTACATAAGTATTTACTATGTACATAACCTAAACTAGGACAAATACTAAGAATACATACCTATACCATGCTAAATACAGTCTTAAAACACAAAAAGAATGAAAATAAGAAGGTTTTCTTAAGAGGAAAATTTGGTATACGAAATTTGTATAAAAATACGCATATGACTGTATAGGTATATGAGTATAGGTACAAGTATAAATACGGTATATATATAAGTATATGTATAAGTATACTAGTATACATATAAGTATAGCAAAGGTGTAGGTATATAGTTAATAAATGTATAAATGTACATAATTGTACATAATACACATAGGCATGAGGTAAGGCTTATGTAAGCAAAGGATGATGTAAGCAATGAGGTAATCACATGATAACATAAGCAATGACACAAGTAATTGATGACATAAGCGATGATATAAGCATAAGCTTATAAAATAAGCACATAAGTATGTACATGTACTTAGGATCTAAAACTTTAAACCCTAATACTTTAAACCCTAATACATATCCTAAATTGAATCAAACTTAATCAAGGACATAAATTAGTAATACCAATGTAAAATTTCCTAAGAATAAGAATAAATGGCTAATTAAATCATTAACTACTAAAATGGAACATAAAACTAGCCAATAGGAATAATTAAGCTTCAATAGTTAGAATTTCAATAAATTTAGTCGACATTGTAAAACACGGGTCTTAACGTCCAAAACGGACATCATCGTGTGAATGTGCATCCGAAAACGATGAAAAACAATGAAAAACGACTATAAATTCGTAAATATTGAAAATAGAATGAAAAAGTTACGTACGATTAGCAATTAGGTTTAATCGAATAAAGACTGATAGTAATCTAAGTAGAATTAGGTAGATAGATATCTAGAACCATTAGTTGAGTCAACTACTTATTATCCTTATTATCTTGTAATGATCAAGTGATCCCGATGAGGGCGAGGATCTTCAGATCGGTTATGACGACTAAAATGAGTCGTCCTAGTCAAGTGAGTACTCCCGATGACTCTATACTTGTTTGTGCTTGTAGTTAGTGCACTTAAATTGAATATCAATAACTTGATGCATGGGGTTTCGGGATATATGTGTACTTGATATTGATTGATTATTGTAAGAAATACTGTTAAATACGATAATTGATGATTTAATGGTATGATTGATTTTTATATAATTTGGATGGTTTATTGATATTGATTCATCGCCGCATAATTTGACCTACTTATATTTGGCTTATCTTAAATTAAAAGGGTCATGCATTATCCATGTATTGCATTTACTTATTCCGGCCGTTACTTCACACGAAGATAAAGAGAGGCCTTGCGGGGGTTGTTTATATATATTAAAGTGTTTATGTACGGTGTACTCGTACAACATGACCTTACTCGAACCTATGGGCTTACTAAGTGATGGAGACGCCAACCGTATGGCTGAAGGTTGAGTCTAGAGATCTTCGCTATAGGGTATGAGTGTAGATTGCGGAGGCCACCTCATTGCTAGGCTTGGGATTTTCTGAAATATATTTTATGAAATATGATATTCAAAGTTATGGGTAAAAACTCAGGTGCTAGAGCTTAATCATGATTGGTGCCAATGAATCTCCAACCCTTATCTCGGAGGGCGTTAAACTTCGATATTATATGTAGTACCGGTCAACTACATATATTGTTTGGCACATTGCATATGCATGCATTCATATGATTGTAACAATTTGTTTGATAACTTGTTTGCCAGTATGGTACGAAGGATAGCTCACTAAGCTCTTGTAGCTTATTCCCCAATAGTCTTTCTTTTGTAAGTTTACATATGATAGGATTGGGATAAGTCTCAAGTACTGAGTGCGAGATGAAGATATGTACATTAGTGTTAGAATTAGTTAAGATCTTTATAGGTGATGCATAAACATTCTTTATAGAAAATATTCACGTGTTAGAATTTAATATAATTTAATTTTTCCTATAGTTTTATAATGTTGGTATATCCTGTCTTATTATTTAGTAGAGGATACCGATTCTCTGTGGTTCTGAGGAACTATGGGATATTAGATATCTATAATTATTTATATTTATATGTTATGTTATGTTATAATAAATTAATTACTTGAAAATCAATAATCTTAGTGATTTATTATTTAGAGTTTTGTAATCTTTGACTTGCAAGACGGTTTTCATATCATGGGTGAACACATGTTATGAAAATTTTAGGTAATCCTACTAGGCCCCCTCTAGGGTCCTGATAGAGCTCTTAGTGAGGTCGGCCTACAATTGTTACACTTGTGGATTGCTTGGCACTAGCTTTCCCATGCTATGCTAAGCTGTTCTTTAACCTTGAGGCCTCGACCTTTAGTCTCTTGCCGTCTTAGCAGATGACAAACCTGATGTTGAATGGTTTCTTTTTCTCCTTTCGTCCTTCAGTTATCAGTTCGGGTTCGATAAGAGCAGGTCGGTCCCGGGTTAGGACAAGTCGACCTTCGCTTCTAGCAAGTCTGCATTGGCTTCTAACAAGTTAGCTTCAACCTAAGGATTGTTGTAAATTGATTCTTATCATCATTGTGGGGTTGAAAAGAAGTCGTCCTCGACCTTAGATTATGAGCACGAGCTTCGATGTTGAAAGGGCTTCTCTTTCCCCTTCTCTTTACCATAGGCGCTAAGCTGTTCTGGATCTCTTCAACGCTCAAGCGGGTCAAGCAGTAACTCTTCCTATCCTTCCAAACCATGTAGATGTTGAGGAAGCCATCATGGATCACTCTTCGATTGTACTCCCAAGGTCGGCTAAGAAGCAAATTTGTTGCATTCATAGGCACTATGTCGAAGTCAACCTTGTCTTCATATTGTCCAGCCTTAAATGCTATCTAAGCTCTCTTATGTACATGGACTATACCTTTATCATTAAACCACTCCAGTCCATATGGTCAGGGATGCGGGTAAGTTAGCAATCTCATCTTCTCTATTAGCTTAGCAAAAACGATGTTGGTACAATTGCCTCCATCAACAACTAGGGAACAGGTCTTCCCATTCACCAAACATCAGATTCAAAATAAGTTCTCCCTTTGACTTGGGTCTTCTTTAATGTTGACTCGTCTGCTTGTTACGACCATGGGTTCTCCCATCTCAAGATAGACGTTAATTACTTCCTCACTCTCAAACCTCTTATCACTTTGGCTCTTTACTTGAGTGTTGGGTCCTTCACCTTTCAAAATCATGACCTTCTTATTTAGACACTAAGAGGCAATATGTTCAAAGCCCAAACGCTTGAAGCACTTAACTTTTCGAGCTTTGGTGCTAGGCATTTTCTCCTTCTTTACTTCCTTAATCTCAGCCTGGTTAGGTCAACTAGGCTCTCCTTTCTCCATCCTTTTCTCAAGCTTTTTCTTCTCTTCATAACTCTTAAGCTCAAGGCTACCTTATTGAGGTCAGATAGTCGGCCTCTGGTGCCTTCTCCTTTGTCTCTCCACTCTTAATGCCAAATTAATCAGCTTGTCCAATGAGTTGAACAACTGTAGTTCGACTACGTCAATAATGTCATCTTAGAGTCCACTTAGGAACCTAGCAATGGTATGATCCTGTAGCTCGATAATCTCATATCTAGTCATCAAGGTCTTAAACTCTTGCAAATATTCTTCAATAGTGTTTTGACCTTGTCTCGAGTGTTGGAATACATGGAACATCTTTTGTTTGAAGTAGGTCAGCACAAAACGCTGATTCATCAAACGTTTCATAAGCCTCCAAGTTCTGATCAACTCTTCTCCTTCGGCATCTCGCTTAGCAACTAATTTATCCCATCAAAGAATGGCATACTCGATAAGGGATAATGAGGCTAGCCCTTGGTTTTGTCATCACATTCATAGCACTTAAACAACTTCTCTACTCGAGGAACCTAGTTAAGGAACTCTTCAAGTTGGCTACCACTATTGAAGGTCGGCAGCTTAAGCTTAATGTTGTTAAGTCCTTGGCTATGTGTTGAGGGTTCATCCCTTGCATTCTAAGCTACTTGATTCACTTCGAATTGACCACTTCTATTGGAGCTTTGCTCGACTACATCTCTTCTTAGCCTTAGCTTTCTTCTTCGAGCTCCTTAGTTCACCTTAGAGGTAATACCTCTATCATCATTTCTCCTCAACTCAGGTTGGTTTTCTCTTCTTCTCGACTCAGCAGCTCTTCTTGGCTATCGTTCATCATTGTCAAGCTCATTGGAGTCACTTCTACTGGTGGGTGCTTGTTCCCTTATTTCACCTCAACCAACACACCTACGGCTTCTAATTAAGCCAGTAAGTTCCTAGATAGAATCAGTGAGATTCTAAATCTAATACTCTAAGTTATCAACATTTCTCCTCAAGCTTCCGCGAGGACTGTTTCCACTATTATTGACATTATCTTCCGACATTATGGTTCATACAATAAATTCCAGTGAGAAAATTTAACAAACATGTAACATATGCAATTGTACTCAACTTGGAATCACCACTAAGACAATTCCACAAATACGACTGCAACAAAATACAACTAACAATAACCTAGAAATTACTAATACTTGACTTCTGTGGCTACCCATGACTGTTAAACACTTCTACAACCAAAGATAGCCACTGAAATTACTGTTGCTCAACTTTATAACCTAATATAAGCAGTACAATACCACATCTACAGGGAACATGAACAACGTACTATACTATAGAACGATGATTAATAGAAATGTTCAAACCACAAATCAAACTTTAAAAAACACTAACATGCATGTCTCCCCAAAGCTCTGATACCAGCGAAGCTTATGTAAATCCTCGAATACATAGTGGACACAAACCACGAATGGGTATTCAACGTTTAAGTAGGATGAGGAATAGGAAGTAGAAGGGGGTTTTGACGGTGAATGTATATGGATATCACACACCAAGATACAAACACAATCAGGGGTTGAGCTCAAAATAAGGTTCGATGCGACTCACTAACTCGCTCAAATGAAGGGTTCACCACAATCTTAAAGGCAAGATTAATAAGAACATAAGAGAGATTAAAGAGTAAAATGCACTCAATAATTCAAAATGCAAGCTTATGGAGCTTTAGGAATATCCTTACTTAAAGAGGAATGTTCAAGTGTGATCTCTGTCTATATATTCTTCTAAATTTTTTTTGGCTAATTACAAAAGTTGTTATTTATAGTAAATTCTAAAACCTTAGTGGCAAAAATGTAAATAATATACAAGGCCCTTAAACCCTAAAGAATAGCCCACAATTGAAATAAGGAAAATATTTACAAAGTATACAAAACTGCACATTTAATAAAGTGGTCAGCACGCAGTCATCCAAGCTATCTATGGGATAAGACTCAAGTAGGGTCTAGTTGGCAGTTGGATGTCCAAGCTAGGGTAGCATGTTTGGAAGTCTTATTATGCTTGGCCGAGCTCCGAGTGAGGTCAACCTACAATTACTGTACTCGTGGATTGCTTAGCATTAGCTTTCCCATGTTGTACCGAGTTATTCTTTAGCCTTGAAGCCTAGGCCATTTAGCCTCTTGGTGTCTCAATAGATGATAAACCTGATGTTGAATGGTTTCTTTTTCCTCCTTTCATCCTTTAGTTATCAGTCCGGGCTCGGTAAAAGTAGGTTGATCTTAGGTTAGGATAGGTCGGCCTTAGCTTCTAGCAAGTTTGCATTGGCTTTTAACTGGTTAGCCTCGGCCTGAGGATTGTCGTGGACTAATTCCTATTAGGACCTCCTTCTCCTTTACTCGAATAGCTTGAGTAAGTTAGGCTTTAATGACTTAGTTTCATTCACACAAGTTTACTTGGAATAGGTTGGCTAGGGGTAAGCCAACTGACAGGAGCTTGGAATCTCCTGATTGGCACCTCTTGATTCTCTAAGTAGCTCAGGTAGCTTCATTAAGTGATCCAATGTCTATGGTCTCTAGAATATCTATAATCTCGTACTTCAACCCACTAATGAATTGAGACACAATTCGATCTTTAGGCTCAATGACTTCACATCAGATCATCAACATATGGAATTCCTTCATGTAGGCATCAACACTACATCTACCTTGTCTCAACTCTTGTAATCTCCTTAAGGTATCCTACAAATAATAGCTTAGAATAAACCTCCTCCCCATGACTCTCTTCATCTCATCTTAACTCTTAACTTTACGTTCTCCTTCTCTTTTACAGGTAGCTTGTAAGTTCTTCCACTACGAAGCAGTAAAGCCAATAAACTCTAACATAGCAAGTCTAACCTTAGTATTATCAAGCACTTCATAGCATTCAAATTGCTTCTCGGTCCTAACCTTTGCATCCCCGCTTCTAGAAAAACTTGGGATACGCATCCTCAACCCTTCCACTTTAAGAGCTTAGACATTCCTCTCTTATGGCTCATAGTAATCCTCTACTCCATCACCTTCTTCCTCGTTTGCTTCTTCGATTTCATCAAGTGTTAGCCTATATCTAGAAACTTTATCTACTCCTCTAGCTCGAGGCAATCGAACTGGGGCATTAGCATGGCCATACTGATGACTGCCTCTCTCGGGCTATTCATTGGCTCATCTTCTGTATGGACCATTTCTAACTCATTGTCTATCTTTGTTTATGATAGTCATTAGACTAGTTATTAGGTTAGTGAGTCTATCTAGTCAATCACCTACTGATTGGGGTGTAAAGCTTCCTTGCTGACCTTAGTCATTTTAAGCACCACTTTCTTGGTTACCCAAAGTCCCTTGAATACTAGAATCAAACATTGTAGTTTTTTTCAAGAGATTAACAACTAAAAATACCACTCAAAATTCTCTCCACAAATAATAAAAATAGAACAACACCTAACACTCTTACAGTTATGTCAACTGCACATGACAAACAAAGAAACACTTACACTCTATTCCACATACAAGGAATAAGGGAAAACAAAGCTTGAAACTTCTTCAACACTAAACATTCTTCAAACAATCATGATAACAACAAAACTTCTAAAACATATGAAAGTAGCAATAAATCTCTTAGAGTACAAAGTAACAAAAACTTGCTTAAATGTAGCTAAGCTCTAATACCGAGATGGTACTGGTCAACCATGGATGAATACACGATGTCTAGTATCATATGAATCTAGGGTGTGGGTTCAAACCGTAAAATGGTCCGAAGGTTAAATGATAGAGTAAGGTTGAGCAAGGGTCTTGTATACTAATGGTGGATATGACACACCAACGCTTCATACAAACTCAAGTCGCCTTTGATATTACATACAAGTGTGGCTAGAGGGCACTCATTACTAATCCACACTCATAATGGATTAAATCAGAGTAAACAAGAGTAAGCAGAATATACTTAGCTCACAAGAGTATGTTTGAATATCAATGGTATTAACTATTATGGCCATTGCAATTTACAAGTATTTATATGACCCAATTAAGGTAAGTCCTAGGTTAATGTAAATTACAAAAAGATTCCTACTAATAAAGGAAAAGGAATAATTTATAAGGATAGAGTTGTAATCGAAAAAAAAGAATATTTGGTTATAAATGGACAGTACAAATGTCAGAAAATAAGGTGTACATCAACTTTCCATTATGTGGTCCCAATGATGTTGCTCATTGAGCAAAGCAAGTTCATAGTAGATCAAGTCGAGAGTGGTAGTTCAATAGCTTGGCAGCTTAAATGTTCCAAACTAAGGAAAGGTTGGTTTGGGAGGTGGTCCATTGTCAGGTCAGCATTGGTTAGTTAGCTCAGGATCGAAGATAGCTCGACCTCAACAATTTAGTAGGTCGGCAATATGCAAGTTTAGTGCTTGGCCTTGGATTGGTGTATTGTAGAGAGGTTGACTCTATGATAGGTCAGTCACCTCAACAGTCTTTTAGATTCGTTCGAGAGTGGAGTAACTTAGTAGGTTGGACTAGAGAAAGCATTTCTCTTCAAAGTTTAACTCCCCTTGGATAGCTCAATAAACCATGTAAGCGAGTCCTTAAGTTCGGGAGCGCATGATAGGTTTGTGATCCCTTTCACATGTGGTACCCAAATATAGCTAGATGAATTTCACATATTGGAACTGATTTATAAATTGAATTAGAAACTAAACTAAGATTAGTTCAGTGATAAGTAATATAAAATGTAGATAATTGGGTAAAATTATGATTTGAAGCTTATGTAATAAGAGTATAAATATTAAAAGGGTATTTATATTATAGTAGCAAGAAGCAACGATTTGACCCTACATCAAACTTGAGCATGCAAATCGAAGATTTCAGGTAAGTTAGGATCAATACATTATTGTATTTTAAGGTATTATGTTATGGTACTCAGAGGCTCAGGATTGTATTTGTTTGTGCTTGTAAGTAGATGCTTCTGTATATGCATGTATGTCTCTAATTATTTAGTTGTATACTAATGCTTTGCTATGATAATTTGCTGTGATTTGTGTTGAGTGAAATTGATTGATCACCATAAACTAGACTTAGTTATATTTAACCGAAATACCTTAATTGGACATGCATTACAACCCTTTAGAGGATGACTAAGATTCTCTAACCAAATACCAATACCTTTGAAAGGGATAGCGCTGTAGCATAATGGTCCCTTCTTTATCCTTAATTAAACTAAGTGACAATAGAAGAGGTGACAGTAAGAATGAGCGTAGCATGAGACTCGCATTTTAGCAAGAGGGACATTAGTATGAGGAAGTTTAAAACATCTATTAAAATCCAATTGTCATGACTCAAAAAGCACATTAGGACCACAAATTAGTATAATGACCTAAAATCTAGGTATTCAAAATAGAATTATAAAATAATGATGCAAGTTAAAAGTTAAAAATATTTTTAAATTCACTTGTTAATTGCTAAAATAATAAAACTATGAAATTTAAGATCCAATTTGATGAGATCTTGGATCTAAATTGGTAATATAAAACTTAATAAAATAACAAGAGACAACACTTAGAACCTCAAATATAATATGTGTGTATGTGTGTGTGTGTGTATAGGTTAACTAATTATAATAGAAGAATTTCGAACTCTTAAGTTTAGAATGTCTTTATAATCAATTTGTTTAAGTTCAAAGTCAACCATAGGACCCCAAAAGTCAATTAAAGAGACTACATAAATTTAAAGCTTAAAATGGAATATTAAAATATTAATATAAATTGAAATGATAAAATTAACTCATTTATTTAGTAAAATTCCAAAATATCGAAAATAGGTACAAAATAGAAATGGAACTTAGTGGTGAATTAAGTAAACAACAAAATTTGTAAATGTTACTAAAAGTATAAATAATAGCATAATAATAATACATAATTAAGTTAATCAATGGAGCATAGGCTATAAAAGTTTTAATAGAACCTTCAATTAAAAAAAAAAAAAAAACAACTAACCTAACCTACTAAGAATCATAAGTTGTGTGTACTTTAATAATAAGTTAATAGAGCATATGGATTTTTGAAAAACCAATGGTAGTTGTTAGTTTCTTAAAACCATGGGTTTAGATGGTTTTGAAGCAAAATCATGGATTAGGCCATGATTTTTACAAAGCCACATGACACTTGTCCACTTAGAAAAGGAACATCATGACATTTGTCATGCATGCCCATTAGCCAACACTATAAATACCCCTTCTTTCATCATTTTAGACTCTTTGGGTTCTATAGAACCTAGGAAATTTCTTGAAGTAATTTTAGGAACTTTTAGTGAAAATTTAGAAAATAGAAAGAATTAGGTGATAATATGCAAGATTGAGGTTCACAAACTTAAGAGCAACCAAATGACAAGTAGCTACTGCCACTTGCACCTCTACCTAATGCCCTTTTAGGCCTACAAGC
Organism: Lumnitzera littorea; assembly: GCA_024138015.1. NCBI lineage: Eukaryota > Viridiplantae > Streptophyta > Magnoliopsida > Myrtales > Combretaceae > Lumnitzera > Lumnitzera littorea. The sequence goes on from JAMXBB010000003.1 coordinate 44,232,225, forward strand.
TCCCCTCCACCCCTATCCACCTTAGCTCCTAACATCGATGAGTTCGATATTTCACTCCATTTCAAAATTTTGTCAAAAATATCTAATTTTGTCTAAAAATCCTAGAAAAAATTATTCTTACATAATTTTAAGCAGATTTTCATGACCAATTATTAGTTTTGTAAAAATCTTTTATTTCATATATCACCCTTATGAAACAGGCTGTTTGAAACTAATTTTTTATTCAATTTTCAAAAGCCCGAATGATGTAGTTTCCTCACTAAAAATTTTCTGTAAATACCTTATTATATATGTAAAATTTCTAAGTAAAGAGTTTCTCTAAAAATTTTCCTTTTAATTGGATTAATTTTTAATTTTTGGAAAAATTGATAAGTTGGAACATAAGGAAAATCCACTATTTTTTGCATAATTGTGTTAGATCTTATTTTCTACTACTTTCGAGTAATTTTTTGTTACAAGCAATAAGTTGACATCAATTTTTAAGTAGAGATAGAAGATTTTATGAAAGGACAAGTTTTTCGAAGCTAAACTTAATGATTTTTACTCAAATGTTTGTGGGAATTTTTCACTAAGTTAATTAATTAGTCATTTTTGTTAAAAATCCTTAAAAATCAATAATAAATCAAAGATTTTAGCTAGTGTACACTAAGTGTGTTCATCTTAAAAACCATGATTTTTTGACCTAATATATGCCTTTTAGGAATATTAGTTACTAGGTGTGTTTAACATTCTTTTCGGTTAAACTTCAGGTTATTCATGTTGATGTAGATGAGTTTCTAAACCATGTGAGTCGATATCGGTAGATTTCTAACAAGGTTAGGTATGAACAAAGTAGAGAAAAGTGTAAAAAGTGAAGTTTTTGGTGAATTAGGATGAATCTTATACTTGTAGAAGGTGCTAGAGAAGTTTTGATCGAGCTAAATAAGGAGCTGGAAGTTGTAAAAGGTTCTATAGTAGCTTTTGTAAGTGCTAGTACAAATGGCTGACCTGTAGAAGGTATTGTAGAAGCTTCCCTGATTAAGTTGATTATAAAATTATAGCAACAAAAACTTAAATAGAAGGTTTGCTTGTGTAGAAACTATAACTAAAATTCATGAAGAAGGTTGTGTAGAAGGTTTATTTGATAAGAAACATAAGTCAAGATGCTAATAGAAGTTTATACAGAAGGTTTCATATCAAACAAATATGAGTTAAAACACTAGTAGAAACTTGAGTAGAAGGTTCAATAAACAAAGAATATAACTAAGAACCTTAGTAGAAACTTAAGTAAAATGTACTCTAAGCCTAAGAGACTCTAGTAATGATGGGAATCAAGTTATTGGACCATTTACCTACAGCCGAGCTTGAGGACTAGAGGAACTAGCAAGGTGAATCCTCTTACTCCAGTCGACTCTTATTAAGGCCAAGTATCTTCTTGCTGACCAACTCTACATGTTAAGTTGAGCAATTACCTATTTCCTAGTGATTGTGTGCTGAGAGACAGAATGCCAAGACAGTAACCAACCTTCACCCTCTTACATTCAGGCCCAAGCCAATCACTTGTCTAGCTTTACACTTGCCAAGAGGTTGAGAGAATGATAGCGGACCAATCTTTGGTCACCCCTACCTAGACAAGCAACCTACCCATGTAACTTTGTCTACATCCTCCAACGACATTGCTAATGTAACTCTGCTACGTATATAGGACTACGTAAAGGATCTACCACACTAATTATTGCTTTTCTTAAATATTCATTCCTACCCTTTTGTACTCTTGTACATTACTTCTTTAGGGTAACACCCTTTTTGTCTTTTTCCTGTTAGGCAAATTGCCCTAACTTGTTAGGTTTAAATATCCCTTGTATTTGTAGCCATAATCATCAGATTGACATTTATACACTTAACATTTTTCCTCTCGCAAACACTGCCTGTTTACATTCATTTCACTCTTATCCTAACCCCTAAACAAGGCTAGGTGGTGAGTAACCTCACCGGACCAATTCGTATGTCATATCGAGTTGTGCTGTAAGTTCTCAAAAGTTCCATCGATGCATCATATCCTTTAGAGTTGTTCATAGGTTTTTCCTTATCCTTTTATTCAATCTCTCATGCATTTCCCCATCACTCCTTTCAAGCTTTCTACAAGCTTAGACCTTTCCCCCAAACCGACCTTATCTGTTCTTAGCTGCAGTCCACATCATCTTGGTATCAAAGCAAAGGTTTCGTTTGAGTTGTAGTTTGTTTTCGAAGTTCTATTTATACCTGTTTTATGAGTATGAAACAGAGCACGTTACTATATTCATTTAATTGTTGTGCTTGTTAGTTATGACTTTCTAGTTTGTGGAAGTGTTTGCTAAAACACCTAATTAAAGAGTTTAAGCTTTGAATCTGTGGAGAAAATGACTAACCCAAGTGTAAACAGTGATGTTGGAGATGACAACAGTTGAGTTTTCCTCCATAGCCGCCAGTCTTAAGGAACCTTTAGGAATATTGACAAGAGACTTGATGAGGTGGTTAACCTCTTGGTAGATTAAACCCAAGCTGTTCATGCATTAGCTTGACAATCAACTAAAGCTACACATAATACCCTACAAGCTGCTCGAACTGTGAGAGGTTAGAACCCAGCTTGACAAGTTTAAGGTAAAGGAGTAAGGGATGAGTAACAAGAAGGATTGACTTAGGAAATTTAGAAGAAGAAGATGAGGAAGAATATTATGAAGAAGAAGAGTGAGTGTGATCACCTAGAGCCTTTGACCATTTGAAACTTTAAATTTCGAGTTTCAATGGGTCTAGAAGTACAAATGAATATTTGGAATGGGAAGAGAAGGTGGAGCGTGTATTTGACTATTACCAATATGAAGATCACAAGAAAGTGAGAATTGTTGCTGTTGAGTTCTCTGGCTATGCCATCATGTGGTGGAATAATTTTCAGACTATGAGGAGATGGAAGGCTATAAAGAGATCAACACTTGGCCTGAGATGAAAAGAATTGATAGGAATCAGCCCCTTAGACTAATCACGCGCAGTCGAGATAAAGGACTCCAAGGGCTCGCTTGAAGGATATTAGCTCTAGGCCATAGCTGAGACAGGGATTCCTATCCTGAGCTAATCTCATGTTGACCTAACTATCAAATCCTTACATGCATCAGATTTACCCTTGTTTAGTAGCAACACTTTATCCTAAGAGACAGCCTAAGAGTAGCCAAGGTGAGCTCCTAATCCAATGACAAGTACCCAACCTCGAATCAAGCTAACTTCTCTTCAGAAGAACTAACTGGTCCTTAACCTGGTCTACATCATGTCGGCCCTTAACCACAAGTGTTACTCTATTTTCACTTACCTTGTACTATATTTCTCCCATCTAGATGCCAAGCGATACGTGTCTTCTAACACAGTATTCCAAAATGATTCTTTCCTTTTCACTCTAAATATTCTTTGTTTCTTTTAACTCTTTTTAGTATGTCTTATGTAACCTAGTTATAGAATACCCTTCTATCTTTTCATATATGTAAAGTAATCCTAGCAGACTAGTATATATAAACCCCTACTTTCTTGTATGCGAACAATCATCTCTTTAACATAGAAATTATTCCTTTGAGCAACCTTAGTGTGCTCATTATCATTCAACTCTTATCTATTCCCTTGAGCAAGGAATAATGGTGAGTGACCCTTCAATTCAAACCAGTGCATCATATCTGGCAAATTGTAGGTCGAGTAGGATCGAGTAGTACGTCATATCCATTTGGTAACTGCCCAGACTTTGCTAAACTTTTTCTTGTTTGTTTAGTTGTGGTGCCTCTTTGTGTGTTTGACCTCGGAGACACATCAGCGTTGCTGGTATCAAAGTATGGTTCTACAAGGAAGTGTGTAAAGTTGCAGTAAAGTTTTGGTTTGCTTTACTGTTAGTGGCTGCTATGTTCCTTTTGTAACTACTACAATGCATTGGTGTGACAGCAAGAGTGGTTTTATTGTTACTCAGTTCTTACTTTGTTTTTCATTGTGAAAATATAGCAAATTTTTTTCTATTTTATTTGAGTAACTATTCGGTATTAAAGTTGTTAACAAGTTGTTAATCCATTTAAGAAGTATTGTACCATGTTTGATTCAAGTGTACAAGGAGTTATTGGTGACCAGAGTAGTAGTACTCAACCTGGTTGTGGTCATAATGGTAATAACATCCTAGGGTCAGTTAACGATAAACTTAATAGACATACAAACCTTATTGAGAGTCTAATCACTGCAATGCAAGTTAACAGATAACAACTCTAAGGTGTACAGCAGCAAAACCCATAAGAAGATGCCCTTGAGAGACACTATGGCCAAGGCAATCGAACTAATCGTCTAATTCGACCGCCATAAGCTAGAAGAGTAGTAAACGAACCTACTAGACAAAGACTGGAGTTAGAGGAGATTAGGGAAGACGACGAGGGGATGGATGTTGAAGAGTTTGGTGAAGAAGAATTAGACTATTACCTAGCACAGGGATGGGGATGCCAAGTTCCTCAAGGGTTAGACAATGTTAAGGTGCAAATCCTGCCATTCGGTGGAAGTGAAGATACAAATGAATACTTGGAGTAGGAAGAGAAGGTTGAGAAAGTATTTAAATGTTATGGGTATGAGGATACGGTCAAGGTCCAACTTACTGCATTGGAGTTTGCTGAGTATGCCACCATGTAGTGGAAGAATTTGAATGCCACTAGAGCAAGAGATGAAAGACGAGGTATTAGAACTTAGGATGAGATAAGAAGGTTGTTACTAAGCAGATTTGTGCCCTAAACTTACCTCTAAGATATATTTGCAAAGTTGCAGAAGCATCGCTAAGGAAGCCGATCTATTGATGACTATGTAAGAGAGTTCTAAATGTTAACGATTTAAGCTGATGTGGAAGAACCAGAGGCCCGTACCATGTTGAGGTTCATTTATGGGTTCAAGTATGAGATTCATAACGTAGTGGAAGTATGAAGGTTTTATACGTTGGAAGAGGCCATTAACATAGCACAAAGGGTTGAAAGGTAAAGGAGAAGTGTTTCGAGCTGACCTAGGCTAACATTCTCATGAGTCCCAGTACCGTGCCAACCTATACTAGCTAAGCCAAAAAGGCCACATAGGGCTAAGGAGAGGAATGACTAATCTGAAAACAGCCAAGGAAACTAGCACAATTGAGCTAATCATCTAAGCCAAGCCAAGAGTAGGCCAACTTAGAGGACATATGAGAAAAGGTAGACCTTCGAATGAAAGACTAGAGAGATAAAGTGCTTTAAATGTCTAGACCTTAGACATATGGTTGCTAAATGCCCAAACCAATGCGTTGTAGTGCTCTAAGGAGACATAGTGGATAGCACCAATAAGAGTGAACCCGAGAAGGAAGATGTTGAAAAACTTAAGGCTAAAGAGGAAGAGGAGACTTGTGTTTATGCTGACCAGGGAGAAGTAATGACCCTAGTCCTGAGGTGAGTACTGAGTTCCTTGCCGAACTTTAAAGAGGACTAGAGGGAGAATTTGTTCCATACCAAGTGTACCATCAGAAGCCAATTATGCACAATCATAGTAGATGAAGGAAGTTATACTAATGTGGTTGCGTCTGCCAACGTCAAAACACCCCTGACATTATAAGCTGCATTGGCCTTATGATAAGGGTGCTTTGCATGTGACTAAACAAGTGGCCATGCCGTTCAGTGTTGGAAATATGTACAGGGACAAAGTAATGTGCAATGTCATCCTTATGGGAGCTTTACATCTGCTGCTTAGATGACCTTAGTTGCTCGACCGGTATGTTATACATGATAGGTATAAGAACACCTATGCCTTTGTTAAGGATGGAAGGAAGATTGTGTTATAACTTCTAACCCTATCATAAGTAAATGAAACTCATAACCAACTCACTGGAGCTAGTAAGAAAAAGACCTTAATTATGGGTTAAAGAGAGCTCTGATCTACTAAGACGGCCAATGAACCCATGTTTCTTTTGGTTAGGAAATTGTTAGAGATGAGGGAATTATAGGATGTTCTAGATGAGATTCAAAGCTTACTAGATGAGTTTTTTTTATTTGTTTTCGGAAGAGCTACCTGAACAACTGCTACCAATCCGAGGCATAGAACACTGTATTGATCTACAACTAGGTGCTACCCTACCAAACTGACCTGCATACAGGATAAACCCTAACCAGGCTATGGAGCTGAAAAGACAGGTGGACAAACTCATAGATTGAGGATATGTAAGGGAGAGCATGAGCCCTTATATTGTACCAATTCTGTTCATTCCAAAGAAAGTGGTACATGGCACATGTACATCGATAACCGAGCAATCAATCGAATTATTGTCAAGTACAAATGCTCGATATCGAGGCTTAATGACATGTTAGATGAGCTTCATGGCATAAAGATATTTTTGAAGATTGATCTAGGAAGTAGCTACAACTAAATTCGCATGAGGCTGGGCAATGAATAGAAGACTACCTTCAAGACTAGGCATAACTCTACGAATAGTTGGTTATGCCATTCGGACTTACTAATGCGCTTAGCACATTCATGAGGTTAATGAACTATATAATGTGACCCCTAATTGAGAAATGTGTGGTTATATACTTTGATGACATATTGGTATATAGCGCTAACCTGAACAACCATATTCAACATCTTTGTAAAGTATTTAACATTTTGCGAATCGAGAAGTTGTATGGGAATGTGAAGAAGTGCATGTTTTGCTAGAAAGAGGTGATATTCCTAGGGTTTATAGTATTAGGAGAAGGGATCCAAGCAAATGAGGAAAAGGTCCAAGATGTTTTAGGATGGCCAACATCAAAGAATATCACTGAGGTTTGAAGTTTTCATGACCTAGCTTCTTTCTATAGGTGATTTATTAAGGACTTCAATACAATAGCCATCCCATTAACCTAGTTGATGAAGAAAAGTGAGGGATTTAGGTGGAACAACTGAGCTTAATAGAGCTTTAGGGAAATTAAGGAGAAGCTCACCTCGACACCTGTCCTTTCACTACCAAATTTTGACAAACCCTTTGAATTGGAATGCGATGCATCGAGAGTTGGAATCAGTGATGTCCTTTTGTAGGAGCGACAACTCGTTGCCTACCACAATGAGAAACTGAGTGGCCTAGCCCTAAACTATTCTGTATATGAGAAGGAGTTGTACTGCTTTTTCCCAGTCCTCACTATTTGGCAACATTATCTACTACCATGAGAATTTGTTATTTACACTAACCATGAATCATTGAAGCATCTTAGGAGTTAGAACAAACTCTCAAAGAGATAGGCCAAGTGGTTGGAATTTATAAAGGGGTTCTCGTACGTCATTTGGCACAAGAAGGGAAGCGCAAATGTAGGCACTAACACTCTATCACAATAGTAAACTTTGTTAACCACTTTGTAGATAAAACTATTGGGATTCTCACTCATCAATAAGTAGTATGGTACTGACCCTCACTTTGGTCTCGTTGTTAAACAATGTTGAAAAGGGGTAGTAGTTGGAGGATATTATCTTAAGAACGGCTATTTATTTAAGGACCGCAGGCTAACTCCGAACTGCTCCATGCGTAAGCTATTTATCAGAGAAGTTCATAGCAGAGGATTATCTGGTCATTTCAAGGAGACTAAGATATCCAACCTATTGAAAGAAAACTTTTATTGGCTTGATTTGGCCAAGGATGTCCATAAGGCAATCAATAGTTGTGAAGTGTGCAAGCATGCTAAAGGGAAGAGAGAACCCTATGGAGAGTACATGCCATTGTTAACACCCACTTTACCATGGGTCGACCTCAATATAGACTTTGTCTTAGGGTTGCTCTGAACATCTAGAGGGAAAGATTCTATTCTTGTTATAGTGGACCATTTCAACAAGATGTTACACTTCATTCCATACTATCAGACTAATGATGCTATATATATTGCTCATTTGTTTTTATAGGAGATCATCTGACTACATGGAGTACTGAAAACTATTATCTCAGATCGGGACATAAAATTTCTGACCCATTTTTAGAGAACTCTTTAGAGAAGACTTGGAACTAAACTTGTAATCAGCTCTAATAGCTACCTTCAGACTAATGGCTAGATTGAGGTGAAAAATAGGACGCTAGACAATCTACTCAAAGCTGTCATGGGAAAGAACTTATAGGATTAGGATCTATGCTTACACTTGTGGAGTTCGCATACAATCAAACTATCCATAGCACTACTAGGAAGACACCATTCGAGGTCATCTATGGCCTTAACCCTACCATTCCCTTGGATATGATCAATGCCTTAGCAGCTACTGAAGAGAGTTAATCCGAAGTAGACCAAGCCTAAGAATTGCATGAGCTACACCAGTTTATGACTAGGGAGATTGCCAAGTTCAATCAGGGGTAGCATAAAATTGGTAGCCGAAGCCATCAAACTATTTCTTTCCACCCAAGAGACTTGGTATGGATACATTTCAGTTGAGAACAATTCCTATACTTGAGACAAAACAAACTATCTCCCCAGCTAATGGTCCATTCAAAGTCCTGAAGAAAATCAACCGCAACGCTTACTAAATCAAGTTGCCTGATGACTAAAGAGTTTCTTCTACCTTCAATGTGCCTGATATGATCCATCACCAACAAACAGAAGAAGACCCTATAAGTACCCCAAAAGAAAGAGCAAAGACCACCCCTAGATTTGAGGATAAATCTTTCTAACCCCCAAGTAAATAATAGGAATTAACCCTTCAGACCAATCATACATAGCTGAGCTAGAGGACTCCAAAGACTTACTCGGAGGGTACTATCTCTAGGCCATAGTGGAGATAGGGATTCCTGTCTCGACCTAATCTCATGCTGACCTAACTATTAGATCCTTACATGCGTCAGATGTACCCCTATTCAACAGCAACGCTTTATCCTAAGAGACAACCTAAGAGTAGCCAAGGTAAACTCTCAATCTGACCACAAGCACCCAACCCCAAATCAAGTTGACTTCTCTTCAAAAGAAGTAACTGGTCCCTGACCTGGTCCACATCAGGTCGACCCTTGACCACAAGCGTTACTCTATTTCCACCTATCTTGTACCATATTTCTCCCATATAGACGCCAAGAGACACGTATCTTCTGACACAGTATTCCAGAATGATTCTTTCCTTTTTACACTAAATATTCTTTGTCTCTTTTACCCCTTTTTAGTATGTCTTATAGTATGTTTGAAAAGGATGGTCGAAAGATTACATTGAACTTAATGCCACCAAGTGAAGTTAACAAATTGCAAACAAAACTTGCTCATAGATCGAAGAAGGCTCTAGTGATGAGTAGAGCTAAACTTTGAGAGGCCATCAATGCTAACAAGCCAACACTTATGTTTGTTAGGCGCCTGTTAGAGATGAAGGAGCAAGGTGAACTACCCTAGGAAGTGAGAGTGCTGCTAGATGAATATGCTGACCTGTTCTCAAAAGAGTTACCCGAAGGGTTGCCCCCACTCTAAGGCATAGAACACTGCATTGACTCAATACCTGGCATCGCCTTACCAAATAAGTCAGCCTATCGGATGAGTCTCGAACAAGCTTCTAAGCTCCAATGTTAATTCAGTGAGTTATTGGAGAGAGGGTATGTTAGGGAAAGTCTCAACCCTTGTGTTGTACCAGCGCTTCTAGTGTTGAAAAATGATGGAACTTGGCAAATGTATGTAGACAACCAGGCCGTGAATAAGACTACGACCAAATACAGGTATCTTATTTCGAGATTAGAAGACATGTTGGATGAATTGAATGGAAGCAAGATCTTTAGCAAGATCGATCTCAAGTCTAGCTACCATTAAATTCGCATAAGGATGGGAGATGAGGGGACAACAACATTCAAAACTTGGTATAGACTTTATGAGTAGATGGTCATACCCTTTGGCTTGTCGAATGCCTTGAGCACTTTCATGAGACTAATAAACCATGTGCTAAGACATCTAATAGGAAACTGTATCATGGTGTACTTTGACAACATCCTAGTCTACAATACCGACATGCTAGGTCACTGTGAACATCTCCGAGCCATACTGAATGTCCTCCGTACCGAGAGATTATTCAGTAACCTTAAGAAATGTTGCTTTTTCCAGGAAGAAGTGGTATTCTTAGGATATATGGTAAGTGGACGAGGCTTGTAAGTGGACAATGAGAAGATCCGAGCAACTGTCGAGTTACTGACCTTTACAACCTGTGTTAAAGTGAAAAGTTTTCATGGACTAGCTTCCTTCTATAAAAGATTCATTAGAAATTTCAACACCTTCGCCATACCTCTTACTGAGTTGACAAAGAAGAATATTGACTTCTAATGGGGAGAAAAGGAAGAGAGGAGTTTTGCTAAGGTGAAGGAAAGATTGACCTCTACTTTTGTGTTAGTTCTACCTGACTTTAAGAAAATATTTGAGTTAGAGTATAATGTGTTAGGCATTGGGATAAGCGTTATCCTAATGCAGGAAGGCCAATAAGTTGCCTACTACAGTGAGAAGGTCAAGGGACTTCAACTAAACTACTCTGTATATAACAAAAAGCTCTTAGCACTGATCCTAAAACTGCAAGCATGGTAGCATTACCTATTGCTGAGAGAATTTGTCATTTATACTGACTACAAGTCTCTAAGGTACCTCCGAAGTCAGACGAAATTGTTGAAGCATAAGGCGAGGTGGGTCGAATTCCTTAAAGGGTTCAACTTTATAATAAAATACAAATAAGGGAAGAGCAACGTAGTTGCAGATGCTCTTTCGAGGAAGCATGCACTCCTAACTGAATTGTAGGCCAGATTGTTTGGGTTTGCTAGCATTAAGGAATAGTACTCTAGGGATCCACCCTTCAAACCCATATTTGTGCGATATGAAGATGGAAGGACAGTGAACGAGTACCATGTAGAGGGTGGGTACTTGTTCCAAGGGGGGAAATTATGCATGCTGACCTACTCTTTACAAGAATTACTTATCAAGGAAGCCTACAGTAGAGGACTCTCTAGGCATTTTGGGGAGAGAAGGACTTATGAATTGTTGAATGGCTGTTTCTTCTAGCTGGGAATGAGATGAGACGTGTACTGAGTTGTAAAAGGCTGTGTCATGTGCAAAGGGCTAAGTGCCGAGCCAAGCAAGGAAAAGCAATGCCTTTACCTATTCCAACAAAACCATGGATTGAATTGTACGTAGACTTTGTTCTCAGACTACCACGAACTACTCGAAGCAAAGATTCTATATTGGTCGTCATGGATAGGTTCAAGAAGATGGCACACTTTGCACCTTGCTTTAAAACTAACAATGCTTTAACTATTGCTTCTCTTTTCTTGCAAGAAATTGTAAGGCTATATAGTGTGCCGAGAAGTATAGTATCAAATAAAGACCCAAAGTTCTTGAGCCATTTTTGGAGAACTTTGTGGTGATGAATAGGGACCAAACTGCTATTTAGTACTTCCTATGACCCCCAAATAGAGCTAATCAATTGCACTCTAGGATCACTACTCCAAGCTATAGTAGGTAAGAACTTGGCTGATTAAGATGTTTGCTTACCAATGGTTAAATTCTATTACAATCAAACAGTACATGATACCACCAAGCAGACCCCCTTTGAAGTTGTCTTTGGTTTCAATGCTAAGTTACCCCTCGATTGTACCCTTATACTTGAATCCAAACAAGAAGACCCTGACGCGAGAGCCCGAACATAGTCCCTTTAGCACATCTACAACAAAGTCACTCGACATATTGACCAAGCCACCAAAAGACTATGAGAGAAGGCTAAGGGTAAGATGGCTAAACAATTTCAGTTAAAAGAATTGGTGTGGTTGCGCCTCAGTAAGGAATGATTCTTGAGAAAGAGAAGAAACAAGCTATCTATAAGAGGTAAAGGACCCTTTAGGAAACTCTAGAAGATCAATGACAATACCTACAAGTTGGAGCTGGTCGAAGATTATGGGGTCTTTGATACCTTCAACATTGCCAACCTTAGTTCATATCACCTTAACGAAGAGCTGATTGAAGATTGTTCGGATTTGATCCCAAATCCAAATCAACCTAGAGGGAATGATGGGAATCATGTTACTGGACCATTGGCCCGCAGCCGAATTCAAGGACTAGAGGGACTAACAAGGCGAATCCTCCTACTTTAGCTAACTCCTACTGAAGCCGAGTATCTCCTTACCAACCAACTCTGCATGTTGAGCCGAGTAACTACTTATTTCTTAATGATTGTATGCCGAAAGACAGAATGCCGAGATAGCAACCAACCTTCACTCTCTCATACGCATGCCCAAGCTGATCACTTGCCCGGCTTCACACTTGTCGAGAGGTCGAGAGAATGACACCAGACCAATCTTTAATCACCCTTGCTAGGACAAGCAACCTGCTCGCACCCTTTTGTCCGCACCCTTTTGTCTATATCCTTTAACAGCATCGCCAATGTAACTCTGCTACATATACAGGACTACGTAAAAGATCTACCACACCAATTATTACTTTTCTTAAATATTCATTTCTACTCTTTTATATTCTTGTACATTACTTCTTTAAGGTAATACCCTTTTTGTCTTTTCCCTTTTTAGCAAATTGCCCTAACTTATTGGGTATAAATACCCTTTATATCTGTAGCCGTAATCGTCAAATTGACATTAATACACTTGACATCTTTCCTCTTGCAAACACTACTTGTTTATATTCATTTCACTCTTATCTTAATCCTTAAACAAATCTAAGTGATGAGTAACCTTACTAGACCAATTCATGCACTATATCGAGTTACACTGTGAGTCCTCGAAAGTTTCATCAGTATGTCATATCATTTGGAGCTATTCATGAGTGTTTACTTATCCTTTTATTCACTCTCTCGTACATTTCCCCATCACTCCTTTCAAGCTTTTGGCAAGCTTGGACTCATCCTCACAACCGACCTTGTCTGTTCTTAGCTGCAATTTGCATTAAGTAGAAGGTTATGTAGAATGTTCCATATCAAAGAATACAAGTTAAAACCTTAGTAGTAACTTAAGTAGAATGTATCATACACCTAATTGACCTTAGTAGAAGATTAAGTAGAAAGTTAAAATAACATATGTAAAGGTAATAATCCTTAAATACCCATAACCAACACCTAGGGCATACTAAAAGAATGTTAAGCTAAAACAAAAGTACAATACTTAAAACACTCTTACTTTAATGAAATATATTAAAACTGGAATATGATTTGTAATATAGGAACCATCGATGACAAAAGGACTAGGGCATCTGAGTTACTAAAGCAAATGGGAATTCGAGTAAGTAGGTTCAATGCTTAATGGCATTTTGGAGTACCATATAAAAGTACTTAGAGGCTAATGTGGACACTTATTTGTAGTTGTAAAGTAGTTGATTATACATTTGTGGCATGTGTGCTTGGAAACTATCATACAGATGGCATATGCTTATTGCGAGCATCAATTTTTCTAACTTCACGACGGACCAAACAATGTGGTACGAATAGCATATGCTTATTGCATTGCATTGCATCTAACTAACTAAATGACAATCCTGCTTAATTGTTGTATTGTGCATGCTTCTATCTTTATCTCCATCCCCTTACTAAGCGATGATTGCTCATATCCTCATAGTTCTTTTGTAGGTCTTAGAAGATAGACACCAAGACCACCCAACTCTTAGATATACAAGAGATGGACAACAAGTTTGGAGTGAGGAGCAAATGGATTAGAATATTTTTTTTGTCTTTGTTTTGCAGTCAATTAGGCCATTAGAATGACCCAGACTAACTTATAATATTGTATTTATTGTAACAATGATTTTGGATTCCTTTATAAATTTTCTTGTAAAAAAATTTCAAATATTTTTTCAAATGAATTATATTAATCAAACTTCTCTGTTTCAAAATAGTATATAAACCAAATGTCTCTATTTTACTTTAGCTATTAAACTGACGATGCTTTAGAGTTGTTTAGTTGTGTGTGCCTTATATATATTAAGTCTACGATAGTAGCTAAGTAGTTAGCATATATCGTAGGTTGGTGTACACAGTTAGACTGTTACGACTCTACAACTCTTGAGGCATGACAAGCAGTGGTTCGAAGGATAGTTATTGGAAGAGCAATACCTTTATTGCACAAACTTAGGTTTGGTCATGAGTTATTGCATACACATTAAAACTCCTCAAACCTAGATTAAAGAGGATAAAATTTCTCTAATTTCACAATGGACTGAACAACGTGACGGCATTTATGTGTTGTATTGCATTTGATTAATTGTTTAAGAACCTTGCTTGTATTTGTTGTACAATCTTATATTGTCATCCCTATTTACTGAGCTGTTCGTTGCCCATAGCCTTGTAGATCCTCTTGTAAGTGTTGACTGAAATGTCATGCTATAACTACCTAGAGGTTAGTTTCCTTTTGAAGAACTTTAGAGAAGTAAGGACTAAACTGGATGCTCAACAGAGTTTTTAAGAGTTTTGTCAATAAATTATAGATATGTGAGTTGGTTGTATAATATTTTACTTAGTTTATACTACTATATTGCATAAATATCTCCTGGGATCTTAAGACAATGTATATATCTATATAAACATGACTTAAAATTCTGTGTAATTTTATTGATGATTTATACTAACTGTTTACTTTAAAGCGAGTAATTATGAACGCTTAATGTAAATCATATCTATGATAGTGGTTGAGAGGTTAGTTACTATTTTAAATTGGTTTACACAATGAGACTGTTATAACGATTGTGACCCCACCATTTTAGGGCGTAACACGTACTTTCTCCATATTAACTCAGATTTGTTATTCATGTAAGCGGAGTTAAGCTCGGAGAAGCTCTGCTGCCACTGTCCGTAATCGGATAAAGATCGGACTTTGTTGTCCAGAAAAGAAATAGCTCAACAATTTCGTTTCTGTGCAGTAGTACAGAGCTGCTGTTCAACATATTGGTCTCATTATTATGAGTCGCTTAATGAGATGACTTGGCTTCGGATATCGCCGATCTGATCCTAGCTCGACCATGGACTGCCAAAATAGCTCGGTTGAGTGGAATGGATAACTCACCCCTGAAAGTCCGCACTTGTTCAGATAAGGGATCGGTTTCAACTGTCAAACATTCCTAAAGCATGGAGCTTGGCTTGGAGGCAGGTTGGTCCTCCACCTGCAGTTGCTGCTTTCCTTGTCCCAAGTGTGTCCTACTTGGGATCAGCTTTCCTCTACTTGGGAGAGTGCGAGGACGGAATTCAAGCATGTCACTACTGCTATGATGAAATGGGATCTTCTTCAATCATATTATCTTTACTAAAAGTGAAGTTTCCTCTGCTCTTTGAATTAAAAACATACTCGGCTTCAATTAGGTCCTTTATATTGTTTGAAACTTGGCCAGGAAATGCGATTTGCCTGATTTTTCTAAGTCGATGCCACTTTGGCATTTGCATGCGTCAACGGCAGGTTATTTATCATCTTAACAGCGAAGGCCAAGAGAATAAACTGTCGGTTATAGATTATCAGTTCTTGACTCGTTTGAGCCAGCCGTTGGAGAGCTCTGACCCGCTCCTTAGAGCTCGGCACGAATAATTGTGAAGGTTCAAATATCATAATCTGTATCTAAATGTAACTTTTTAAACCTAATTGCAATAGGATTAAAATTACACCATTAAAAAGCCGAAAAAAAGAGAACACTATTGAATGCAAACTGTCAACTAGACAAACCCCGCTGGAACACTTTCAAGAAGTCGAAAAAAGAGAGAATCCTTTACATCTTTTACTTTTTTGCGTTCCCATGTTGGGTAATATAACAGAATCGGTTACAGAGTTAATAACAAATGTTAATTGATTTTACGTTGAAGAACTCACAGTCTCTTCACCGTGCGACGCCATCGCAGTTAACATGAGGCAGTTATTCAAATTTTGGTGGCACTAACAACTTCTAAACAAATAAAAAGGCCAAAGAAACTGCATATCCAAATCAAAACACCGACAAACACCAAAATATGAAAAAGAGGAACATCGGTACGCTGATTTAAAGCAAAAAGAAAGAGAAAACATCCTAGAAGCCAAGCAAATATATCCAGATCTGGAAATGACAATAAAGAGAAGAAGCTACAACAAACCAAAGTCGGGGAAATCCATAAGAGAAAGAAGCATGCTACTGCAACATTTCAAAAGATCACAAGTGAGTTACATTTTCTGGTAGAAAGTAACAATTGTTGATAGCAAAATTTTGTTCCAACACTTGGGTACCTACAAAATAGAAAATATCTATGGGTGGCATTAAAGGGTATACAGCCACTCTAATACCTAAGTCATTCCTCTTATCGTATGAGAAGGAAATTGTAAATTGTTAAGTTAAGGGGAGAGAGAAAAAATGGAAGAAAGGAGTCCTTTACCTGGGTGTCTTGGTTTATATTTATAGCGGATGAAATAAGTTGCACCATGTCTAAGCTATTGGACTAGGGCTAAAGTCTTTGGCCAATTAACATAATCCCACCACTTATTTTATAAAAAGGCCTTACCAAAATACTCATCTAAAAATTCGAATACCTAACTAAATGAAAAGAAAGGAACTCTAGAGTGGTTCAAGGCATAGCATTAGAACTACTATGGAGGCTTCTATTTATTGAAGGTTCGAATCCCTCTCTTTCCATACCTACAATTAATTTACCAATCAAGAAATAGGTTTGATTGTCCACCTTTTTGTTTTGATATAATATTAATATATATAATGTATCCTCCACATAATTCAAATCAAAACAATTGGATGTTTGACTTGGAATGAAAGGTACAACGGAATCACTAAATTGATTTGGATTCATGAATCTAAGAAATAGTGAGAATTCTTAATCTAAATTAGAAGAAAAAATAAATCGAATTAAAAATGAAATGGAAATTTCATTTTCTTTGTTTTTTTTTTATTTTTATTCTATTTATTTACTATTTAATAACTTGTAATCCAATCTTGATAACTAAATATTTGCAACTTAAAAATTTAAAACAGACTTTTCAAATAATTAAATATTATTTAATGGATGAAAATGGAGCAAATAGCAACGGCCATTTCATCTAACATGTGTAGTTATGATTTTCCAATGGATTTCCATCCTTCATTAATGTTCTTCATAATTAAATACTTTTTGGCCCATCGTCCCCGCAGGGGTAAAGAACCTATTGTTGTCTCAGTTATGCTATCGATAGCTTTAAGGAAGTTAGAATAGGAGAGCACTCATCTTGTGGTAGGCTTACTACTTAGATGCTTTCAACAGTTATTTACTCTGCACTTGGCTACCCAGTGTTTACTGTAGGCACGATAATTGGCATAGTAAAGGTGCATCCTTCGCAGTCCTCTCATACTAGGGAAAGGTCCTCTCAATGCTCTAATGCCCATACTAGTTATCGACTAAACTGTCTCATGATGTTCTAAACCCAGCACATATAATGCTTTAATGGGAAAACAGCCCAACCCTTCGAACATACTACAGCCCCAGGTGGCAAAGAGCCAACATCGAGGTACCAAAACTTCTCGTCGATGTAAGCTCTTGGGAAAGATCAACTTGTTATCCTTAGAGTAATTTTTATCTATTAAGTGATAGCCCTTCCACTTGGAACTATCAAATCACTAAAGTCAACTTTTGTTCCCGCTCGATGGGTAGGTCTTGTAGCCAAGCTTCCTTCTGCCTTTGCACTTAAGGGCTAATCTCCGTCCAACCCAAGGAAACCTTTGCACACCTCCATTACCTTTTGGGAGGTCTATGCCTCATATAAACTGTCTACCTGATATTGTCCTTTGGTTTGTAGCTCCCAACATGAGGTTAGAATTTTAGCTCTTCTAAAGTGGTATCTCATTAATGGCTTAAGCCCCCCCCCAAAAGGAGGCCTTCTTTGCCTTCCACTTAAGCTGTACAAGAAAGGCCTAAAGCTAATCCCAAGGAACAGTAAAGCTTCATAGGTTCTTTTTGTCTGGGTGCAAGTAGTCTACATCTTCATAAACATGTCTATTGCACTGAGTCTCTCTTCGAGATAGTGCCTAAATCATTACGCCTTTCATACAGGTCAGAACTTACCCAGTAAGGAATTTTGCTACCTTAGGACTATTATAGTTACAACCACCATTCACCGAGGCTTCAGTCACTGGCTCCCTTGTCATTAGGTCATCAACTTCCTTGACCTTTTGGCACTGGGCAAGCATTAGCCCCCATGCATGGTTTTATGACTTTGCAGAGACTTGTACTCTTGGTAAACAATCTCCCGAGCCTAATCATTGCGACCCCCTTTGTGAGGAGGCACCCCTTCACCTGAAGTTATGGGGCTATTTTGCTGAGTTTCTTAGAGAGAGTTGTCTCCAACCCTTAAGTATTCTTTATCCAACATAGGGCAATGAAAATTAATATTTAGGGATAGATATTACCTCTCTTTTTCCCTTTCAAACAAACAAATTGAAATGATTAAAGTTTTCTATTTGGAATTGTCTTAAGTCTATTACATATCCATACAATTGAGTCCTTGGGTTTCGAAAATAGTGTAAAAATAACAAGAAGTGCTTCGAATCATTGCTATTTGACTTGGACCTGTTCTAACAAAGTCGAGGCATTTCGAATTGTTTGTTGACATTAACAAAGTTAGGGAAAATGTCATGACTCTAAGGGAGGCCTAATAGGATTACTTAAAATTTTCATGTCATGTGTGCACCCATGATCTGAAAATCATCGTGCAAGTCAGAGATTGTAAGACTCTAAACAATTAATCACTAAAGTTTCGATTCTTAATTTAATTAACTTACCACAACATATATGTACTATGAATATCCGATAAGCCACAATCCATTAGAACCATAGAGAATTGGTATCCCCTACCAAACGATAAGATTAGGTAGTAAAGTTCTAAAACTTAAACTTACAAAAGTCATAAAATCTAAATATAGTATTAATAATTATATATAATAATTCAAATTGTTTACACAATCTATCCTCAGATTCTAACTTTTAAGCACCTCGGCATTAGTACTCAACACTCAGCTCTTAGCCCATGCTCAATTATCTAGTAACCTGCAAGAGAAAACTATTAGGGAGTAAGCTATAAGAGCTTAGTGAGTTATCCCTCATATTATACATACAAACAAGTTATCAAACAGTTTATTACCAAATATATAAATGCATGAACAAGCAATATGCCAAACAATATATATGTAGTTGACCGGTGCTACATACAACATTAATTTAACGCCCTCCGAAATAAGGGTTGGAGATACATCGATACCAATCACAACTAGGCTCTAACACTTGGGTTTTTAACCATATATAAATATACATAAAAATTCTCTATTTCATGAAACAAGTTTCTATTTCTAACAGTTAATAATATACAAATATCCAAGTCTAGCGGTAAGGTGGGCCTCGCAGTCCACACTCACACCCTACAGCGGGGGTCAACCACTCACAATTAGTGTCTCCGGCGCCAATAGAACTTGCGAGCGAAGGGTAAGGTCTTGTTGTACTAATGCTCCTGCACTGTACTAATCAAATCATGTGAGAATCCATCCTTCCAAGGCCCTTGATTACTAACCGCATGAGATGATGGCTAGAACATTATATGCAATGTTCATACTTTATGCATAATCCATTTAATTTAAGTTGAGCTGAATATAATTAAGTCAATTTATGAGATGATTAAATATTATCGACAAATCATTCAAATTATGCAACAATCAATCATATAACTAAATCTTCAATTATCATATTTAACAGTATTTTGCACAGTAATTAATCAATATCAAACACATACATAACCCAAACCCCATGCATCAAGTTATTAATATTTAATTTATGTGCACTAACTACAAGTAAAAAACAAGTATAGAGTCATTGGGAGTACTCACTTGGCTATTGAATCTACCATTGGTCGTAATAATCTACTTGGTAAGTTAATATCCATATCGAAATCACCTGATATTTAGGAAATATAAAAGGTAATAAGTATTTGAGATAAATAACTAAGTTATTCCTATATTTAGCACTAACTACTTAAATTAGTTATCTATTTTTATGAAATGCTCGATTCGAGCTTTTCCGTTAGCTGCATATAACTTTTTCGATTTAGCTCGGATTCTTATAAACTTATAGTTCATTTTGATTGTTTTCGAGCATATTTTCTTGTAACGAGGTTCGTTTTAGATGTTATAACTCGTAATTTTGACTGTAATATAAAAATATCACAAGGTTCATTATTTCAACTTAAAAAGTTATAAAATGTGAAATTAGACTTTTCTTAGTATAATTACGATTTAATAATTATTTAAATCATATAATCAATAATTTTCCTATTTTATTGTATAAATATATATAAATTCTTATAATTATATTTTTATCAAATTCTCCAACTTACTTNTTTTTTCTCTAAACTTACAGTATTCTTATATATATATATGTATATATATTTATTAATGTAATATTATAGTACATTGTATATACTATTTACATATACTCATATTTTTATGTATACATTACTATTCATATCCGTACATTTATACATATACTATACGTTATATAATAAATTATTCTAACTTTAATTGTATATTATATACTATATGTATGAGTATAATATACATATCTTTATACTTAATATACATATGTACATATACGCTTCTGTTATATGTATATATATATATATATATATTAAATACCATTGAAAGTATTATATATATTATACGTTTAGCCATATATATATATACAAAATATACAATTTTTTTTATAGATAAAAATAATAAGTACATATGCGTAAATATGTATTCCTTTACACACGTATACATATATATATTATATAATATAAACTACTATGTACATATACACATATATTTTCTAATTTACACACACATAATATGTCTAAAAAAATACTATGTACATATACATAGTCACGTGTGCATACATACACATAAATAAAATACTTAGTATATATATATATATTATATACACATACATGTACATACTTTATACTATATATAATATACATATATATATTCACGCATATCTACATAATAAAAAAAAAATTGACCAATATACATGTTCATACTATAGAGAGTATATATATACATATAAAAAAATTAATAATAACCTACCTAAATTCTTTAGCAAGTGAATTGATCAACTCTCCTTTGGTCTTCTCCTTCTTCTTCTTCTAATTGCTTGGTTTTCTCGATTTTGTGCATATGGCTTTGTTTCTTTCTCTTTTTATTATTATTTTTTTCTTTTGATTTTTGACTTTGTTGGCTTCCAGGAGTTCCAAACATTCCAAATGAAAAAGAAATAGGATTAAATATAAAGAGTAAAGCAAAGAAACAAATCTCATCATATATTAGCATTTATGAGGACAAGACCATTTAATCATTACATTTGGTTTTTGTTTTGTTAACACAGTACCTGGAGAAGTAAATTGAATTATGTGGGCTACTAGATTCCACATGGAAGCAAGAGGAAAAATTGAAAAAGGAAAAAGAAAATAAAGAAAAAGAAAAAATAAAAATAATTATATGTAATTTTTCTAAACATAAAAGTAATAAAAATAATATTTATAAATTAATTTTGAAATTTCATGAAAATTTATCATTTTAATTGGTACCCATTACGATTATATTTCTTTTTTCGAGTTATTTTAACGTTTTCATTAAAAGTTTTACATGATTACTCGATTTAATTGATAATTGTAATCGACTACGATTATATCACTATTAGGTGATATTTATTCATTTTATAAGTTTAAAGTTATAGTTTTAGGGTTTAAGTTAAGTTCGGGTTCGATTTCAAGTATTTGCATATATATCGAATTTAGGGTTTGTGTACACGATTGAGGTTTCAATCAAAACTCTAGGGTTTTTATTATTTATAATATATTTAAATTTATAATTTAATAAAATTTTTATCTTACTTGACCTTATCAACTCTTAAAGTTACTTACAATATTCGAGCTAATCTTATATTCAAATGGCTAAATTTGCAAGGTTTATAGAAAACCTTTGAAATTATTTCCATATTGGAGTCACTGCTTTTCACCAGTTAGAGGCCCTCTTTAATACAGGGGCCAGAAAGACTCAGTCTCAAAAGGATCTAATTCGAATAAGTTTCAGATCCAAAACAAAAACAAAAGAAAATTTGTTGGAATTAGTGAAACATGTTTGATCAAAATTGTATCGTGTAGGAATCAAATTACTCGTTTGTATAATTATTTGATAGAAATAATTCATAAAATAAGGCACCAGATGCTCAATAGAGTTTGCAAGACCATGACTAATCCTAAAAGGACTGATTAGAAAAAACATGTTGACTTGTGAGATCGTTAATATTGTACTAAGGGTGTTTTTTGAGTATACCAAGAACTGCTGTAAGCCAAGCTATAAAAGGTATTGTAAGACAACCCGAGGCAAAAGGAAAAATACGAAGTACTTTATTGCTCAGTCTGGCTTTTATGGAAACGTTAACAATTTATGGATTAGTTGTAGCCTTAGCACTTTTTTTTGCAAATCCTTTTATGTAATCCTATAAAAAAAATTCATATATATATGGATTTTTATGAGGTCGAGGGGTTGTTCCTTGCTTTTTTAAATTGAAATTATCTCAATATTTCACTTCTACAATTACTTATTCATTTGCACACTAACCTCAGGGAAGGACGCATTTGAGGATGAGAAATTGGCATACCGATTCACTTTCTTCCTTCCCATTTCTACAAAATGGGAACCCCCCTTTTTTTTAGGTTTTTTTAGGGATTAGGGAGTGTTACAACAAATGAAATATTCTATAATTAATATGAAACCCCATCTTAGATCTAATAAGTTTTATTCTTATTAGGAATTTCTTATTGAAAAAAAAAATCCATTTCAAAATCAACTATTTTTTTTTTTTTTGTTTCGAAAAGAAAAAATAGGTAAATTAAGATAAGGAAACAAAATAAATAAAACTATTATATAAAAAAAATTAGCTAGAAAGAAATAGAAAAAATGGGAAGTGATACAAAAAGAAACTTTATTTGATTTTTTATGTTGTCTAGAAGATAAGATAAGATTGTACAAAAAATTCACCCGATCCAATAGTACCCATTTTTGGAACGCCCGATGCCAAAGTCACTAAATGGGTAAGTCGCCAATCCCAAAAACGAACTATGTGATATACTTTATCAACTTAACTAACTGATGAAGAATTTGCAAATTAATAAAATTAGGTGGTCAAATTTTCCATCTCCACGAAAAACCGCTCTAATCTCTTATTAAAAAAATTTCCAATTCCCCTTTTTAGCACTTTCATGTAATAACTTAACTAAAGGTAATCCTATTACAAGAATAGCTTTCGGTACACTTAATACAATTTTGAATGCCCAATAACCAATTTGGTCCTGAGGTAGGGAATAATCAATTAGGCCAAAGGATGCGGTCAAACATCATAGTATTTATTAACTACTTTGAAAGGAAGGACGGTAATTAGAGCATTTGCCCATCCAGATTAGATAAACCCCTTATCATCTCTATTTCTTTTTATCTTTTTTTGATGGAAAGGAAAGGTAAATTCCATTGTAGAGCTGTATGCAATGCATAAAGAATGCCTTTTGCTATATAACTAATACTTTTACTTGCTCTGTTATTTTGACCAAGCCTAGCTAAGAAAAAAAGGAGATCTCTCGAAAAGTATTTAGTGTACATTTCAGCCAACTTTCCATTATCTTTCTTTAGTTGAGTGGTATGTATTTCCATGGTGCTCATTTTTCCAATTATGAAGCATGGCTAATTGATCCTACTCACATTAGACCTAGTGTCCAGGTGGTTTGGCCAATAGGAACGAATTCACTACCGTAGGATGATCGATGATTACTAGCGATTCTAGCTTCATGCAGGTGAGTTGCAACTTACAATTTGAACTAAAGACTGGTTTTTGGAGTTAGCACACCCTTGTAGGATTGCTACCCTTTGTCCTAGCCATTATAGCAGATGTGTTACCTAGGGCTTGATGTCAATGGTCATATGGTAAATATACCAAGTTATCGCTGCAAAATATGAGATATTATTATAGCAAGGGATAATAAAAAATCTAAAACTATGATTCAAAATTATCTTGATTCTTACTCCAATGAGGAAGTGCCAAAATATTTGACTCTTCATCCATTCCAATCTAAAGGAGTAGTCAATCAAATAATTGATAGTAACTGGATTAGTTTTAGCAACTCCCATTTTATAGTGGCTGTACAGCTCCTTGTTTATGTAAGAGCTATAAATGTTTTAATCTTATTTGTTGTTATGTTCATGAATAGTTTAGAATATTACAAAGATTTAAATCTTTAGACTATTGAGAATAGGGAGTTGCAAATGGATCCATGAGTTCACCAATCATTGATGGTTCTAAAATTGCTAAGCTTACATTACATGCAATAATGCCTAGAATTACTACTGGAAAAAAATATAAAAACGGGTAAATCTATAGGACATATACGAACACATACTTCACAAGCAATACATTTATCAAATTCAAAATGGATAAGAACACATTCCAACTAATTCCCAAAAAATATAAATTTGTATCAAATTAGAATTAAACAAAGGGTCATGATCCTGCGAAGGTGAGCTAACTCCAAAAACCTATCCTCAATTCAAATTGTAAGCTACAACTCACCTGTATGAAGCCGAAATCACTAGTAATCGCCGGTCAGCCATACGATAGGGAATTCATTCCCTAAGACTTAGTTCTTATTATATCTTTTTCGCCCTTTATGTCAAATTTCTCAATTTTTCTTAATAAATGATTCACTACAAAAAGATTTTTTTTTTTTTTAGTGAATGTGTCACAGTTAGTTACTCTCCTTTTTTTTTTTTCTATGACAAAGAAAGAAATTATATTTTCTCCCCTATTTACTACTTACTACATTTCATGGTGGATCAGCGAATTCTTGGGTCGAGTTGGATTTGAACCAATATAGACATATTACCAACGAATTTACAATAAATAAAAAACATCTCCCGGATAAGCTTTACAAACAGCTGATCTTCATAATAGAAGAGACATTTGATCATCATAAATGATCAACGTGTGTCATTTACGGTACATGTATTGTGGTTGGGAAGGTTATCATAGCAAAATCCATTGGAATCTTTGTTTTATACATTAGAAGAATCTGTTCTTTCTTTAGTTCCATTTTAAGGATTTATATTGAATTTTAATATGTCTCACAAATCAAAAGAATTCACGAAATGGATCATTTCATTTTTTGCTCTAGAATGAAGGAATATTTCATTTGTTATAACGCTTCCTAATCCCTAAAACAACCTAAAAAAGGGGAAGGGGGTTCCCATTTTGTAGAAATGGGAAGGAAGAAAGCCATGCGTACTACAATGGCCAAGATAAAGGACCAAAGAACCACTACAATACCAATAAAAAAGATAATTGTCACTATTGGACAACGAAATGGATTTTGAAATATATCAACATTCTCCAAAAAAAAAAAAAAAGCACTATTAATAATCCTGTGGGTATTGAAACCATACCAAAAAGTGGATCCCGCTTTAATAGCTCCAAATAAATTAAATACATGCATTAAGATACAAAAGCTTCTTACTCGAACATTGGCTCAAGGTATTTTATCTACCCCTTTGTACCCTAAAAAAGCAAGGACACCTTGCGTGCTTAAACTGATAACCATCTTTTAGCTAACCTAGCCTCCTCCATTCCTCGGGACCAACAAGGAGTAGTATAGGAATATTCACCTGTTATCCAATATGGTTCGAGAGAAAGTAACAATATCTACTCAGACATTACGGTGGAAGTGTGTTGAATCAAGAATAGACAATAGATGTCTTTATTATGGACAATTTATTCTATCTCCCCTTGGTAAAAGTTACGAATAAAGTAGACCAAAAACTCCTTCTTTAAACTTACCATGAAATTGTATAAAGAATCATACGGATAGTTCATTTTGTATACTAATATTCCCAATTACCATTTAGTAAACCTATATTAACAAGAGAAATGGGTCTTGTTCTATCGTTGATCAAAGATTTCTCTATTAAAAATACAAATCGGAGTTTGAAGAAGGGGAAGCCTTCATATCTTAATACATGTATTTAATTTATTCAGAGCTATTAGTTTATTTATGATAATTGCTACTAACCTAATTTAACTCAAAAAATTCTTTTCAATAATTTAATTAGAAAGATTGATCAATCTTCCATTACAAACATAGGATCCAGTTTAAGCCTAGCCTATAAACTACTTTTAGTGCCCCAAAACAGCCCCCTTTAAGGCGAAATCCTATTCCCTTAGGATATCGTATCTCATAATTTAAAATAATAAATTTTTATTTTTTTAAATAAAAATAATTAAACATGAAAAATTGAAATATTTTCAATAATTCATTACAATACAAAAAAATTATATTAATTTTGAATTCTTAATGGTAAAAGAGCCCCTGACGAACTCAAAACAAAAATAAATAGGAACATAGTTCCAATAAAAGGAACCCACGACTTGATAATTCAAAAGTAAGTTGTGTGTTCATCTTGGGAATATTAATTATACATAGAACAATATCTTTATATGATTATCAAGCAAATAAAAAGTTACTCTTTGTATCAATCCTTACATCTCCTACTACTTGTGGGCTGACGACTAGTTTTTGGGTGTTAAGGGATTAATACTTGCATTGACTCTTATTTTTATTCTCAAATCTCTATTGAAAGTTCCATTTTAAGTGGTAATTGGCCTCGAAGAGTATCTTTGGTTAAAATTTGAGCATTTTCTTGAAAACACACTTTGAAAACAAAACTTTAGGTATTCAAAGATGAAGAAGCAAGCCCAACAGGTAACCAAGCAACAATAACGGAAGCGGTAGAAATAAGTGGATTCATGATAAGTTTCTCATACAAAACTAAAAAAAAAATGGTTAATGATACAATCATTCAATAAATTATAAAATAACCTATAGAAAAATGAGCTAATCAACAAATCTTACACATCAGAATAGAAGTTAAAGAGGGTATTTATGCTCATTGTGTCCTTTATATGGAAATCAAAGGGCAGGGGGTCATTCCTATGATGTGTACTGATGAGAATTTGACTTCACAAGAAATTGAGTTCATGCACGTCATGTATGATATCATCAGGTCTCATCATAGATCATAGAAAAGATTCTTTTCAAATTAAAACAACAACAGTTAATTACTATTGCTATAAACCAAAATCGTTAGTAATCGCCAGTTAGCCATGCGGCGGTGAATTCGTTCTCAAGCCTTATACACACCACCCATCACACTATGGGAGATGACTATACTCAAGTTTTTAACTTAACCGCAAGGAAGGGGGTGCTAAAGGCAATGCTATAAATATTATAATGTTGGATATGAATGGTTATATTATTTTAAATATCATAAGTAATAAGAAAGAATTTTCATGTTCCATAGGACACCTTATACTGTAAAACCTTTAGATTATACAGAGTATAATTTTTAGGTTGTTTCCAAAAGATCACGAGAAAGATTTTGATTCCTAAATTGTGAAATCTATACTTATAGGCAGAAGTTCCTACCCCACCAATCTTAGACTTCCTCACCCTAAAGTAACCATAATATGGTTAGAGTGAGTAATGCTAGGGAATTTTACTCTCTGGTATTTGTTGTCCAGGTCATCAATGCATAGGGTTCCAAAGCAAGTCTCAAAGGGAAAAAAGGAAATGTTCCAAAGCATAACAAATAGCTACTTATAAGTAGACACATTTAATGTCAAAACCTACATAACTTAAAATTATTAACTAAATGCAACACTTCGTTTGAATCCATTAACCTTAGAACTCAAGTTGCTCTCAACAAGACTTAGTTTGAATCACTTGTTCAAGTGATTCAAATCCCTTGTTCAAGTGATTTAGATATCTTTTTACTACATAACTTATCTAAGCAAAAAAATTGTTTTTCCAAATTAATACATCATGTAAGTTTGATTAAATTATTTTGTCTCATTGAAAATAAGCAAAGAATAGATTTTTCAAGAAAATAAGGAGACTAATGTGTTACTTAGACCTGCCTTCTATATAAGACTTGTTTAATCATTCTTAAAAAAAAAATGCTACTCAAGTACTAGATTAAACAAGTATTATGCAAATGATTGTACACGATTCTATTGCCAAGAGACAGTCATTTAAGATCTTCTTACACAAGTATTGATTAAGTACTAGCAATAATCGTAACACCAAAAGCATCATAAGCATTCACAAGGCATTAATCAGATTACACAAGCATAAGCTTTAAGTTTTGGTTTCAATATTAATCATACATTCATAAGTTTCAACCAAGATCAACCAAAACCAACAACTACAACTCCTACATTAAGGCACCACTTTAACACAACGTTTTTCAAACATTAGGTAAATCCATCTCGAACTCATCACCACAAGTCTATAAAATTTAATACGTTGCTCAAACATCAACTTCTCAATCACAAATTTATTTATCATGGTAGCTTAAGAGAAAGCATAATATAGAAAGCTCTCTTAATTTATAATATTTCATCCATTTCCTCCTCTAATATTGGGGGAAAATCAAAAGGCTATAGTATAAGGTAAAGGAGCACCAATCATTAACAATATTCACTATTCATAAATGCACTAAAGGTATCGACCAACTCAAAAGGATCATAGAGGATCATAGATGAAACATCATAATGATCCTTAGTCAATATATAACCACAACAAAACCACTGCAAACTTAAAATCACCTATACAATCTTCAGCAATTGAATAAAGCTCACAAAACAATAACACTCTACAATTATCCGTATTCATTAATTTATCTAACATAACTATCTAACCAACCAAGTCAAAAAGACACTTTTACCACTCTTCATACATCCCAAAACACCATCATCAACAATCCAAAAGTAATCAACAATGAATATAATGAAAAAGAGATAAGGAGTTATAAAGCAAGAGGACTTCGTTTAGATCTTGTTGGGGGAATCCAAATGAAGTCTTCAGTAGCAAGTGCATCAACAGCAAACATTATGCATTCAAAAGTTAACTTAAGCCATTTCAAACAAGATTCAAATGTACACTTAAATACATCAAAATAAAAAATTTTGTGGTTAGTAAAGTTTAAGTAAGAAGATGGCACATTCTCTTTTATCATGGTTACTCTGTTTTAGAGTATTCATTTGTTTTATCTTGTGCCTAAACACAATGAATTACAAAGTCTATATATTATAGCAGCTGAGGTTTGTTATGTTGTATTTTTTTTTTTTTCTCTCCAATTATATCTATTTTGTTCTCACTAGTTTAAGAATATCCTAATTGTCATTCAAAATTTGCAACAAACTCCAAGAAAGATCAAATTGGTTAGATGAACAAATTGGAATAAGCCTCATCCTAGATTTTTAAAGTTAAACTCCAACTCTTATGGTTAGATTGTTTTTACTTTCAGCAATATGATTGAAGGTAACAACAATACTTGTGTGGAACTTTTGTTAGTGGAAATAGGTTTGAATTATTGGAAGAAACACAAGTTAAGAAACATTAAAATTAAAGTAGATTCAACAACAGTTGTTCATTGACTCATTCGCTTCAACACGCCATATTGAACCTTGTACACTGTTTAAAGAATCAAACATTTGATGGATCACTTGAAGATTACATTTCTCACAATTTTGAAGAGGCAAACAAGCTTGCAATTTACTTAACCAACAAAGAGGAAAGATGTAGAAGAAGTATTCGCATTTGTATGATTTTTGCAAAAAAGGGTTTGGAATTTTTAACTATGTGTTTAAGGGCCTGTGTTTATAAGTTATCCTCATTTAGGGTTTCTGTCCATTTACTGTTAATGAGATTTGAAATGGTATGGATGGAGGCCCTCAAATGAGGATAATTTATAAATATAGGCCCTAAAATGCATATTTAAAAAATTAAGACCCTTTTTTGCAAAACTACAAAAATATGGGCCCTTCTTTTACATTCTTTTAGATAAACCATAATTAAATAAATAGAATATTTTACTTATAATATTACCTTTACACATTTTATTAAAATTATTTTATCTCATTTCTCTTCTAAACTTTTTTTCTTTTTTAGATAGCTATCTATTTATATAGTTTTGAGTAGAATTATACAATATTTATAGATAAATATGATAAGTAAATTAATTTTCAGTAAAGATTCAATAATTAAAATTAGAAAATGTAAACATTACAATTGTTGTCAAGTGATTTTAGGTTAAGACTTTATTCCTATAAAAATACAAAAGGCTAAGTAGTACTATGGCTAGTCCGATGTAGTAACTTCGATACCTAAGTCAATAATTGTTTAAGGAAGAGATAAGTAAATGAATGTAGAGTTAAAGGTTGTAAGAGAGATCTTATAATGTTTTCTCTTTATATTTATAGGTAAACATCAAATATCTGAAACAGCAGTTAATCATTGATCATGGGCCATGTCGAAATCTTGTAATCAAACACATGCCTAAAATATAGGAGTAGTAAGCAGTTATATAATGAGATCGTAATAGATCATAACTATTTGTGGCACTTTCCTAAGTTCAAACCAAACATATTAATAGGCTGGGCTTCAAGGCCCATCAAATAGACTGAGCCTTAGTTAGCATTAGCTGAAGTCGTCCTATCATTAGCCAAATGGCCAAGCAATATTTTAAGGTGAAATACGACTATTAACATTTGCCCCCCAACTCCCATGGTTGAGAATTTGACTATGAGAGTAAATAAAGCTTAATGCTCAGTTTGAGTAATTGGATAGTTAAGACCAAGATGAGTTTCCTAGATGCTAAGTGACATGAGAAGGTTTGATTTTTTCTTTTTTTATTTTGAAAGGCGATAAATTGTATCATAAGCAAAAGGTTGTAGCCTTTTAATTTTCTCGCCCATTCACTTTTCTATGGTAGCCAGTGTGACAACTGTCATCCTAGCCATCATTACACTTCAGGGGCTAATAACTGTTAGTAACACAATAACCATTAGATTTCTTACTCATAATACATATAATTAATCCATATTTGACTATCTAATCAAAACCACATTCCTATTAGAAGCTTGTTAGGGTTACAAGGAGACACCATTCATATATAAAAGATTTTCCATACTAATAAAGATTTCATCACTCTCTTCTCATCCATGTCTACTTTTAAAGTTCTTATTTTCTTTCGACATTTCATCTTTCAAGTTTTTCTTTAGTTTGTGATTCTTTCGAACAACTTCAATCAGGTATGATTCGAAGCTTCATTCGTCGACTTATACTTTCAGATTTTAAAGCAACTATGTCTTACCTAAAAAGGAACATTTCAGCATGTTCTTCAAGTAGTTCGACAAATAGCACAATAGAGCGATGAAAAAACTCACTCACATCAATGCTCTTCTATTGAATAACTATCTAGATGATAGGGAAGGAAGATCTGTAGCCAGGTATTTATATAAAATTGTTGTTTATAATAGTGATTCCCCGGATGGAGTGGCAAGTGGTGCTATTAAGACACACATCTCTAAGTATAATAAATATTAGCAAGATCTTCCTGAGACATGGAATCTATATTGGCCAATGGAGGATGAGAGGCATGTTTTCTAAGGGACCGTGAGTTTCATATATATCCGAAATACCTCAATTTTGGACCATACTTCCCATTTTCTACTTTCATCAAATGATTCTTTAATTATTTCCAAGTTGCACTGAGTATGTTTTCACCAAATATTTATGGACTTCTCGTAGCATTCAAGATAATCGATAAAGAGATTAATGTTAGGGCCATGCCTCAGTTAGTCAGATACTTCTTTACAATAAGGAGGCAACCTAATGGTTCGTATTTCGTGACCACTTATTATGGGAAAAAAATTTATAGATGGGTTGGAGTCTAAAATCCACAAGTGGCATGACAAGTTTGTGTTTATCATATCGAATGAAGATTTGGATTTTTATACCCAATGGACTAAGCCCATCCATACCAAAGATATTGACTTGATGCCGAATGATGCTATTGTAACCAAAAAGATTCAAGAAAGAAGAAAGAATAATAAAATTTTTTTCTAAGACATTGAGAAGATAATAAAACAATACAAGAATGGGGATCCAATCTTTTCTGAAAAAGAAGGTAAGTATTAGAGCAATCGCCATGCTGAGTAGAGCTACAAGAGTAAAGCCATTCTTGTGACTCGTAAGGAGAATATCACCTTTGAGCTTCGCTTGGCACGGGTCTCGTAAGTTCTTGATTTTTCTCTCTTTCACATTTATAACAATCGTATCCTTTATTGCAAACATAGGAGTAAGCGATGTAGATCCCATTAAATTGTTGGCCTAAGTAAAGGCCAAGAAGCTACAACTTGATAAATGAACAGGCATCAAAGCACCCGTCGCTTAGCCATTCGCTTTGAAAAAGATCACATAGGAGAAGGCCATGAAGCAGGTTACTGCTTTAAAAAAGGGGATTCATCTCATTGATAATGGTAAAGGGATTGAATAGATTGAAGCCGTTGACGTTACACAACTTGAGGTGATCCCTTCCTTAGACAACATTCCTCAAGAGGAAATGTTCGACGAATCTTGCTAAGAGATCGGAGGAAATAATAACATAGAGGACATTCCTTCAGAGATGGCAGAAGGCCCATCAAGCCAAACAAACAATGAGTCGAGTCCCAAAAAAATAAGTGGGAAAGAGCTTTCCAGTCAACCTCTATCCAAAAAGAGCAAGGGTCTAAATGAGAGGACGAAGGAAGCTCTAAGAAATAAAGCTCTTAGCATCAGTTCTACCAAGTTCGTCCCCAACCAAGAAGTTAGCGAATGCTTCGTGCCATGCCAGAGGCAAAATGTACTGCATACTAATTCGGCCTTAGATGATAGGACAAAGTCCTTAGCCCTCATAAAGGGAGTCATTCTCCCTAAAGATAGGGAGATCACAAAAAAGGATGTAGACAGAGTAGGCGGTTGCAATAAGGGTCATATTATCGTCAAGTTGTATGATGTAAATAACAATCAACCTTTTGTTTACAACTCATGTACCGTTGCTGACATAATCTTATCCATATACAAATTTGCAGTCACATTTTGACAACTCTTGATGAAGTCAAGAGAGAAATGAAGAAGGTAATATTTACATATTGTAACTTCGTTGAGAAGCAAATGATTTATTCATCTTTGTTAATTTATTATAGAAGGTTCAAGAGACGTATAACTCCTTAAAGGCTTAGACTATTGCGGTCAAAAGCGTGAGAATTAAGGTCGAGATGGAAGCCAGGAAATTGTAAGAAGAGCTTTTAGCCGAGAAGCTGGTACATTCCTTAATGGCCAATGAAGTCTTAAGACTTAAGGCTAAGAATGAAAAGTTGTATAAAGAGAGCAAGGACTTGAAGGAGGAGCTTCGCAAGAAGTAAGAGGAGTGCTAGGGGTTAGGACTAACAATCACCTCAATGAGTGATGAGGAGGACAGGTTAAGGATGCGAATAAAGGAAATGGAGATAAATGGCTTCAAGCTCGAGTCTCGTGTTGCCAAATTAGAGGAGGTGGCAAAAAAGAAGCCTTCTGTAGAGGAAGCATTAGAAATCATGACTCTCAGTTGGAAATATGAAAAATTACTCCAAAAGAAGCTTTTGTAGGGAGTCCAACAAGTAAGCAAAGAGATTTAAAATGTTCACCATGACTATAATCTGTCATACTTAAACTTTACCAATGTCGATGACAATGACACTAGCAGTAGTGATGAAGAAGTCAGCAAAGAAGTAGAGACGGAGGTTCAAGGGCAAGGTGACAATGTTAAAGCCAATATTGAAGCTCCTATCAATGATGAGGAACTATCATCTAAGGAGATCCCCTATGTTCGAAAAGAGACATCTACTTACTTTAAAACCCTTAGTGCCAGAAAAGAAGTAAGCTCCATGAAAGTCTCGTCTTCTTCTAATCAAGACAATACTTCAGCCTAATCAAAGAATAAGAACATCCGTGATTCTTGAGACAATCTATTAATTTGTACTTTATTTTCATAATTGTTGTACGGACTTAATATGGTCAGGATGCCGACCATATATTGTAATGAGATATTCAACCTTTACACCTTTTATTTCCTACACATTTCATTTCATGCACAACTTATTAGTTTTTGGCACATTTTATTTCACATGCATGTAAGATGTCTTTTCATAGTCATAGCATTCATTAGTCACATAAGACGTGAATAAGTATTTTTTTTTTTCTTTTCCATGAGATTACCTATTAAAAGGCATAACAAAGTTTGTTCTCTTATTTCTTGGCATATTATTAAAGAAGAATTGACATTACTCATCAATAATCATTAAGCTCATTAACCATTATAGGTCTTAACTTATTAAATATTGGTTCGTTTACTGTATAGCTAGAACTTCATTAATCTGTTAATCATGCATTGATCAATAATGAAAACAATGGGAAGTAAGATACTTATAAACTTGAAATGAACATTTCATTCTTGAAACAACATGTAGGCCATCACCTTACAACGTTTAAAGTAGAAACAAACCATAACATCAAAGGAACTAAGCAAAGTAAAGCTTCAAATTCTTGACATTCCATGCCTAAGGGATGATTGTCCCATTTAGCCTTTTTAGTCGATAGGCCCCTTCACCTACGACTTCCTAGATTCTAACAGAATCCTCCCAATTTGCACTGAGCTTTTCTTGATAATCTCATGCACTAATTGCCTCTAATTTTTTACTAACTAGATCTCCAGGCCGAAATACCTTGTGTTTTACCTTTTGATCATAATATATGGCTACTCTATGTTGATATGCAACAACTCTTGTCCTTGCAACATCTCTTATCTCCTCAATTGTGTCCAAATTAGCTGTAAGGGCAACCTGATTGACCTTTATGTCAAAGCTCTACATGCGAAGATTAGGTAGATCCATCTCAATCGGCAATATGGCTTCCAACCCATATGCTAGTCTGAAGAGTGTTTCTCTAGTTAAAGTCCTATAAGTAGTCCTATACCCCAATAAAACACTTGGTAGTTCATTAGCCCATTTACCCTTCACTTAGTCAACTTCCTTCTTCAAACTATGCAAGATGATCTTATTGACAGCTTCTACTTGCCCATCGGTTTGAGGATGAGCCACTGAAGTATAATTTAGATGAATGTCATGTTTCTCACAAAATGCTCGAAACTTATTGTTATCAAACTATGGTCCATTGTCAGTGATTATCATAAATGAGACCCCAAATCTTGATATGATGAAGTTGAAAACAAAAGCTTCGGCCTTCTGTTTGGTGATTCTAGCCACTACTTTGGCCTTTGCCCACTTGGTAAAATAATCTATGGCAACTATAATAAATTGTCGTTGTACTATAGACCTTAGAAATGATCCAAGCATATCCAATCCCCATTGAGTAAAAGGTTAAGGGCTAGTAAGGTTGTAGAGTTTAGTAGAAGGTGCACAACTCAGTGCTTCATGTTTCTGGCATTGTGGACATTGCTAAATAGCAGATGTTGCATCTTTTCTCATAGTCAACCAATAATAACTGAGTTGTAGTATGTGAACATATAGGATTTAACCCTTTAAATGGTTGTTATAAATACCACCATGTAATTTAGATAGTATTTGTTATACGTCCTTCGGTGGAAGACATCGAAAATAAGGTAGGGAAAGGCCATATTTGAATAATTGGTTGTCAATCAATGTATAATTTACAGCCTGATAAATCAGCCTATGAGCTTCTTTCCTACCAGTAGGGAGAACACTGTTCTTCAAATAGTCTATAATTGGATCCATCTAAGACTTCTCCTTTAGGCAAGGAGCTAACTTATAGCTCTCAACAGTTTGTAAGCTCTTACTGGGGAGATATTCAATTAAGAGCTTGTCATTTAAATTAAGAAGTACCATACGAGCTAACTTTAACAACTTGTCTATAGTAATGTTTTTACTTCTTGGTACTTTGTCAATTGAAAAGGATTGAAACTCTTCCTTGAGTGTTTATACTATCAAAAAGACTTGCTCATCACTTCCTCTTTCGCCCATAGCTGCCTTTGACTTGATTCACAACTAGCTATGAGTAAGAAAAAACTTCAACTTTCTCAATACGAACTTCCTCAACGCTAACTTCTTTCACCAATTTGAGTTCAACTATTAAGGCTTCATACTCAACCTCATTATTACTAGTTGGAAACCTAAACTTCAAAACGTAATTAACTTTCACATCATTGGGTTCTTGTAGAATAAGGCCCATACTACATCCTTCTTTAGTGGAGGAGCCATCAACATATGAATTCCATATCGACTTCTCAACCATCTCTATGCAATCCTCTTCACCAGTGAATTCGACCATAAAATTTGCTAATACTTGAGCTTTTATTGCCATTCTAGGTTTCTATTATACACCATAAGCACTTAGCTTTAGAGCATACTTTATCATCCTCCCTAAGGAGTCCGATCGCTGTAAAGCTTGTTGCAAAGGTTAATCAATAAGGATGATAATTTGATGTGCCTTAAAGCTTTAACTTTCTTACCGAGAGAATTACCACAAATACAAACTTTTCAATCTTTGTATAGCGTTACTCTAGCCCTTGTAAAACATAGCTCACGTAATAAATCAGCCAATGCTCTCTGCCTTCTATTTGAACCAAGATAAAGGAAAGAGCTCAGCTGTTGACTGACAAATACAGGTACAAATTTCCTTTCGAAATGGGTGTCAAAGTATTGGTGGTGATGTGAGAAACTCCTTC
Source organism: Lumnitzera littorea (assembly GCA_024138015.1). Lineage (NCBI taxonomy): Eukaryota > Viridiplantae > Streptophyta > Magnoliopsida > Myrtales > Combretaceae > Lumnitzera > Lumnitzera littorea. Next base: position 44,268,830 of record JAMXBB010000003.1, read on the forward strand.
AATTCATTGAATGCTCTCTCATACTCGTTAGTCTACTGGAATTCTTTCAGGTTCTTTAAGATTTTAAAAAACTCTGCACATCTATCTGCACTTTGCGACACAAATTTGTTTAGGGCAACTATCTGTCTAGTTAGCTCTTAAACCTCTTTAATTGTGTAAGGGGATTTCATGTTCCGAATAGCATCAATCTTGCTTGGGTTTGCTTCAATACTACATCAAGTGATCATATAACCTAAAAGTTTTCCTAAAGTAGCACCACAAACACATTTCTACAGGTTTAGCTTCATATTGTACCTCCTCAAAGTGCCAAATGTCTCCTCAAGATTAGCAAGTTGCCAATTTTCTATCATGCTTTTCATAATCATGTTGTCGACATATACTTCAACGTTACAATGAATCTAAGGCTTAAACATCTTGGTGACGAGTCTTTGATAAATCGCACTAGTATTTTTGAGCCTAAAAGGCATCACTATGTAACAATATGCCTAAAGTTAGCGACAAAGAACATACGTACTTCATCTTTCTTATCCATTTGATTTGATTATAGCTAGAAAACACATCCATAAAAGATAGTAAGGCATGTCCAGCAGTAAAGTCAACCATTTGATCTATTCTTGGCAAAGGGAAAAAATCTTTAAGACAAGCCTTATTTAAATTTGTAAAGTCTATGTGCATATACCATTTGCCGTTACACTTCTTGATTAGCACACAATTAGCTAGCCAAGTCGAATAAGACTCTTCCTTAATAAACCCTGCCTTTAACAACTTTTGGACTTCTTCTTCATTGGCTGCCTACCCTTCAAGAGCGAAGTGCCTTTTCCTCTACTAAACCACTTTCGCATTAGGATTAATTTGAAGATTATGGGTTATTACATCTCTAAGGATGCTCAGGATAGCCGAGGGAGACCATGAAAATGCATAAGCATTATCCCATAAAAAGTTAATCAAACTTTAATGGATATTTGCCAACAAAGATTTCCTTGTCTTTGTTGTCTTCCCAGGATCATTTCCCAACGGGATCTCTTCTATCTCTTCCTCAGCATTTTCTACGCTAACTGTTTTTATTTTGAACAAGTTTCAACTTGAAAAATTTTTCTCATACTGTAATGCCCCTAGATACAAGGATCTTGCTAATTATTGATCCCCTTTACATACACCAGCTCTAATAGAAGTGGGAAATTTAGCCTTAAGATGCACAATTGAAGGGAGCATGCCGAATAAATGCTAACATAGTTGACCCATAATCATATTATACGGGGACCAACATTTGACAACAAAGAAATCTACCTTGTCTTCCGCAGTGTGCTCATTATCTCCAATCTAGATTGGGAGAGAAATTACTCTGGTGGCCCGAATAGGTTGATTATTGAAAGCATATAAATCATAATCATAAGATCTCAGTTACGCTTTGATCTTTGGCCTTCTTTCATTAAATCCATGTTGAAAAATGATATCCATCGAACTTATAATGTCAACAAAAATCTTTTTTACCTCAAAGTTGGCAATTCTCGCACTAATTATGAGTATATCATTATAGGTGATAGGAATCAAGCTACTGGGTCTTTGACCCATAGCTGAGTCTGAAGACTGGAAGGCCTGGTAAGGCAGATTCTTCTACTCCTAGCAACTCCTGTGAAAGCCGAGTATTTCATTGCGAAGTCACTTTATATGCCGAACCAAATGACTACCCATCTCTCTAAAGTTTGCCGAGTCATAGATTACCAAAGAGAATAGTTAAACCTTTCATGGTTACTCACTTATGCCCAAGCCAACCAATTACTCGACAACTCACTTACCGAGAAGTCGAGAGAGAGACTGGATTGATCCTTAGCCACCTCTACTTGAACAACCAACCTAACTGTACATTTTTGTTCACATTCTCTAACGGCCTCACTAATTTATCGCCACCACATATGCAGGACCACATGTAGAATCTATTACACTAATCATTACTTTTCTTAAATATTCATTTTTACCCCTTTTGTATTCTTGTAAATTACTTCTTTAGGATAATACGCTTTTTGTCTTTTCCCTTTTAAGCATGTTGCCCTAAATTCTCAGGTATAAATACCTCTTGTATTTGTAGTTGTAACCATCAAATTAAACATTAATACACTTGACATTTTTCCTCTTGTAAATACTACTTGTTTACATTCATCTCACTCTTATCCTAACTCTTAAGCAAGACTAAGTGGCAAGTAACCTCATCAAACCATCTCGTACGTTATATCAAGTTGTACCGTGAGTTCTCAAAAGTTCCATTAGTGCTTCATATCCATTAGAACTATTCGTGGGTTTTTACTTACTTTTCATTCACATTTGTCCTTTCATGCATTCCCCAACACTTTCTTTTCAAGCTTTCAGCAAACTTGAACCCATTCAACCACCGGCCTTGTCTATTCTTAATTACAGTTCGCACCGATAGAGCCTTTAAACGCCCTTGAAATCTTCTTCCATGAAGGAAATTGAATTGTCGATCTTGACCTTCTTGACCTGTACATTACAAACATAATGTATGGCGTTAGTCAACTTGAAAAGCTTAACAGACCTAAGGTGGAACGTCCATTGACAATAGTATTTATAATATCATTTAGTGCTCTGTTGTAACTTCCATCTCTTATATCTTTCTTAGCTTAAGAAGGCCGCAAACATTCTCGTGCTCATCGCATCTCCTCTGAATTGTTCGCTCAATATTCTTGGCATCGTAGACGAGAAACTTGCTTAGATACTCTTGTTGAATTGCATCCTCAATTGCATTCTTGAGCTAGACACATTCATCAGTATTATGGCTTCTATCGTGAAGGAAATCACAATATTTATTAGAATTCTATTGTGAAGGATTTCCTCTTATCCATTCTAGCCATTGCAACATGCCCCTCTAACTGCACACTTCCATCTATATGTCCACAATTAGACGATTAAGTGGCGTATCAATAGAATATGTAGGGATGCGTAGCCCTTTTTTCTCGGCATTGTAGCCTTCAAAACACTGATCATCATTTGTTCCGAGTCAATCTTTTGTACTCTTCCTCTTGTTGCCTTCCTGCTCTCCTCTACTCTAATTGGCCTCTCCCTAAGCTTTGATGTTGTCTTCCTAGCAAATGTAAGACATAGCTTTAGCCTTAACTTAGCTTTAGCCTTAACTTAGCAAAAGTTTTCGACTTATTTTTGGCTAAAGACTTGAAAAAATCTCCATGAGGTTTAACTCCATCAATAATTGTGTTTAGAGTAATGCATATGTCTAACTCCCAAGTTTGGACCATCTCAACCATGAATTTAGCTAGATAGTCCCTGATATATTTATCTAATTTTTGCTTTATGGTGTTAAAGATTGAAGAATCCTTAACAGGAAGCTTACTTGGAAGGAAATGTTGTAAAAATACTTCTGCTAAATCTTTGAAACATGATATTGTACTCAACTTTAGATGTTTGAACCAAATACTAACTGCATTCCTCAATGTTGAGGGGAAAGCCTAACAAGCCACAACATCACTTAAGTAGTGAAGCTTAGCCAAGGTGTGGTAATATTCAAGATGATCCTCGAGATCCCTTGTTTCATCATAAGTCTCAAATTATAGCAGCTTGATGTATTATGGTATCACTTCATCCAAAATCTCGGGAACGAAAGAACTCTTCTTTATTTGGAATTACTTACTCGTTGAACTAGGGGTGCTTACATATAAGGGTCTTGCATGGTGCACCTGCTGTGGTTGCTTTCCCTTATCGCTTTCCCTTATCACTTTTCTTTAACTTCGGCCTACTTTTTGGGTAATTTAGAAGAATAGATTGAATTACCGCTATTCTCAGCACTGTTATCATTGTGTTCTTGGTTTTGATTTAGGTAGACATTTTTATGGAGAAGGTTAATGATCTCATCATGTTTTCTATTGAATTCTTGGTTTTCTTTAGCCAAGTCGAGACAAAATTGCTCCAACTTAGCCAAGCAATGTTCATTAGTATGCCTATTTCCTCCCATTTGGTGTTAGGGTGAAAAACCAACACCTGCACTTTTTGTTATCCTCGTCTTTGCCATGTGGGTGAGTTACGAAAAATAAACCGCATCAAATATTGTCAAGTGATTTTAGGATAAAACTTTTTTCCTACAAAAATACAAGAGGCTAAGTGGTATCGGGCCTAGTTTGGTATAACCACTCCGATACCAAAGTCAATAATTGTTTAAGGAAGAGATAAGTAAATGAATGTAGAGTTAAAGGTCATAAAAGAGTTCTTATAATGCTTTCTCTTCATATTTATAGGCGAATATTAGGTATCTGAAATAATAGTTAATCATTGATTGTAGACCATGTGAAGATCTTATAATCAAATACATGCCTAAAATATAAAAATAGTGGGTAATTATGTAATGAGATCGTACTAAATTGTAAATGTTTGCACCGTTTTCCTAATTTCAAATTGAACATATTAACAAGTCGGGTTTCAAGGTCCATCAAGTGGACTAAGCCTTAGTCGGCATTAGCCAAAGTCGTCATCTCGTCAACTGAATGATCGAGTAATATTTTAGGGTGAAATCTTACTATCAACAATAATCATATTTTATTTTCATCCAATGACATCTCTATAAATATGAAAAATGATATTGTTCTTTCATTCTTCTCGATGTTTATACTTTATTTATTTCATTTTTTATGTTCATTGTCCTTAAACCAAATATCAAATAATGCACATTAAATTTGAAATAGTGATAATTTTAAATAATGGAAAATCATATACCTAAAATGTTCTTTAATCTAATTACTATCCAAATAAATTATAATATTTATATATTTTTAATTTTAATCATTCAGTCTTTTAATGAACTTATTTACTTACCATATTTGTCCATAAGTATTACACCATTCCATCAAAAACTATATAGATTAATAGTAATCAAATAAATAAAAAAAGAGGGGAAATTGAATAAAATAAATTCAATAAAATGTGTAAAGATAATATTATAAGTAAAATATTCTATTTAATGAAATATGGTTTATCTAGAAAAATGTAAAGTAACAACCGATGCTTTTGTATTATTGCAAAAAAGGGTCACAATCTTCCAACAATGTGTTTAAGGACCTATATTTATAAATTACCCTCATTTAAGGGTTTCCATCTATGCCATGTTAGGTTCCATTAATGATAAGTGAACATAAACCCTTAATTGGGAATAAATTATAAACATGAGCTCTTAAATCCATGATAAAAAAAATCTAAGTCCCTTTTTGTAAAAACTACACAAATACAAATCCTTACTTTGCATTTTTTAGGCTAACAAAGTTTGACCTCTCAATTATGACTTTTTTCCTTGTACTAGTATTTTTTTTTTTTTAATTAGATGTTGTTTGTTGAGGCTTTATTCTTTTGAATCAACACTCAATTCCTTGTATCAAAACTAATAGAATTACTCCTTTTAATCAATGATTTTTTTTTTTCCTTACTCATATAAAGGAAGGAAAAATTTTTATTCCATGAAAACTGAATAGTAAAGACTAATGTACTTTCAAGATAGAAAAAGCTAGGATATAAGTAAACCACTCATTAGAAACACAACGAAATATTATGTATTTAATTACCTACTTACATAAACCTCTATGTGTGGGGAGTAGCTATTAGCTATCACTATGTTGACTTATATTATATATTGTGTTATTGGGAATAGAATAAATTATCAATATGACCTATTTTGGAGGAAAACATCATCACTATAGCCACCACTATCTCCACCAACCCCTACTACCATCATCTCATGACCTCCCTTGTCCCACCATATTGTCCTAAGTGGACCACCACCACAATTATTATCATTGTACCACTACAACCACCGCATTACAATCAAACCATCATCACTAATGCCACTACCATCAACTATTACTACCACTAAAATGATGGTCGTAGTACATGCTTTGGTATTGGTATCAATGTTGGTGATGGTCTTGTTGTATGGGTAGGGTGGTAGTCTAAGATGGCAGCACTAATGGTACCAAAATAATGTTGGCGCTAGTGGCAAGGTTGCGAGGCTAAGAGTGGGTAAAGATGTTAGCAATCATAGTGCTGGTGAAGGTGTTGCTACAACATGGTGGTAGCATTAGCAATGGTCATTAGCATGACGTAGTAAATTAGCGGAGGCTAGTGGTATTGTGACAGGGATAAAGGGGTGCTATATTGGTAGTATTAGTAGTGGGAGGTAGGTTTTGGTTGCAACGACAATATTAAAAAAGGTAATAGTTAATTTCAAGTAAATAAAGGAATAGATGCTAACTCAAGAATACCAATTGCATTCACTTTTTATTACCTTGAAATAAACAGGACGTAAGAAAATCTTTGATATAGCACAAGGAATAACACAACAATATTAAAAAGGTTTAAAGTACCCTCTTTTGTCCTTCCTCTCACTATCATTGTAGCCAGTTGCCACCGCATTGCTTCATACAGAAGAAGAGACGACTACGTGCACCTCGATTGAACCGTGGTTCACGAGGGCAAACCACCTCAATGCACCCTCATTTTGCAAATGTAAACCACTGGATACAACTCGACTCACAAAGGGGACCACCTTAGTGCAAACAAGAACCACTAGGCACAACAGTTGGTTCGTGGCGCTAAAACGACATGAACAGTCCTAAATTCATGCTGAAAACCATTGAGGGCCATCTCTGGTTCCCAATGGCAACCATCTGGGTGCAATCTCTAATTCATGAATGAACCACCAGTGGGAGCCCCTTCATAGCGTAAACCGCCTAAAGCATTTTGCAAGCCTTAAATGTGGAGGAGTAATGACACTTCCATTGTCCAGATTTGCTCTAGGGGAAAGAGGGGGAACTTGTCACTTGCCATTAACGGATAGCTAGTTGCAAAATCATAGAATAGGATTTCTTGGTGGAATAATCAATCCATGCAAGAAGTTAACCAGATGAAAGAACAGCTATTCGACACAGAAGAAGTACAAGGGATCCCAGGCCAACCAAGGTTAACCACATTCGTGACAAATTGCCTCGTAAGGGATCAGGTTCAGGTGATGGTGTTGGGTTGTGAAGTGGAGAGAGAGAGAGAGAGAAGCAAAAGCTACAAGGAGTAATTTTTATTTATTGCCATGATTTACTGTTACAAAGAACAATTTAAAAGACGTTCAACAAAGCAAATATTTTATGCCGCAAGTCAATAAATAATGCTACTTCTATGCGAGCAAAACCTCTGCCATCATCCCCGCGTGTATAAGACACGGTACCATCAGTCTCTTATTCTTGTCTCTCAAACTTGATGCTCCCAGTAACTTTGGCAAAACTTCATTTGATTTGCGGCAGCTCACAAATTGGTCATATCCCTGATACCGATTGACCCCTTCACAGACATTGATTTCCACCGGATGTCCCAGCATTTAGTTAAAACTTATACGAGCAAAACCATCAATCAACAAGAAGATAGTTAAACCATCAATCAACAAGAAGATAGTTTAGAGGGTCGTAGACAGAGAGCTACCTTCCATCACTTGATATCAAGTTCTTCAGGAATTACAGCCTTGCCGACGTAAACCTTTTGCATCTCCTCTCTCCAGATCTACAGCCAATCAAACAAAATTAGCTTCCAGCTCAATCTCATTAAACAAAATATGGGGAAACAAATTGAATATCTAAGGGCCAGCTTCATAAAATTAAAATTTCCCCCATTACAAGGCCATAAGGACAGAAGTCGATTTATGCACCTTCCTTCTACCTTGCCAAAGAGTATATGTATGTACATATTTGCATATATAAATATATTTGAGGGTAAACTACACCTTGCACATAGTTGAGAGATGTTGAGAATTAACTTGGGAGCAGATTTATCACAATTGAGCAGCTTTATTATTTCTGGAGGACTTTATAGGAGAGGAGGTCAACTTAAAAGCAAAAGCAATTGCCCATGGATAATTTGAACATCATCAGTACCAACACTCCTTGTTTTAATTTTTGTTTTCCACATGGCTTTGGTAACTAGTTCATAACTACAACATGATACTTCATATCCAACATAAAGTGTGGTAGTTGGAAAAGGAAAATATTGACTTGCCATTCATGCTCCATGAAAATGCAGATTGAAGGGGAAGCAAAGCAGTTTCATACCATGTCACGGAATTCTAATCTGATATGAGGAACATTTGTCTTGTGGATGTCGTTTCCATCAGGTCCTCTTTTATAGTACTCCCTTCCAATCCAGTGAGACTGATGTGCACCATTAGACAGCCAAGAAAAAGAGTTAGAACTTGTCCCAACGATCCCTTCAACTTACAATTCTTGGGTACTAACCACTACCGCCAACTGTTGAGATGTGTTCAATCAATGGCAATTGAGAAACAACCAAAAGTGCATGCAAACATGTGGTAACAATACATTATTTTAAATGGCGAAACACGGATATCAAGGACATAATGAGATGTTAAGGCAAAAAAAGTTAGAAACAGTTAATCAACTAGGATCATGCACAGTTATTCAATATTAGGCCCACCATGATGGTAGGATGCACTATCAAAACATTCAAAGGTACAAACGAAGGAAAACATGCTTTTGGACATCCTATTCAAATCAATATGCATTATACTTGCAGTTCCTAATGAACACATACAGCCCACACAGGAAAATGGAAAATGTTTATCAGCTCAACATGTCAAAATTTGTGCAAAAATTATATTAAAGAAAACATTCCTATGATAATTATCTGAGAAATTAAGAATGGAGGAGACGAATTCAATAACCATAAGCATCTTTCTAAGGGCAAGAATGAATAAGTACCTTCAAAGCATGTGAAAATCCTGATTGTAACACAGAATTTCGAGCAATTTCACATAGATCACATGAACTCAATTTCCAAACCTGCAAGGATAGAAAAGGACCACAGATAACAACGAAGCTTTCAAGACACTCAATTCTTTCCCAAAGTCAAGGAAAGGACCATAGTTAAGTTGAGGTAACTGACAGAGGCAGCAATACTATATTCTTCCACCAATGGCTCTTTTGTGAGGTGGATTTGCAGGGGGTCATCTGTGGAAAGAGAAACATTCAATCCTCGCAAGAAAAACAGAGGAAATGGATTCCTATGGTAGTCCAAAAACAAAGAATTGTTGCTCAGAGGAGACATGGCCAAGCCGATCTGAAAGCAAAAATGAATGGACAGAATTAAATATTCTAACACTTTGTTCAGATGAAAGGCAGTCAACCAAACAGCAGATATTCAACTCACTTGTGCTAAGTAATACAAATATTGAAGGACGGGGGATTTTCTTAAATTAATCCCATGGGCAATGTTGTGTACAGTAAGAAATGTAGCAGCAAGATGGTCAATATCACCAGCCTGAAGAAAAAAGAAAATGTTTAGGCAGCTACATAATATTAACTAAGTCCAGCAGCTAAAATTTCACATTTACCTCGCCTGAGTGTGGCCGAAGTCTGATGGTTGTCATGCCCTTTGACTCACGAAGCTGGAAAAACAAAAAAAAAAATTGTAATTTAACTTTTCAAAGATTTGCGGCCAACAATAACCCAAAAAGAGAAAAAAAAAAAAACATTCAAAGATAGGTAGCAAGCCTTTTGTTAAAATATAATGAACTTGAATCTTGATCTGATCTCCTTTGTACTTTAGAGAGAAAAGGAATATATAAAAACACACATAAAAACCTGTCTTCTGTTCTTCAGTCAATCTTTTCTGCTCTATTTTACTTGGCCAGAACCATGATCCTTTTTGGTTTATTCCATGACATAGGATTACAAAGTATCCAATTTACTATTGTTTGTACAGGGAATTTGCTGAGTGTGTAAGAGTGAGAATCAAGAAATATGAACTCATGGCAATGATTCCTTGGAATTTCATCACTCTCCCACTAATCTCTCCAACTAGTTATCAAGAATCCTGAAATTGGAAGGCCATGAGCTAGATTTTCTTATCTCGACTCCTACATCAAGACCAAGCTCTAACTACTAATAATAATAGCAAGGCCCTCGGTTTAAAATAAAAGAAAGAACAGAAAGGAAAAATTAGCCAGAAATCCAATTATCTAGCAGTATCAGATTCAAAGGACACTTCTGATTAATCAAATATGTGAATATTGGAGGTTGTTGTATCTAGATGGCCTTCACCTTCAGGTTAAGTCTAAAAGGCCAAACCTTAAATGAAGAGATAATTGTGGAACAAATAGCAGCAGAAGTCCATTTTATAAGAACACTACTCCATATATGTACCTCTTCCTTCCACAACTCTCCCTAGTACAAGGTTTATTCTCTCTAAAAATCTTCCTTATTGCAGCCAGATGCCTTACCAGGTCGGGACAGAGACATCAAATAGAAGCTGCCGTCGCCACTAACCACCCAGATAATAGCTCAAACACTCAACACCACCACCACCCCAAAACCCAACCCACCCCCACCACACAACAACATCCTCCTTCCTCTTCCTCCTCTTTCTCTACCCCCCTTCTCCTTCCTCCTCCCCTTCTCTCCCCTTTTCTCCCCCTCAACCCAAAAAAAAGAAAGAAAGAGGCACATACAAGGAAAAAAGATCTAATGGGAAATTACATGTTCTAACAGACCAAGAAGCCACAATCAATTGGAAGAGAGAAGCAAAACCACAAACCTTGTTCAAAGTGTAGAGATTAGCATAACAATAGTACACATAGTATGAGTATGCTGGATTGAAGACATTAGTCCATTGAACTGGTGTTGGCATATGTTTTGTGGGGCGCCTTTCAGGTTTGCTTTCATCATCAACTAAATCAAATCCAACAACCTGAAAAGCACAACTCATAAACAGATATCCTGAATTTCCAACCATAAACAAGAAGATTGATTTCAAAAACAAAAATTAGTCATCCAAAAGTTCAAAAATAAGATTTCACTTTCAAAAACCAATATTCTTTGCAGAAAGAAACAGGTGGTTTCGCATATACAAGTGTAAGATCCATTTTCTCAGTGTATCATTATTAGTAGCTTGCCTGCATGGGGTTTTACGGTGACTGCCATTTGAAAAAAACAAACAAATGAGAAAAAGAAAAATATATTAACAAAAAAAAAAAAAAAAAAAGAAACAGATTACAAGAAGTTGACAAGACAGGATATAGTATGTCCACTATTTCTCAAAGGCAGTTCGGTCACTGAAATCTAGCCAAGTACCTTTAAAAAGAATATGTAATCAACAGAATAAATAATTGAAAGACCTAGATTACCCTTCACATAAAATGAAGCACGAGCTTTTCAACCAAAGGCGATATTCATTATTCACTTGTACAACAATAAGGCAGGAAAAACCATAATTATGTATGAAGACTACTGATTATGGCAGTGATAGTAGAACAAGTTAATTGGCTCTTGAGTTTAGCATGATGACTTCAATACTGCTAGTTGGATTTTTAACCAAAGTGAACAAGTATTTATGTAACTTGCTGCACACAGTGAAGAAAAGGGAAACCGAGAATTATAGCTACCTGCTTCAGGAAAAGGTGCAATTGAGGATGTGAATCTGGATCCACAGTCGCCTCAAAAAGAGGGATGAAAATGTTGTCAATAATGTTTTGGAATGATGTGACGATGCCCATTTCCTTGTATACATTATACAATCGTGGAAGCTGACAGAAATATTGCAAGTTAATAGATATGAACTTAAAAAAACTCAACCAAAAAGAACATAAACAACTCAGCTCTATGCCGATATGCTTTACTAATTACACACTTCATAAATGTGCAAGTTTGCCTGTAAGCCATTAAGGGCACCAGGAACCGTACAAGAAGATGAAATGATCTCCAGAAGATTTAACAGAAAGCACACAGTTGCTGATGATGATTTTATCTAAAAAAACAAATGTTAGAAATGCTGCATTTGTCCCCAAACATGAAAATGAAGAAACTTTTTTTTTTTTTTTTTTTTTATATCAAAATGAAGAACATATCTTGGTGCAACCATACAAATGCAATATAGTTTAGTGGACATCTGGATTATAAAGATGCTTCAGAAAGGTAAAGTTGCCATATGACATGTACAGAATTCAACTTTTTCACACAGAACATGTGCATGCACAAAAATAAAAAACCATATATCCAGTCTATGCTTCAGATTAGCTAGGACTAGCAGAAGAGAAATATCAAGGAAGTCATAGCGCAAATTTCCAAGCATTAATACCTGAATCAACCAAACAACATTCTCCGCATACAGTTCATTGTTCACTATCCAACTAGCCAACTGGTCCCATTCACTCATTTTGCGACCATAAATTGATATCCTGTACTCAGCCATCTGTATAAATTCCATGAAATCAAGCATGTAAATTAGGGAGGGAAAAGGGGAGGGAAAATTAGCAGGATTAAATCAACATAGGAACAAATAGCAGATAGAGAAATCCCCACATGTCAGATCATGCTGCAGCTGCACGAAACCATAAGAATTTCTACCATGTTGGACCATATGGTAGAACACAAAAATAGGAAAAGAAATCAAAATCTTGCCTGATATTTACTTGCAGAAAGGTCAGAAAAAACTTGCTTAGTTAGCTCAGCAAGGAAACGCCCTGCAAAGCATGAGCAAGGCTACTTGTTGAAATGTAGAAGTTTTAATAATTAAGAAAAAAAAAAGGGCCAATAAAGTTTAAAGAACAAGGCATATAGTGAAATCACAAGCTACCCTAATAGTTAAATATCAGTAGCTGATTCACATGATTAAGGCAAAAATGAAGCAAGTGCAATCAACATACGATGTAGGCATATGCTTGCAAAAGATCAGATGAATATACATATAGATGTCATGTACAGAAAAGGGCGCATGGAAAAAAGTGGCAGAATTTGTTGGTTTGCATACCTTGGATCAGATTATCTTGCTTCAGGAAGATTTCCCTGAGTCTGCTTTGACCACAGGGGTTATATTTAAGATTAAACTTATCAAACCGATGGAATGTGCTCTTATCAGCATGTACATCCAAAAGGTCAACATTTAGGTCATTCCTAGACAAAGCAATAATAAAAAATATAATTTTTTTGTGAAAACATAGAGCTACAACATCTGGTGTGCCAGAAAATATATTTTTGGGGGTGATTCATGTGTCACAAATTAATTACAAAGTAAAAGAATGATATAAATTTGAAGATACTGAAAAAAACCCTTACCCTGTCAAATCCAGACTCTCAAACACCTCTTTCAATGTAAGATATGTTCCATCTCTAAATATAACCACCTGAATAAGAGCAATGGAAAGTTTTTGACAATTATTGAAGACAAATAATGCCACCTTCAGTGATCAAAATGAACAATCTTAACTGGAAAAGGATTTTCATTTAAAGACTCAAGAAAAACACCACCATATCTAACTCAAAAATTGCAAATATAGACTTAGAGCATATATCACCGCAAATTAACATGCAGTAAGAACATCAGGCTCAACTTCAAAATAGACACAGATGAAACTCAGGTGCTAACTAGATTTTAATGCATATATTATTTTGAGAAGACCAAACTCTTCAGTCAAAACATCACATTCTAAAAAGAAATATAAGATTATCCAGAGTCCTAACAGGTTCAAATAACAAAGTGAACTTGACTTCATCTACAAGTCCATTGAACCAGCAAGAACCTCTCTTGCAATCTTGTTCTAAAGTTTTTAAATCACCATTTCCAGCTCATAGTTCCATACTCATTGCAAACTGATAAATGATGGGGAATTGCTGTCTACCCACCCAGATTCATGCAGGTGCTGCCCCTGGCAAAGCCAGCACCTATTGAACCAATTTAGCACCTCATAAAAACTAGGAAAAGCCATGTTTCACGCACATCCATTGGAAGTCAAACTTGGATCTACAGTTCCTGCAACTCCAAATCCATATGCTAAACCATTTAAATCATAGCCATATATGTGTCATCTTTTGTCCTATCTAAATTTACTCAAATGTTGAACTTAAATTAATTTAGACTAGTTACTTAAGCCTACTTACCAATCAATTAACACATGGACAAAGATAATTCTTCCAGGTTTTGTTCCTTTTTTTTTTTTGGCCATCCCAGGTTTTGTCCTTTAAATGCATGAAATTGCGACATATTTGTCTTGCAGTTTATTTTTAAACTTGATGAAGTTCAAGCTTAACACAAAGCTCAACATTAGTATGAATTAGTTATGGTATTTGATGTTTTGAGGGATCCTGTTAAGTCACAACACATGATCTTTAGTAACTAAGATTTTGGATCCAACATACAACCAGGCAAGGCACCAGCAAGAACAGCTTACCGGGTTAGAACCTATCTCACAAATTCAGCTCCAGGTTATTTCTAAAACAACTCATCCTTAATTGGCACAAGCAAAGAATCTATTGAGGATTGAATCATTTACTGTAGACTCTAGCTCATTGACATCTCCTAGCCCACTGACCTGCTGTAGTACTATTTATCAACCATGTATCGTTACAACTTTATTCAACAGGCAATTGGTGGCTCTAAAAAGATATTGTGTTACAACTTCTTTTTCTTCTCCTTCAGCCAAATATTTTCACTTATTTTGCATGATTCAGGCGCAAGAATAATTGTACTTGTTACCCCAATTGCTATTACACATGTTAGTTAACTGTACAGATGGGGAAAATGTAGAATCTTCAGATGCAGACAAACTTATTCATTTAGCTGTGCAAGTCTTTCACATTTCATTATGATTTGACTGTTTCATGTATTCTTAAAATCCACTGAATGGGAGGTCAATAATTCAGTACTCTGCTTTTGTAATCTCTTCTGTAACTGGCTAGGTGACATTCTTCTAGGCATCAAAGGGTGATTCGATTTCATCTTGTTAATGAAACATTTTGCACTTCCTCCTAAAAAGAGACCATGTAGTTATCTAGATTTCTAAAACACTCGAATTTTCTTTCTCCTCTTTTTCTTTTTTTTGGCAAGTAATCTCCCAAGCATACTTCCTCAATGTGTAGCAAGAAAAGAAATCTATACTGTCTAGACTCCTTTTCCTTTCAAGGAGCACCTTTAACAAGCTAAGCTCAATCAATGCAATTTTCCACCTCTCATGGCACATAGAGAAGCATGCACTTGCTATAAAACAAAAGAGTGTTGAGATGGAGTAGGGCATTAACAATTCAACAACAATAGATTGGACATTGGGAAATCTTACCTCATCAGGCTCTTTCCTCAACTTGGACTTGATGAACCTCAAAAGATGTTTTTGGTTCATGCATGCAGAGTGATGGACATGAGTATCAACCTTTCTTACATTATAGAAGTCACGGTGTGGTGCACTTTTCTGGGCAAGAAATTCCCTGTCCGCATTCAGTGTCAAGTGGAAACTGAATTTCTGCAAGTTACCCAATAGATGTTTTGTTCAAAACTACAATTATCGGTACAAGAATAGAGGGAAAAGCAATCCAACAAAGCAATGACAAAGAACAAACTTGCTGCAGGAGATCCAATCGATGAAAACAGAGTGACCGCACATTTCCTAATGCTATCACTTTAAGTATGAAATGCAGGTCGGTGAAGAAGGTTGTTGCATCAGCAACAGGAAACAGTTCTTCCTTGGCTGTGACAAAGAGATAGTGAGAGATGACAGAGAAGGAGAGCAAAAATAAATAAAAAATAAATATAGCATTAGTGCTGCAATAGATTGCAAGAAATTAATTAATTACACACGTGCACCTTTAATTATACATTCACTACTAATAGCAAAGCTTTCAGGACTCACATTCCTTATTGGCATAGACATGTACAACCCCATCTTGCATTTCAAAATAATGCTGCAAAAATGAGGTAGAAATGACAATAAGAGAAGGGTGAAGCTGGAAATATTGCAACATATTCAAAACATTTATGGAAACTCACATCAGATTTTCCCTCTGAAACATAGGAAAATGGATCTGGATTAGGCTTTGGAGTGCTTGGATCAGATAGAACTTCTTTGTCCCAAGGTGCAACAGACTCCCTGAACACATATTTTTTTCGCAGTTCAAGGCAGTCTTGAAGAATCAAGTAAGATTCCACTTCATCACTTGATGGCACCTCTAAAATAAATTTAAGTAACAAATCAAATTCTTATTATCACCTTCAACAGAAACCTGTATCCTATTACCTAGAACAAACAAAAACTTGCACTATGTATCCAAGCAAAATATGATCCGGATTATCTCCTTTCTAATTTTTCTTTTTTTTTTCAATTTTCATATAGATGGAATGAGATTATCCTGACTGTCACTCCAAGAAGTTCTTGGTTTTCAAATATCTACATCAAAATGCACCAATTTCAGCCCCACCAAGCCTCCTTTTTCTTCCTAAATATATGGTTTTTCACACCCACCCCTCTTATGAACTTTAGTTTTAGGTTTGACTGATGAAAGCAGCATGTTATCATTAACTGATAGGATTCTAGTTCATGGGTAGATATTGTTCAGTAATAGCATACAACAAATATATATCCTTTAGAGGTACAAAAGACACATGCGGTTGATTTTTTTCTTTCATCCCTTGTTAGCCAAAAAGTCTGCTATTTCATTGCCTTCAAAATTCTGATGCATCAACCTATGTTTGACTTGGTTAGTGGGCTCAACTTGGCATACAGATGATCTAAGAGTTGAGTAACAACAAAACCTCTCAAATATAACTGTCCGCAATCCAAACAGCAATACAGAACAGAGTTCATACCTTGGATGCTTTTTTCTAGCCAAAGCTTATAATTGAAATCACGTTAAAAACCAAGAATATGTTGTATTTTGTCTAAAACAACAAATAAACAAAATTCAGCCTATCAACATGCCTTTTAACTATCTTTTTTAGGCACTACAGTGCTTCAACTGTTTCCATTTTAATTTTCAGATGACATCATTGTCCATCAACTTTTTGAAATTCACCTAGAGGTCCAAACAACAGCTAATTACCAATTTCATAGGAATTCACCAACAACTTCAAGCATCTCCAAAACCGTTTAGCAGGAGGCAATAGAGTACATGCCAAATATGCCAATTATAGTTTATATCCATATTTAAATAGTTACCAGAAGAATTCTACAGTTGAAGACAAGTCAGAATGATTAGTTTTATAATCATATAGAACATAAGATATGCTAAATACCATTTGGGCTAATTTTGAGTCGTACAAATGTCTCCTGCTCAGGCTCCTTTCTCAAGATATCAGCTGCAATAGGATCTGGCTGAACACCATGCAGGTCACCCGATACACTATGGGATCGAATCATGCTTTTTGATTTTGCAATAGCCATTTGCTCCCCGTTGGCTTTACAACCATCTGGTAGATCTGGAAATAAAGACTTACCATCTGGTCCCTGCAAATGCAATATTTCAATAAATACAAAGGTCTTTAAAGAAAATTGAAAAGGCATGTGAAAATGGAGAACTAGGCTATCTAAGAGAATAACAAATGAGTGGCTCCACCAAAATGAGGGAAGTTGAGCCATAGAATACAACTAAAAAGATTCAGCTCATGATATAATTATCATTTTGAAGATACAAGAACACACAAATGTTGAAATCAGAGGAAGGGAAAGAGAAGAAAACTTACAGTGGATCCATTAGTATCCATATAAGTGGTGTCAAGTTTATTGGTGTCGGTCATATTATCTTCATCATCTGATCCTTCTAGACTCTCAAAGGCACTAGCACTTGCCACAGGGGATTTTGGAGAAGTTGGTCTAATGAGACTCCCAACCCTCTTTGTCGTGCTAGGATGTGGAGCAGCTTTACCTAAAACAATATGTTCGTACAGTTTATTATCCTTTATTGTTGTACCTCAATGAACTAATAAGTGATAGAGATGCTATATTTTCCACAACACGTTCAACATGTCATTGAGCTTTGCTAAAGGAGGAGAAGTGAAAGCCATATCATGTGTTTGAGCACAAAAATATTCACATGATAAAGAGAATTGCATTGAGGATAGCCAATGTAATACTCTGTCAATCAACATGAATATGGATCCTATGAGAAATAAATTGAATGGACAAAAAGACATGAATGTCTGTTATGCATCAATTTAACAAAAAAAATAGACCACAAGATTCTCAAAAATCCTACTCGAGCTGTCTAGAGCTTAATCATAAGCATTCTCCTCAACTTCTTTTGGAGATGAGGAGAGTGGACATGAATTAGGAAAAATCTTCCAATAACATGATTTATCATAGGATGCCAATCAAATTTCTCCAAAAAGATACAACAAAAAACAATTTCTTTTGAATGTCAATTCTCAGAATGGTAACTCTTGGTATTATTTGTTAATCCCGATGTGCTTAATTAACGATGTGACAGGATAATTAATAAGCATTAGCACTTTGGATAAGGGCGACTGCATGCTGGGCATGTACCATCATATTAGGAATAGGTATTCAAACATTGGGTTTCCATCATTGCCTCTCTTTATTGATGTCTTAGCAGCATTTGGCGTGATACGATCATAACGGTACCCTTCTTTTCATAAAGAGCAGAAGCAAAAACGTTTCAAATTCTATTTCAGCACCAAGGAAGTAATTCCCGAACCAAATAGCTCTCGAATTACACACTGAATCATCTCTTATATACACATCTCAGTTCTTAAATATAACAATTTAATCAAGTAAAATGAACTCCACAGTTATATATATATATATATATATATAAAGACAGAAAGCCCTCCTTCAATCCTTTTCAACTTAATGTTGGCCAAAGAAAAGATAGATATCCTTTTTAACTAAGACTTCGTATGCACATGGATATTCCTCGTCTACTGAAACAAAACACTGCAAGCAAAATCAATACATTAATAACGTCCAAATTCATCTTCTCGTTACAAGAGTGACATTACGCAACCACGAACAAAAGATTATCAAAAGCTACGTATCTTTAAACCCTGGCTAACTCTCACCGGGCGAATAATCCGACGAATTCATACCTTCGGTTAGCGTATGAAGCCGCGGCAATCCGGGCGGAATCCCATCCACGGGGAGTACCGTACCGTTCCTCTTCCCCTCATCGATTCCACCACCACTACCAGAAATAGCCGCAGCCGCCGCCGCCACATCAGGCAGAGAAGCCGAAGCACGTCGGTAACCATTTCCCTTACGACGGCCACCGCCGCGGCGCTTCTTCGAGTATGGTGGAGAGTCATAGTCGGAGTCATCGTCTCCTCCACCTCCCCTATCCCTAAGCCTAATTTCTCTTTCTCTCTCCATGGTTTTAGCGAACTCGAGGAGCTGGTTTAGGGTTTTGCGGTGCATGTAGAAGGCGGAGACGGCGACGAAGGATGCTCCGACAAGCGCGGCCATGGCTAAGTGCAACGTATAGGTGTCCATAGTTGATTGGTGTTGAAACAAGAAAGAGAAAATGGAAATGGAGTTAAATACCTCTCTCTCTTTCACACACACACTGTGCAGTGCTTTTCTGGTAACTGACTGCAGAGAGGAAGAGAAGTGAGAGAGAGTGGGTTCTCTTACTCTGCTTTTTAATCTGAGCAATGGAGGGTTGCCTCAGTATTTATAGCGGAAAATGAAGCCAGGACATATTCTCTTCCCCTATCAAAAAATGCCTTTTGATTTTTTTTTTTTTTTTTTTTTTTAGTTTTAAAGAGAATGATTTCTTTAGTAATGTCGAGGGCATCTTGAAAGATAAAAAGCAAATTTTTTGTTCCTTCCTCTCTTTTTTTTTTTTTTTTTTTTTTTTTTTTTTTTGTTGATATACAAATGCTAAGTTGGAGAATGTGATACCAGGCTTGGAGTTCAATGGCAAGGAGTCGAAGGCGCTAGTCTTCTCCCCCAATGAGATGGTCAAATTCGGATTTTCCTCCCTATTATACTTAACCAAGAGAGAGACAGGGAAAAAAAAAATGTAGTACGTGATGTATGCATCTTTTAGTTTATTTCTCTCAATTTTACTTCTTTCGTTTAAAATTATAAAAAAGAATGAAAACTAATATAAAAAATCTAAATAATTTTAATTATTAATTTATAAATTAAGAAAAATTGAAAAAAAAAATTAACAGGATGCAAATCAGTGAAAAAATTTAGTTAAACTAGCCTCAAAATATTTATGTGGAAAAAGAAATATTCTTAAATTTAAAAAATAATTGAAAGAATTTGTTAATAAAATTTCAAAATCATATATAATATTAGTTATTAAAGTTATATAACCATATGGAGATATATATTCACCATTATTTGATAATTTCTATAAACAAAAAGCTTGTATCATTTTTTTAAAATTACTTATTTATTAAGTTTTAAGATTTTATCAATAGATAGGTGTCTACTAGTTTTTTTTCGTGTTTTTTTCTTTAAACTTTTTTTTTTTTTTCAGGGGAATCTCAGCATGATTGTCTCGTGCTGAATGGGTTTACAGGATTCCCTAAATTATTATTATTATTATTCTTTGTCCAAAGGAATGAGTAGTAACTAATGAGAACGAAACAATATTTTTTTCTAAGTTGTACTTTTTGGGTAATGGTGGGGATGGTAAAAAAAAATGGTTCGGCTTTTTAATCTAAGGTTTCCTTTCCTTTGTATAATCGCCGCTTTTTGAGTCAAGAAGTTAGTTCGATGTTGGTACTTGCTTTTCCATGATTTTGTCTCTGTCTTGCTTACTTTTATACGTAGCATCCTTAGCTTAAAACTACGAGGTATGAAGTAACATGAATAAGTATATAGACGTTTTTAAATCGAACAAATCGAATTACGCTAAAATTTTATCTCGGATGGCTTAAGTTTAAGAAAACACTTTTAAATCACAGAACTTGGTCTGATAAATTATATATATCGATATATTTTCTTTTGTAATTTATAAGATAGAAGAAACAAACCATGTTAAATATATATATATATATATATATATATAATTTGTACTTAGAGTGCTAAAAATCCTAGGAAAGAGATAAGATAGTCCCACACAAAGGGAATACAATATTTAAGAAAAAAATAGATTTTGTAATATTTAAATATTGACCATTACTTGGCGTCTTATGTACTTTTGTAAAATAAAATATTCATTAAATTACTAAAATACACTCGAATTTCTCTTGATCCTCCATATATTTACATTTTAGAAGTGGTACTAATATAGCTGTTCCTTGATAATTTCGTATAATCCTATAATATTTTCACATTCCATCAAGCCATCAATCGTTTTATTATTCAACAATCTCCCCTTCACTTCTAATTTTAAGCTTTGAATTTGTTATTCGTAATTATATATGTTAATATGAGCAAATTTATTTTTCAACACATGCAACATAGGTACGTTAATTGCCAATAAAAATAAGATACAACAAAATTGCTCTCATCAAATTTGGAATGGTAAATTGTCTTCATGGTTGCTTTGATAGAAATTATAGGAAGGTTGGCAAATATGCGATAGTTTTATTTAAAAGTAGGAATCTGGTGGATACTCAAATCAATATCTACAGATATAGAATAATAGAGAATGGAGAAAAGAAAAGAAAAAGATTAATGTTATGTTTATACTCAAGAATATATCAAAATAGAATTGCTATTACAAATTTCTTTTTTTTTCCCATATTTAGAAGCGTAATCTGAAGATGGAATCACAATTATATGTAATCCTCAATTTAATTTTTAAGGAGAATTTCATTCCACATTCGTTTCTATCACATCCTTATTAATTGTATTAATTTAAAATTATTTATTTTAAACTTAAATAAATTCTAACATGTATTTATTAAAAGCACTTTTAATAATTAATACTATTTCTGTAATTAATGTCATTCAATTTTATTCAATTCTATAGGAATTTTCAAACTTAACAAAAATTTATCATTGTGATTCTCATTCAATTTCATTTCATTCAAATCCATTTCCATTCTTGACATTTTTGTATACCAAATATGGTGTACATGGAGAAGGAATAATAATGTTGAGATTATAAAATTTTATTAATTGAGAGCGATATTAATTAATCAATAAATTAATAATTTATTAACTTAGAGAATTTGTTTTCGATTCAAGGCTAGAGATATTGTTGAAATTCTTCTATGAGATGGAGAGATTGATTTATATACGTTATTGGATACAAAGTTAAAAATCCATATTAGTCCCTTTTTTTTCTTTCACTCATAAAAGTCGAATAAGGTATGATATGATAATGAGATATATTGAATATGTAATAAGGGTATGTAACAAATAAAAAAAAATATTTATGACCTATTTTTAAACTCCAAATTCTTTATAAAAGAGTGTCAAGTATGACTCCTTCCACTTCTATTTAGGTATTTACTATATATTTCATATAAAAATCAAATAAGATGTAATATGATAATGAGACATAAGTGTATAAAATAATTTAAATATATAATAAGGATATGCAATAGATAAAAAAAAAAATTTATGACTCGTTTTTCAACTCCAAACTCGTATGATACTATGTCAATTATCACTTCGTCCACTTATACTTATGTATTTCCTATGTAGAAATGCAAGTGAAAATATGTTTATAAGAGATAATTGACATGAATTTCAATATCAAGCACTTTGCATTTGTTGATAATCAAGATGCACCAATCGATACTTAAAAGAATTGGGTGCTTTGAGAAGCAATTCTACTTCTCTAACATAATGCCAAACGATTGGAGGGATATGACCATATTTGGCCATTTGAGCATTGACTTTGTAACACCTCAGAACTCAGAATGTTATATCCTGTCATATGTCCTTAGCCTGTGCTAACACGTCAAGTGTAAAACTTTGACTAAAACTCCAAACATTTACATTTTAACCTCTAAATGAGTTCACAAAATTTAATTCTCCAAACTTTTCAATAAAATTGAATACTTCAAATATATCTAATATACCTACAAAATAAAACTTTACAAGTCTTCTAAACAAATACTTACAAATCATATAAGGAATCCCAACAATTCTACTTCAACCACTTATTCTAACCAGAGAAGTCTTAGGCAATTTCTCGTTAACTAACATACAAAAAGATATAAATAAATTACTAACAACCTAATGGTACATTTCAACCAACTTACGCTCTTACACTGACTACATGGAAACATTCCATCCTCATAAAATCTAAAATCGTAATACAATTCAAAGAAGCAACGTGTAACATAATCAAGACCAAAATCATACATGTTGTAACTTGTTTCTAGCGCATCCACCATCAAAAATCTATTGTAGAGTCCTCAAAACTATGTCCCAAATGTTTTACGGTGGCTTACAACAAATTTCTATTGAAAAACTACTAAAATCCTTCAATAGAAAAGTATCCTTAAATCTTACATTAGTTCTTGCAATCACAATCTAGCTTAAACCCCTAGTAGTCTCCTCCTTACTTCTAGATTTGTACGAAACCCTAATTCTCAATAGTTGCTACGCAATAACAAATATGGGGAAAAGGGTTTACAATGAGCATCTCTTAGCTTATATAGTTAGGGTTCACTAAGACTTTTCCATGCTCAAACTACCTATGTCACTTTTTAGTATTGCTAACTCATGTACTTAATGTAAAATCAACACTTATTTATCTATTTTTCTTTATTATATTTCTCTATTTTTCTTTTTGTTCAGGTTTTACAAGCTTCTTTTTTTCTCCCTTTTGTAGTGAAATATTATTATAATGATATATAACAATAGTAAAACAATCATTCACCCTAATTTTAAATTAATATTTTACGTATTAGTTTGAAAAATAGTAATAAATGGAATCTACAAAAGATTTAAAAGTTCATAAGAAACTTTAATAAAGTACATATTTATAAAATGGAGAATCACTTAAAACGAGAGGTACTTAATGTGTTAATGTGTTACCTTAAGCACTTCTTCAAGCATCCAACTAATAAATACACTCTAAAAGTAGTATGTTGTGTGTATACATATAGCCTAAATATCAAGCAAAGGAATTTTGAAGCTTTAATTCGTAAAGGTATATTTGTTTTAATTAACAGCATTTCTTTATTTGCAATAACTTATAATAAACTCCTAAAAGATTAGCATACAATGTTGATGTTTAAGTACAGTTGGTCATTTATGAGGGTTCACTAACATTAAGTTAATCTTCAAAAAGTTTGTAATCGATTGAATACCTAAAGATGACATAAGCATAACATCATCATATGTAATAATTTAGCTCATAAGCACTAACTAGAGAATTTGATTCCAAAGAGATATACATAAGAAAGCTTAAGTTAGGAGACACAATGCATTTTCATGGAGTATTATATTCAAGCATCACTCCTTCCTTCCCTTTTATAAACCATTATGATTAATCTTAATCCGTAAGAATTTCATGCACTCTATATGTGATAGTCATGCTTTAGTGCTAGTAAAATGCAACTCATTTGAGAGTCACTATCAAGCTAATTATTGGGTATGACTCATAGCACTCTTAGATAAGTTCCCTTCATCCCCAACTGGAATTATATATCCTAGGTTACTTGATCAAGTATAAATGACTAGAAAGTCAATAGTTATGGCAATCTAATAAAGTTTAAGTTGCTCTAATACCAAGTGGAGGGATTAAATTTGTAATGATACATTCATGCATGAATTGATCGGAGATCGTAAAATGAAGATACATGATCACATGCGTAGGTTCATAATTTGTCAAAATCATGGAAACTTTTTTGAAGGGTTGTGTAACTTGAGTAATATAGTTAAGTATTCTAAGAGTTTTTATTATTAGATTATACAACTACCGCAAAAAGTATCTGGAAGACTGTAGGTGCTTAGAGAGGAAATTGGATTAGTGGTAAATGGGTGATGTTAAGTTGTTCAGCTCAAACTATGTCTAATTAGCCAATTTGACTTAGAGTTAGAATTGATAAAAAAAGATCTAGGTATTTTAAATATATTAATTGACTAAGTTTTTAGAATTAGAATCGATTAAAAGTTTAAGGTACTTTTAGAACTGACACATTGATTAAATGAGATTAGAATTTAATAGAAAAGCTTATTTGGTCTTCATTTGATTAAGATGACACCCACCTAAGTGCATGAGGCTCAATTTTGTTTAATCTACCATGCCTTAAATCCGCCAATGGTGCAACATTCCACCACATATAACATTAGAGTATTACATGCTTAAGGCTTACCTAAGGTTAAAGTTCTTTCTATCTATTTTTAATTTCCAAAATTGTGATTAATATGAATTAAAATATAAAAGTGGTTAAGATATGAAATTCATGAAAAAGAGAAACAAGATACTAAAAGGTCATCATTGCATATATATCAGAAATATAGGGTATGTGAGTTATAAAGCTCTAAATAAGCCTACTTAAGCTCAAAGGCCCATAAAAGACAGATGTGCTCAACATAGACTCAAAACATAGCAGTAGCATTAGATAGAGAGTATAAATACAAATATAGTCATCTAAATGATAATAGTCTCAAAATTACCCACGATAATGCTCAGCCAAATGAGTTGAAATAGAGATACAAAGATAATATAAAGTCTTGAAACATGCTAGGTACGCCTCAACTCCCTAAGTTCTTTAAAGTGTCGAAATTGCCCAAATCATCATAAGCTGGATCAAAATAAGGATCTTAAGTGAATTTAGTGGAATCTTCATACTCACTTGAAAAATGTAAAGGATGAGACTTCGAAGTGACTTAGTACAACAACAACCACATTGACATACCGCATGACACATGTGCCTAATTTTAATGTAACAAACAATAGTTGATTATCTTATTGTTTAAATTTAAAAAAGTAATATTAGAGTATTCATGACTTTGGACAATCTAGAGAATCACCCTTGGGGGGTTTAGAGAGGTGTGACCTTACTACTACAAGATTAGGGGTTGACAGGTGTATTTAGCCACCACACCTCCTAAATCAAACTGTCTAATGAGTAGTACATAGCAGTTACAAACAACGTACTAACATTGAAGCACACTTTAATTGCTCCCCATGTTCATCCCAAAAACTACCTATTGCATCAATGTAGCTCAGGCTGCCTTGAAGTGTCACAACACCATAATGGCCCAAGTAAAAGAATAGAATTTATCACTTTACAGCACCACATTAGCCTAAGTGCCTGATCTATAGTGTCCTTCAAAATTATGGCCTACAAATGCATAATTGAGTCAAAGGTTTATCACCTTTCGAATCAAGCTACCACTGCATAAGTAGCACACTCAATTACTTTAGTCAAGTTTATGTATTAATTAAGTTTATTAATCTTAGTTATCTAATAAGCAGCATACGATATTACTGCATCCTTATACTGCTAAACTCAGAACTAAAGTGATGTGTAACTCTATAATCCAAATGATTAATTGTTAATCATAAGCTTTATGTTAATATTTCATTAAGGTAGGTTATTTTTAATTTTTCATTATTCATTTGCTAGGTTATGCTTTTTATTGGACTTAAGGTTTCTAGTTAATTAAGGTTTACTTAAATTATGAGCCTTAAAGGTTAACTAAGCTTACTTAGTATTTTATTTTATTTGGGCCCATAGCTTAATTAGACTACTTAATTATCTTTGGTTAGGGTTTATTATCTTTAATTGGTCTATTTATCATTTTGCTATTTAGTTATTTCATTGGGTTTATGGTCTTGAGGTACTTAGGGCCCATAAGCCTTATTCCTTAATTGAAGCCCTTTAGGGTTTAAGCTTTACTAGGGAATAGGCCTACTTAATTTAGTAAAGGTTGGTCTAATAAGCACTTTATTTATATTATTTTAGGCCTTAGTCTAATTAGTCTATTTTGTTTTTAGCCCAATTCCTTTTTCACGTTCTTTAAGTTTGGCTTTCTTATTAATTCCTATTGAGGCCTAAATAAAGATAGGTTTTGGATTTATGCTCATTTAGGGCATGGACCTAATAAAAAGAGCTAATAAGCCTAAAAAGTTTTGGATAATTTGGGAGAGGCCCATGAGAAGATATAGTTGGGTCATTTCAAATTGTTTTTATTATTTTATAATTTAGGCCCATCTGCTACTTTATATTTTAAGCACATTATTAATTAGTGGTTTTAACCTAACATAGTTTGTTATGTAGGTGTATGAGATGGCATGACCAATCCAAAGGGGAAAGGAGGTGGACCAGCCTCCTTTGGTCAAATTTATAGGTCAACCTTAGGATTTAGATCAAGTTGGCCCATCATTTCATTATTTTTTATTTCCTTATTTTTAGCTCATTTAGTTCTTTTCATTTAACCCTAACCCAATCAATGCATTTTACCACTTTTCTTATATTAAGCAAAACCATGAAAATTAATATGCTACAACTTGATAAGATATGATTTCTACTTATTGGTTAGATATCTAATTCATTACATAACTGTTAAATCACCAAAGTATTAACTTAAACCTCTTGTCTAGTCCTTGAATCATCATTTATGTTATCAATCATGGCAAACATCATCATACTCCATCATGGCAACTTTAATGAATATGCTAGAATTTTTATAAATTGGGCATATTAGCACTCACCTAATATTTAAATCAACATTTACATATCAAATCATTGAGATTTCAACAAATGTACTTCATTTAACTTATATATCATCATTTGTAGCATAATCACTAAATAAATCATAACCTAAACATGATATTATATCAAAATCACATATCAATACCAAAAAATATCAAGAGCATATAAGCTTATGGCGACATCCTTGGGGTTAGAATCTTTTTATGCGAGATTCAACTAAACCTAAATCTATGCACCTTATTCCTTCTCTAACTATTTCATGAAGGTACAAATCTTCTAAATAACACTTGACTTAGCAAATAACTCATAAAATCACAAGATTAATCTTCGTAGTAATTGCAGCGTACACTTGTTCATAAGGCCTCTAACAACTTACATTAACTAATTTCCCAAACATTTTCATAGAATACTTTAATAAACTATTATATGATCTTATGTTATAGAAAAGTACACTAAATCCCTATTGTCCTTTCTTAGCTACCCTCTTCAATGCTTTCTAAGGAGTTTTCTTTATATTTTTCTATAAATAAGCTACTTAGTTAATGCCTCAATAGGAAGATTAACTCACTAATCTCTTCAAATCATCAAAGGAACTTGGAACTTTACCTCCCGCCCTTCTCCTTGCTTGCAACATCCTTTATGTGCCCCTAAGAGTTTTGTTTCTTGATGCTTCATCTAGAATTTATCATAAAATAAAGCTTAATTAGTGGGCGTTTTAGCTTAAACTAAGGTTTAACTTAATATAGCTAGGGTTTTAGCTTTGTTTATCACCATACCTTCCTTAAGAACTCTTTAGAGTGTTGGAAGAGTGAGGGCTCAGATAAAATTTTACACAAAAGGGATTTACAAAGGGTTATGCATAAAACCTTAAGAAAGGATGTTGCGATCCCCACCTCTTTTGGCATCTTCTACTATGGTGTGACACATCTTCCTCATTAATTGACTAAGCTATTGTTTAACAAATCACCCGATTAAACTTCATTTGAGCTAATTAACATTTAAAAACACATAATCATTTATTTTGACCCTCTTATTAACAATTCTCATAAAACCTAAGTGTAAGGGTAAAATAATCATTTTTCTAAAATTGAACCCTAACCTTTGGCACCTTTCCTAATTGATTTCAAATGTTCCTCTATTAGTTTAATCAATTTACTTATGGTCCTAGGGCATTCTAAGGATATAGTACAATCTCCTTCATTAAAATTGTCACGATAAAATCAACCTAAGAGTAAAATAGTCATTTTGAAAAATTTACCTCTAAAAATGGAATAACCTGCTTAGATGACCTTAATTATTCCCTTTTAATTGTAAATGACTTTATTGGTGTTTTTGTGATAATTCATAATCAAAGCTTTTAATTGATTAATAAAGCTTTATGGCTTAAGTCCATATGAGTGCCATATATAAATCTATTGTAGTATCATGAATGGTAGTAAGTATTAATTATGCAAAATCATAAATGGCAATCATCCCTTTATAAGATCCAATGGGTTATAATTAAACATGTATTTTGTAAGACAAAGAATAACTACATACTTATGCACTCTTAATTTGATATGTGATTAATCCATATCATAACTTAGCAATCCGTTTGGTGTATAAATAGTACCATTCTCATGCATAAACGTAAAGCTTTTACTTATTGATTTATCTAATTATACAATCTTAATTCACTTTACTATTAATCTAAATATATCCCAAGAGTGAAGTAAGGGTTAATCATTTATATCTTAGTAGTCTTAGTTCATATATTTAATATAATTGGCGTGTAAGATTTTAGAAAAACTCCAATTCAAGTTTTTGGTCCTTGTTTTCTAATTAGAATTAATGTAATTATTAAATTAACATTTAATTATGAATAGGATGTAATTTTGTATTGTCGAGGCGAGGGTGGTATTGCATGGTGATGTAATTATATATCCTAAGTATGATAAATGAAGTTGGCTAAGTTGAAAAGAAACAAAGGAAAATTGGTTTAGGGAAGTCATTTAGATGCCTAAGGCTTTCTATCCAACCATCAAGAAAAGAATATGAACATACCATGTTGTAGGCCTCACCATCCAACAAAGTATAGATGTTCCATCTAATTTGTTTGTAATAAGAGAAAATCTTTTAGATAGTAAACTTTGTTTTTGTTTAGCTAGTATTAGGAAAACTTTTGTTTGTTTTGCCTAACATCAGCCATCTAACCAATTCTAAGTATGCTATCTAACTAGTTCTTTTAATACGGCTTGAGAATGTATTGTTTTGCTATATTTTATTTTACTCTTCTATTACAAATATTCCACTAAGGCTTTTAAGCTAGTAATACTACATGTTGTGACCATTTTAACTAGTTGTAAAGAATATTTATTTGAGAGACTTGAATCTCTTGAGCTTTTAATATATTATGATGTAATACATATCTTTTCAATTACTTATATTCTTAACAATCATGCATTTGATTATGATGAACTTGTTATTTAATTTTTGCATGTAATTTTGGTTTACTAATTAGCAAACCTGTAGGAATTTTAACGATTGTGTATCATATTGATTGTCCATTTGAGTACAAAGGTAGTTAGTATTTAATACTAGTGTATAATGTCACAGTATAAGCATAAAAAACACCAAAAATATTCAACTCCTAACTTATTCTTCTTCATTGCTTAGCAAAAAAAGTTAGATGTATTGGGTTCTTCAATTTTAGGTAGATTTTATGATATATCATGGTAATTTTGGTGTAAAAGCCATAAAGTGGTGGTAGAATTGGAGTACAAGCCATAGTGTTTTGTAGTATTGGCACTATTGGTTAAAAAACCTTAGTTATTGTTAATTACACATCCCATATGATAAATGTAGTCATAACCACCATCTTTTATGTTATGTACTAACTCATCTAACTATGACCATGCCAATATTCAAGAATAATATGTTATAATATGATTACACAATATCAACACTCATGCCATTATATAGATTTAGAATAAGTTTTTAGGTAGAGGATATATTTTTATGCTACTCGAAAACGCATTACAACATTAGAGGAAACTTTGATGTCCATGCCAGTTTAAAGTCATCAAAACATGCTCTATAACAACAAGACCACATAAGATTGTATTTTATTTGGATTTAAATTTGTACTTAGGGTCAGCTCCTAAAATCGCATTTAAGGCAACTTTATCTAGATTTAGGGCTCTCAAAAAAACTTATTCAATTGAGCTCAAACTTTATGACTATGATAGAAAAGTTAATTGAAGTAATTTAGTAAAGTTAAATTGCAAAAATAATGACCTAAAATCTCAATTTTAGCCTTAAAAGTATATGTATATATAATATAGTATAAAACTCGTTGAAACCCCTAAAACCAAGCTTGAAATGCAATGAAGACTTAAAAATAAGTTAATTAAGCTATAAAAGAAAATAATATAGCATAATATACTATATAAATATATATGTATTTTTATGAATATATCAAGTATATATAATAATTATACCCGTAAAGTAACTTGAAATTTTAAAATTATATATATATATATATCTATATATATATATAGTGATGAACTGATAAAAATAAATATGAAATATATCTTAAGAATAGAGGACATGCTAAAAATATGATTATATACACATAATTACTTACTACGTGTAATGTATATATAGGATATATACTTGTATATTAATAAAATTACTAAATATCATATAATGTACATAAAACTAATATTATTTTATCTAAAACTTCATCAAAACATATCCAAATATATGGGAAAATTTAGTAAACCAGCATAGAAGTGTAACCTACGCCTAGCCCTCCAGTTACCCCTTGTTGGTCGATGNAACTATATTTCATTATATAAGGAAAATAATAATATACTTTAGATATATATATTTATATATATAACTTCAAAATGAAATAAAAGAGTAAATAAAGCTCTAACATTTTCATAGCACTTACAAAAACTAAATATGGGTTTTGTATATATGGGATCTCGTAATGAGCAAAGCGTCAACGAAACAAGTCTTCTATAGTGAGTGTCAAAATAGGTAAGTTGAGATTATGACTTTACTGCTTGTCAAGATATTTTATTAAAGTATTTGGAGGCTTGAGGGAACTTCTGCTTATAGTTGTAAAGTACCTGTTTATGTGTATGCTATATGTGTGATCGGTATTCTATTTGTGATAAGAGTTGAACTCCTTGACGTGCAATTTTACATGATAGTATAGTTTTGTATTGTGTGAACTTATCTAGCCACCCTTAACATAAATAGACATGTATAGCAACTATTAGAGGAACGATTAGGAGTATTAGATTAAATATTGACTCCCTTCGATGGAAATAGCTAAAATGACCATTTCCCTATCTTTAGTTGAACTAAGTGACAAGCAAGGAGGTCACAATAAAAGTGGGGGCCATGGTTCGAAGATGGTTATAAGAAGAGGATATTCTCCATTGCACAAGCCCAAGTTTGATCTGATTTTAGTCGTGGTAAACTCTTTAATCTAGGTTAAAGCAAATGTAATTTCTCCAACCTCAGAATGGATCATATAACATTGTGCTATGTTTCAATCGATTGATTGCATTGTATTTTAATATAATTAATAACCTTGTTTGTGATTGTATGGTACTTTTCTAATTTCATCCTACTTATTGAGTTAGTTGTGTTCACATCCTTATGACTCTGTTGTAGGTAAGGAGTGAAAGTACAAGTTATACAAATATCATCATTTTTAGGTTAGTGTGTAGTTGATTGGGAAAGTGAGAAAAGAGGAATCCATTGAAACTAGGCTTTTGACTCTTCTATTTAGAGTATGACACCTACTTATGCAAAATTTTCCAATCGAGCCCATAAATAATCACAATGGCATAAAAATATTATGTTCTAAAGCTAGTTCTTATATGTTAAGGATGAGTGTGTAATTTGCAAACCTAGTAAAGAAAATGTCATGATGCTCATTTATATGAGTAAGCTTATGAATTTTTTATAAAGAACCTATTTATACCATTCAAAAGCATGTTCCTCTTAGGACCAATAAAATATAATGAAATATAATGTCCCCTTTGAATGCTTACATTTATTAATTTCTTTTATCAAAATATAACTAAATATCACCCAGATAAATTCCAATTGAAAAGTCAATAATTATAAATACAAACAACAAAAACATCACTATTGGTGCAAACTTGAAAGTAAATGATAGTTTTTGAGAACTTCAACATATAAGATGTATGAGAGAGGTGTAATTAGTTTTACTCCTTATTGTGAATTTTAACTTCATCAATGGACTAATAATCAATATGGTTTGTTTACATATGAGCTCAGATTGTTCCTAATTTACTTTAGCCTAATTACTTACTTTTATTATTTTAGTTTATAAACATGTTAATAATCACACATAATATAAGTAAACCCCTCATTGTGGTTATGGATTATACTATTGAAAAAAAACCCCTATTTTTGTTGCATATAGAAAAAGACATATCCCATATATGATTTGTTAATTAAGTACCTCTAAACACAATGGTAGTTCACCACATATCTTTGTTGTCCGATAAGGGTATGCAAAAGGTTAGAAAATCTTCTAATCTTTAGGACTTCTTATCAATAAATAAATCTTCCAAAATAGGGGTGAACTATAATATTGCTTAGCAAATAATTACTCTACCAATACACATAACCACATTGTGAATTAAACTTTATTTTCATGAATCATAAAAAATAAATAACATAGACAATGTCATTTTAAGTGGTTACTTAGGTGGGGGTAGATACTATAAGCAATCCAACATCTTAGGTGCAAAATTGATACATGGATCAATAGGTCTTAGTACCATATGATGACAAAAATAACTGTCTCAAATACCAATTGCCTAATCTACCATCTTTATCCATATTAGTATTTTAGACTGTCATTGCAAACTATTAACTACTTCTCTTCAAATGTCTCAAGTCATATCAACTAGTCTTGCCATATTAACAACCCACTTATTACAACTACCGTGGTGTTAGAACTTAATTACTACTCACTTCGTCCTGACTATGTAACCCGCTAATGGCAATGAATACCTACTCAATGACCCCCCATCTAGAATGGATACTATCATGGACATAAGCATAATCAACATAATTAATTCAATTTATAGGTTAGATATAGTTAAATCAATTTATCTAATCTTATAAATATAAGTAAACAAATAATAATAGAGTGATCACTCACCTACATTCACTATGTCCATGAATTAATAACTTAAATCTTTTCTCTCATATTTCTATTAAATCCATAAATTTAGAAATATTTTAATACATTTGATAAAATTTATCTTTAAATGTTTTAATTTAATTTTAAGGAAAATTTTATATTTATGGTTTAATTAATTCAATTTAAGGTATAAAATTGGATTAAAAAAGGTTCCAACAACTTTATGGTAAAAGAAGAAAAGCTAGTGTCAACTAGAAGAAGAAGTGGTCAATGGGACTTACTGTGGTTGATCACCAAGAAATTGTGATTTCTTCAAAACTCTAAATACACACAAGGATTATATTCTTAACCCTAAAAAATTGAAAAATGAGTCATTATAGTTGACTACAAGACATAGTGGTTAACCAACATCTTCTTTGTCTTGCTGTAGTTTCATAGGGCTGAGTTGGTTAACTACCATTAGGTTTAGCTAACTAATTTAAGGTTTATTCCCTAAAATTAATCTTAAATGTTGAGGATTCAACCTAAGACACCCTTGCTCAAGTCCTTAACCTCATAAGTACCATAAGATATGAATATTGCACCTTTAGTTCTTTAAAAATGAATTCAACTCCAAAATTTGCTTAAACATCAATCTATTCCCAAATTTGGTTATTCAACTTTCATAAATTTTTCTATAAAAAAAAAAAAAACTTTCATAAAGTTTTAAATTTCTTTAAACTCAATCAACAACAACGTGAAATTAACAAGAACAACTAAACGATATAACCAAGTTTAAGAAAGTCTAACCTTACTTACAAATTATGCACCTAATGAGAAATCAAAGCATAATTTTCTATTTTTATCCCCCCAATTGAGGTTTTAAGCAATTAACTGTTAATGAAACAAGATCAAAACCACAACTTAATTGATAGCTACAATTTAAAGCATATGGTCATCCATGTGTTACTCGCGCATCATCTAATGAACTTTCTAGTCTTTTTAAAGAATGAACCGTTCATGAAAAAATAAATTAGAATTGAGAGTCATAATGTGACAAAGGAATGTGGTTGTAAGAGAGGGAGATAATTTTAAGTTTCTTACTTTTAAGCTTGTATAGGAAACAAACTTTTCATTAAGAATGAAGTGAGTAAGAACTATGAAGTGACCCTTTAATTGCTTATTTTACTTTATTATTTCGTTTTTTGGTATTTCATCCTCTCCTCCCTCTTCTCAACAAAAATTTCATCCTCTAAATTTATTAAATAATTAAAATAATCTTTAGACATCTTATCTTCTCTCTTGCTAAGTTACACCTCTCATTAAGTAGTTACTTTATCAAACTTTAATGTATTTGATCATCTAATGTTGCAACATTCACTCTTTGTATCCACTATCTTTATTAGATACTTGATACAAGTCATATTTTTTTCATAGCTCGCTATTCCTATTTAACAACTTTATCTAGGTCTTGAAGATGCCGCCCTTAGCACAAATAATAAAGAACATTTTCCCTTATTAGTTTAGGCAATAAAACTATTCTACAAGCTATATCATCGATTCTCTCTAATACCTTAAACTATTGAAGATACGTTGATGTCAAGCTTCCTTTGATTTCAAAATGCACCATACTTTGGGCGGAAGAAATTCCTAGAAACACGTCATAGGTTACCTAAATTTCAAAAGGCATTCTCTTTGGGATACAAGAAGGAGAGGCTGGGTGTACCTAATCCAACTATTACTTTCATCTACAATTTTACTTGGAAATTGTACTAGCTTTTGTACTTACCACAAATATAACTGGAAACCTTGATGCAATTTCCAATTTAACTGTTAAGTTCATGAGTTGAATGAAATGGTATAGGTATGCCTACTTATCACTTTCTCCTTTCCCTCTTATCTCTATAATTTTTGTTCTGGCTTGTTACTAATATCCTCTCTTTAATTACATGAATTTTATCCATTGTACCTTGCAGTAATTAAGCTAAAATCTTCTTTCTCTTACCTTAACCTAATAAAAAGAGGACCTATACTTCCTTCCATATGATAATTTATGGGGTTCAATTTCTATCATTACCTAATAGATGTAGTTATAAGTATCCTAGCTTTCCTTTAAAATAAATAGCACATGCCTATATCATGTCCTATGAAATCTGAGTGGACCTCTTTGCCTTCTAGTCTATCTAAGGATAAAAAACTATACAAGGCTTTAACTTTGTACTCAAGACCTAATGTTACTTTCTACAAAACCATCTAACACACTGTGTGTCCTTATCTAACACTATAGACACCAATATTCCATGTTGTCTCATGATGCCTTGAATGAATAGGCTAGTTAGCTTCTTTAAAAATAACTCATCTTATGCATTATGAGTAAATTCGATTAGTCAATCCATTAGTATCCATACAAAGTTAAAGCATTTGATTGTGCTTAAGAAAATCGAGATGTGTTCTTACTTTCATTCTAGTAGTAGTAATGGCTATGACTCACTTATTGGTCCTTGAAGTTCAATTTTTATTAGCCGATATGTAAAACATATAGAGATAAACTCTATTATTTCTCTTTTTATATCATTCCACCAATATATGCTCTTTCGAACCCTTATAGAATTCAATACCACTAATGTTACTGAATATCTTCAATATAAGCTTTTTTCAAGATTTCCCTTTTTAAATCTAATAAAATCTCAAGACAGCCCTACTTAACTCTAAACTCTTTCACAAAACCCTTTTCTAGCATTATTAGTAATGTGAAAAAAAGTAATATATTAGAGTTTGCATAGAGAAAAGAGAAAAAAAAATAAGTATAAATAAAAGAGATATTTATTAGAAAATCATATATGAGATTTATAGTTGGTTTTTGTAAACCTAAAAAAAAATTTAGAATAGGTCTCCAAAATTGCTAGGATAAATTTAGAGATATATTTAAAATAAGCTAAAATTGTTAAGAGAGATTTGAGGATATTATTAAAATTAGTTAGTATACCTATAATTCTTGATAATGCACCATTATATTCTTTTATAAACAACCAAAAATTTAACAAGATAAGAATAAGAAGAGTATGGTCAACAAAAGTTATCCTAAAGTCAATAATAGTGGCTAAGAGCTTACTTAAGCTAGTAAAATAAATAGTTTAAGTCTTAAAAGAAAAGATAAAGATGAAAATGACCATGCTTGAGCATGAGGTAAGCAAGATGATATCATCATTAGTTCAAATCTAGTTGAAAACCAATGAAACTAATTAATTAACTAATAAAATATTTAGGATCACCTAATCTATATCCTTTTCAAGAAAGTTGAAAACAAGATGAAATTCTAAGGAGGAGCCTAAAAGTGGTACTAAATATGGTCTATACCCAACAAACCATTAGTCACAAATTAGATAACTATTGGAACTTATCATCTATACCACTATTATTGTCTTAAAATCTAGATATGGGTTAAAAGGAATTATTCTATGAAGTAATAATAAGTAAGTAAGCTAACACTTTAATTTGTTTGATAGGTATGAAAGAAGTACATATTGGGCCAGTAAAGCTTAAGGCTTTTCCATCAAGATCTAATTTAAAATTTAAAAAGCCTAATAACATAGAACTTACTGAATTAGAAAGTACAATAGTAGATAATTTATAGGTATCTGTTAACCCCCAATAAAAACTTAGAAGCATTAATGCAATAGTTTATTATGTAAGCCAAAATAGAAAGCTTAGTAGATTTAATTATTATGTTGCATATAATAGTAGATATAATGGAATTTATAAATCTTAGAGCAAAATCTAAAGAATAACCAAAGATTTCCCAAATCCATTATTTAAGGGTTTTGTAGCATTAGAAAGCGCATTTGAATTTGCTAAACAATATATAAGCCACACTTATTACATAGAATCGATAGTTAGATAGATTGCATCATCATCATCACTTGTAGAAAGAGAAGTTGGCTATGATTATAAAACTCTTTGGTAACAAGGATACTCTCTAGCTATTAATATCGAAAGTTATCCTCATCGTAATATAGATAGTTAGAAAAGATGTCACACACTCATTACAAGTCTATAGACATTGTGAAGTAAATCTAAAAATAGTAGTAAATTTAAATGAGCAAGTTCAAGCAAAAGAAAAAATGAATAAGGAACTAGCTCAAGCTTGTCGTCTTTTCAATGAAAGACTACAAGAAACTCATAAAAAATTAATACCTTTAAAATTAAAACAAAGTGTAAATATAGGAATAGAAAAAAATAAATTTGTCACAAAGGAAAAGTATGAAGGAATGATATAATCTTTTAAGAAAAGAATTTGCCATTTAGAAAGATTTTTAGAATATTATGGAAAAATGTATAGACCTTTAAAAAGAATTGGCAAAAATTTCAAAAGTACGGATGTTTTTTAAACTTAACGAATTTGTATTTAGCCTTCCTCCTTAGTCTATAGATCTAATTATAAAAATTCTTTATAGAAAATTTTTATAAGAAAATACAGAAAGCTTAAAACCTTTTAGAAAGAATATATTATTCTCAAGAAAAAATTATGGGTATAACTATTAAAAACAGGATGATTTTTTAGAAGAATGGGGAATGTCAATTTACATTCTATATAGCGAGAAAAGGAAAAGAAAAATGAAAAAAAAATAAAAAAATTACATAAATGCTGCTCCCGAGAAAATATTCCTAAGACTACGGCACGTGAAATGGCCTCTTAAAGAGGCGATTTCAAATGTCGCTTTTTTGGAAATATTTTTCTAAAAGCGGTATTTTTAGGTATTTTTTATTTTTTTTTACATTTCTTTTCCTTTCCCCCCATGTAGCTGATATTTTCTTGCTAAAAACTTCTCCTTAAAGAATTTTAGAAAGTACAGGATGTAGAATTCAAGAATATAGTATGATTAAGAAAATTATTTTTTATTTTAATAATCCATATACAATCTCTCAAAATAGAAAGCTTTATACCACAATCTTTGAATATATGAGATCTCTAGAAGAAATTAGTATGATAAACATTAAATTTATTTTAGTACCACCTAAACCTAGTTAGTTGTTGATAGTACCAAGTAGGCATCATATATATATTAGTAAACATAATATGACTAATAGAATAGAAGAATTAGATGATGAAAATTCCAACTCATATTGTATAAAACCGTTTATTAAAATATTTCAAAAACATAGAAATCATATTTTTTTATGAATTTTTTTTTTGATGAAGAAAATCCTTTTATTCTTATAGGAGAAATGTCCTTTTCAAAAATCTTCATCTAAGTGTCTGAAATAGTTCCTATTGAAGAGAGAAGAAAAACCAAACATTGGGAAAAGTTTGAGGATGAAAATGCACCATTCTCATCTCAAGATGATGAAGATTACCATGTACAAGTAGACGTGAAAGATTTTGAGTCATGGAATTTGCTTTTTAGAGAAATTTATCAGATAGTGGATTGTCAAACATATCATTAAGGAATCTGTTAGAAACTAAGACAATAATTGTACAATCTTTTATCTTTTTTAGAACATTATTATATAACTTTATTCTTTACAGCACATTATTTGTAAAGTTTGTTTATAAAGTTTCCTTTTGACAATTTTGCCCTTCCTTTAGTATCTAATGCAAGGGTATGGCCGGATCATTGGAAATTTTATAAGCATTATAAGTAGTTATGCAACCTCACAAGAGGAGCATGCGAGCATAGAGTGTATACGATTTCTTTATAGCAATAAAATTTCTCTTATAAATACTCTCTCTTTCTCTTCCAAAGCTTCTTAGGGGTTAAGGAAAATCTAAAAGAAATAAGTAGATAAGGGGAAATTTTGAATGCCAAAAAAACATTTTTCTTTCATTCATCATCCTAAGTATGCTTTGGAGTTACCTCATTACGAGGATCATCTCCATTAGAAATAGTATGATTTTGGTAGTTGATCTTTTCTTTTATAAATGCTTCAAGCACCTCTTTAAGACTACGTATTCTATCTTCTAAATACAAACATTCCAATAGATGAAGTGCCTATCTAGACTAGATTGAGAGATGTGTAAGCCATTTAGGGGAAGGAGGTGAGGAATGAGAATTAAGGAAGATAGATAGAATGTCCAATTAGACGCTAGCTCCCTTGAGCATTCCTTTGGAAAAAAAAAAAAAAAAGACCTCTTTATAGGGTAAGAATCATAGTACAAAATTGCTCTATTAAGGAGAATCAAAAGTATTTAGAATTATCTCCCTATATGGCAAAAATTCTAAATAGGAATGAGAAAATAAGTATGTAGAAAACACTTAACGCACTTATTTATTTAATCATCAATTAACTCCTTTGCTTTGTCTCAAGGATTAAAGGGTAGCATTTATTTATTGTTACTTTATCAATTTATTGCCTTACTTCCTATAGCTTACAATATAGAGAGGTTTTATATTAGTTTAGAAATATATAAAGAAAGAAGTATAATTAGAAATCTAGACTTTAAACATAATTGTTATTTTACTAATATTTATCAACATTGTTTACATAATGAGAATAGACAACTTAATAATTTAGCAGATTTTTAGATAAGTACTCTAACATCTTTAGAATCACAACATAAAAAGAATTTTAGTATCTAAGAAAGTGTCTTAGAACATATAAAGAAAAAAAAATGATATAATTTAAGAACTAGCAAAAAATTTAGATTTTACAAAAGATCAAAATAATAAAATAGAAAGAAAATTTCAAGAAATAGAAAGATATAAAGAAGTTAAAAAGTATCAAAATTTAGAACTTTAGAACTCTCAAAGAGTAATTCTTAAGAAATTAGAAGAAAAGTTTATAGAATTAGAAAATAGCAATAGAGTTTTAGAAGAAAAAACTATAAAGTTAGAAAAGGTTTAAACAAGAGTAAAGGAAATATCTAGAGAACAAAGAAAGTATATAAAAGGTAGAGAGAATTGCCTTCTAAATAGAACAATATTTAAATAGTTTATGATCTTAGAAGAAAACAAAGATTATAGAGAAAATTTAGTATACGCTAGAAAATTTTTAGAAAATACTATAGGATTTATAACAACTGAGCTAATATAAATATCTAACAAAGAAATTATAAGAAGTTTAAGCACTTTGATTGCCTTAGTTATTAAATTACACTGTAAATTAGAACATTTAGAAAAATTAATTGAAGAAAAAGAGCAAATAGAATATTCTAAAGAATTAGAAGAAATAACTAAAAAATTAGAAAATTTTAATATAAGAGGTCATAAAGAAAACTTTAGGGTCATCGGGATCATTTTTATTTCCATTACCCCTTAGTTATGAAACGAGGAATGATAAGTAGAATAAAAACAATGCTTTTTATAGGTAGATCTAGTACTATTAGGGAATAAGCCAGTAGTAGCAATAAGTCTAATTTTGTGGAAGTATACTTGGAAGAAATAGTACTAGTAACAAAAAAAGTAGTTTTAGAAGACATAATAAATGTAGATAGAGAAATAGAAATGTTTAATAATCAAGGAATAAATTTATTAAATCCAAGAGTATAATATAGAATAAGCAGATTTGAAAGAACCGTAAGAATTATTAGATTAAACAAAGAAGAAGTTTTAGTAATAGATTAACATTTAAACATTCCTTTAATAACTAGACATACTTATTATTAGTTAGTAATAGCAAATTATAGATTAGTCCATTTAGAATTAATAGCAATAGGAGTAAAAGGACTAGGAAGGAAAATATTAAGAACAAAAGTTTTAATAGCATTAATAGATAAAAGGTGATAAGATCTTGAAAAGGGAATATAGCAACCATAGAAGTAGACATGAATGAAAATAATGGTATAATTTATGTTTCCTCATATTTTTTAGTGTTATTAAAGATTTTGCCCAATATATAGAAATAGGAGTACAAACTAAAGGATATAATATAATAGGTGGAAATAATTTAATATTACAAATAGGATTTATAGGAAGGTTAGTAAATAATATAAGTACAAAATTTTAAATAAATATTAAAGGAATTATAGAAAGCATGAAAAGTAAAGGCATAAGATTAATAAAACCAATAGAATATAGCTAAAAAATATTAGTAGGAGAAAGCAAGAATATTAGTAAACTTTTCAAGAATAATAGAAGTATAATATCTCTAGAAGACTATATAACATATGAAAATAGTGATAGAGATACATAAATTAGATTTAGTACATATGTTCCTAAAAATATAGCAGATAGTGATACTAATTTTATAAAAAATGAATTAGAAAGAAATAATAGAAATATAGAGACAAATTTAGTGGATTTAAAGATAGAAAATATAGATAATATTTTAATAGCAAAACACAAAGAAGAATTTTTAAATGAATATGAAAAATTGGTAGGATATAGAGACTCTATAGAAGAAAGTGATGGTGAAGATTTTGCAAAAGATTATATAGTTGAAAAAAATTTAAAAATGGATAGAAGAAAAAAAATTAGAAGAAAAAACTTAGAAAGTAAGAATTTGAAATGGTAGAATTAAGATTATTATATGCAAAAATATTAGATAAATATAAGGAAAAAGATGATCAAATTAGTATAGTTGATACATATATTATAAGATAGATAAAAAATTAATGAAAAGTACTACAAGTCATGTAACAAGTCTAGTACTGGAAACTTATAATTCGTGAAATATACCAAGAGCTCCATACACAACGTATGAAATAGAAAGAGAAAACAAATATATTAGCAATAGTAAAAGGTTAGATTTTACTCAAGACCTTAAAAAGTACATAAATGAAGGTAGAATGTTAAATCTTTTGGCACATGACTCTTAGTTGTGGCTAGAAGAAATAAACAAAATGGAAAAACTTAATAGTACAAGATTATTTAAGATAAGGTTTTGACCTATGGCAAACAAAATTTTTAAGTATTTAGAAACATACTTAGGCTTAGCAGATAGGATAGCATAGGAAAGGTATAAAGAGCAATTTCCACAGAAATTTTAGAAACTTAGAAACTTTGGGGTAAACCCTTATAATTTTGTAAATATAATAGAAAAATTGTTAATAGGAATGAGCTCTAATTAAGGAGCAATTGCACAGCAACAAGATAATATTAGAAGATTAGAACAATTATAGTTAAAAGATTGATGAATACTATTTTTTTTCTAAGAGATTATTGTTATTACACAGGGTTAGCAAGTTATTTTTTTGACAAGGCAATTATACAAAACTTGATGTTAAAATTATTAAGACCCTTAGGTAAAGAAATAAAAAAACAATGGAATAGCTAGATGAGTATGTTAGAAGATACTCATATATACAATATAGCCGTAGCAATAAGATTTGTCGTAGATAGACTAGCAGAAAAATGTACATTCATACAAATACAAAAACAATTAAAAGGAGAGTACTCTTTTTGTAAAAATATATATATACCTCAAAAGTATAAACATAGGTAAAGAAAGAAAATACCTAAAAGAGATACAAGAAATAAAAGAAAAACAAAGAAATACTATCTTAATAAAACTTCAATTAGAAAGCCTTTTCTTAATAAAGACAACATATTAGAAAATTTAATATGTTATACTTGTACAAAAACAAAATAAGATGTTATAGTTATGGAGAAGTAAGATATCTTTTTAGAGATTGTACAAAAAGAAATTCTTTACACAATAAAAATTCAATTTTAGTAGAATGTATAAATGAAGATTTAGTAGAAGCAGAAAATGATATTAGTGAGAAAAAATCAATTTATAGTATAGTAAGTTATGAAGACCAAATAGAAGATTCAAATGATGATGATGAAAGTATGAATGAATTCATAAAATCAATATCAAAACTTAATTTAGACTAAGAAATTTTTTAATATATGGATTATAATTTAGAATGCCAATATGATTGGTAAAATAATAAAAGCAATTTTAATAAGCCTTGTGCATATTGTAGAAAATACCCTAGTATGAATCTTAGATACTAATGTCAATCTTATTGTATAGAATACTATAAATTTTGTTTAGAAAAAAATAGGAATAGAAATTCAAGAACGTGGTACCATAAACCTCACAAACTTAATCTTTTGAGTGTAAAGTTGAACTTGAGTGCTATAGATAATTTCTCTAAGTTAATAGAATTGATAAATTTAAAACTGATTAAAATTTTGAATTTGAAGCTTAAAACAAATATGAAATACCCTAATATATTGATTGAAACCCTAATCACATATGAAAATTTTAAACCCTATATACACGTAAATACAAGAGATGGATTTCGAACTTGATAAAAACCTAAAACTTGAAAATCTAAGCTTATAAATATACAAATTTACTCTAATGGTGATAAAACCCTAATTGAGTACAATTATCGATCAATATGCTTAATCACGTAAAATCGTTAACGAACGATTATAAATAACTCCTAAATACTAATAAATGTAATGAGTAATAAATTAATCTATAAAATTAATAAGATTAAGAATATTGTTTTATAATCATTTATAACTTCATATATATATATATGTATGTATGTTATTGATATAATGATTTAATTAACTAAATTTAAGTTTACTACATGTGCTATATTTATAGAATGCATAGTCAATATTAATTTAATATTATATAATTTCTTTATAATTATAGTATGTGCTATTGTAAATATTATTAATATGGTTAGAAGTATTAAAG
Source organism: Lumnitzera littorea (assembly GCA_024138015.1). Lineage (NCBI taxonomy): Eukaryota > Viridiplantae > Streptophyta > Magnoliopsida > Myrtales > Combretaceae > Lumnitzera > Lumnitzera littorea. The sequence goes on from JAMXBB010000003.1 coordinate 44,312,955, forward strand.
AAAATTTAAAAATATATTTTATTTATTTATTTACTTATTTCCTTATCTTTCTTTTTTCTTTATCTTTTCCTTTTTATTTCCTTTTTTCTTTTTCAATTTATGGTTGTTACATGTACATGTAATATTATAATTAAAAAATTTGACCAAAGTCAAAATTGTCATTTTTAAACCTTATCTTCTTTTTCTTTTCCTTTTCTTTTTCTCTCCTTTCATGCCAACCAAGTGTCCCTCTAGATACTTTCATATTTTTCGTTCGACTTGCGCCACAATTTAACAACAAATTGGAGCTTTAAACCTCTCATTTTGAACCACCACTTCATTCTCTCTCTCCCTCATCTTCTTCTTTTAATTTTGTTCCATTTTCTTCACCTAACATTTTACCATAATTTACACTACATACTACATATTTTACCAACATCAAAGGAGAGATAAAAAGGAGATTTCTTCACCAATTTTCTCAAGAATAAGTAACTATCTAATCCTTATATTATATTAGCCTTGTTTTCTTTTTTATGTAAATTAGGTTTATGTATTTTTTTTATATTATTATGTATTTCCGCACTTTATGTAATAGGAGTTATGTAGTAAAAGAAATGCATGTATTGTAGTATTTTTTAGTGAAAATCTTGTGTACATATATGTGATTTTAATGTATACAACTATATTTCTTCTAGAAATGTGTTTATATATGTATATATATATATATGTATTTAGATACATATATGTTGACATGCATTTTCTAATAACTATTATGCAAGCTTATATTAGCTAGCCCAATACTTAAGCTTGATCTAATAATCTAATCCGAGTACAATTTCTATTAACTTATTATAAATACCAAGCAAGACCCCTGAGTAAGGGGCCCTCTTGTTCATTATCTCACTCTCATAATCACTTCAGGATTTTATTTGCATGACAACAGGCTAACTTAAGCTTCAGAGTAGCCACACCAAAGTACCCTTTGGCACCCACTATAGCCGTTTTCTTGTGTTGCAGATATCTACGCACCGGAACGAAAGTCATATGTTAATAATATAGATATATACTCATATGTATGGATATGTTATATAAGTTAGTTATGTATGTATACATATATGTATACACATATATGATTATTATATATATATACATAGTACATGTACATATATGATATGCACACATATATAAATAAACAAGAAAATATAAGATAGGATTATACATATATATACATATGCGCCTATATACATATATACCTCAATATGTAAATAAATGTATACATAAGGTAAATTAAGTATTTATATGTATATACATGTATCCCAAAAATTACATAAGCATATATATATATGTATAATATCAAATTTCCTTAAAAAAGATTAAGAAAACATAAATAAATATATATGTATAGATACATATATAAAAGTACATATAATATTAGTGTAGTGTAAGTATATATATGTACTGTATAAATATACTTATAGTGTTAGTATAATATAAGTATAAACATATGTATATATATCTAAAAATACAAGTACATGCATAATAACATTATAATTTCTTAAAATAAAATAATAAATAGATATATATATATTTAAATATGAAGATGGATTGTGACCCATAAGAGGAGATTTAAAGCCCAATTTATTATATTTAATGAATTATAATAATACATATGTATATATATTAATATTACAAAATTAAAGAATTATAAAAATTAGAAGAAATAACAAATATGCCACGTAAACCCATGAGGAAGTGCCACATCAACATCTTCCAAAAATTTCCAATTAAACTGTAAATTATAAAAATAATTAGAAAATAATAATAAATTAATTTGGAAATTACAATAATAACAAAATTAGCATAATTGGTAAATTAAGCTTAAAAATGAAGAAATAGTGAAATTAATGTAAAATGAACTCAAAAATAAAACATTATAAAAATATAAAATTTAGAAATTAATTAAATCATAAAATAATTAAGAACAGCTCAAAATTGATAAATAAAATTATTTGGGCCAAAATAATAAAAATCCGTAACCTTTCGAGCCCATAATAAAAAACGTAGGTTTCAATGTCTAAAATGGACCCCATTATGTAAAAGTACATCTGATAGCAATAAAAATTGACTAAGATCATAAAAATTAAAGTTAAAATGAAAAAGTTATATGCGACTAAAGATTTTAGATAAACAAAAAAGAATAGGTAAGATAACTAAGTTAATTGGCTCTATAAACAAATAATGAGGAGAAATAAATAACTAAATATATAAAATATCATGATTTACAAATATACAAATATATTTCTTATTTATCCCAACAAGTAAGTTAAGCCATGTTTATATTATACTTGGATTATAGTAGAAAATTAGGCAAACTACAATAGGTATTAGTTAACTAAGGAGGTTAGTTTTTCTGAATACTTATAATTCTTATTATCTTTTAAGTACCTAATTATCAAGTTTTGGAAATTCTAAAGGCTTAGAGAATGAGCATTAATCCAGGTGAGAAAGTTTTAATGATTCGTTATCTACTTATGTATGATACTTGCTTGATGTTTTGATGATTGTTATTTCTCGAGTGTCTGAATGACTGTTTTGCTTATGTGCTATTATCCGTGTGATCACCTCCTTAAACCAATGAATACAAATATATGACAAAAATAACCTATTATATTTGTCGCATGTCTACGACTTAACTAATATACTTATGAAGAGTTCTAGCGTTATGAATTTTTGAGAAAAGTATTTTTGGAAATGTTATTCCCAATCTTAAACAGATTCTTGTATGAATTCTATTAAAGCTTGTAGCACTTGTGAGCGATATTTTTATCGTTGGGGCAAAGCTAACATGGTATCTTTAATTGATAGTGAGAGGATTCGCATATTTGTGTTAGGGGAGTCTTAGATATATTTTGATAGTGAGAAAACTTACTTTGTTGTACCCATAGGGCCTTAGATATGATTTGTTAATGGTGAATGGCTTTAGTTGGGGTCCACCTATTTGGATTGGTATTTTCTTCTTAATTAGGGTAATAGTTGAGTATCGTTCAGAGGGACAGTACCCTTAGGTAATCTCATGAGGTTAAGGTGAAGTGCCCTATGTAGGTAAGTACGGAGGATGATTAATGTATAGATGATGTAAATATACACCTTCCATAGTTTTGGACTCCTATGGATGTGTTACTTACATTCATTTCGCATGTAGATAAATTATATATGTGCTAATAAGTTTGATAACTTACTTGAATGGTAATGGTGAAAAATGAACTCAGTAAGCTATAGTTTACTCATTTCCTTATAGTTTCTTTTGTAAGTTCATTTAAGCTAGGGTTAGGATAAATCTCAAGTATAGAGTGCAAACTAAAGATATGTATGATAATATTAGACTTAATCGAGAATTGTATAGTTAGTATAGAAACATTTTTGTAGAAGTATTTATATGATGAGGTTCTATATAATTTAGTATTTTTTTTTTGTAATTTATAAAGTTGTCTTATTTTATCTTATTATTTGGTAGGGGATACCAATTTGCTATGATTCTAAGAGACTGTGGAATATCAGATATTTATAGTTATTTATATTTTACAATAAGTTAATAAATTAAAAATAAAAAATCCTAGTGATTAATTATTTAGAGTTTCGTAATCTCTTACTTGTAAAGCGGTTTTCATATTATGAGTATACACATAATATAAAAATCTTAAGTAATCCCGCTAAACCCCCCTTAGGGTCATGATAAGTACAAAAACAAGACAATATAATAGAAGACATCAAGATGAAGAAGTTGAAAGATCAATAGAAAAAAGATTACAAATCCTACAAAAAAGAGTAGATAGAATGGAAGAGAGATTAAATAAACAAGCAGTTATATTAGAAGATAAAATGGATAAATTAATACAGGAAGTACCTACGATGATAAGATTATTAAGTAAAGATTTAACATGTATGAGAGTTTTAACAAAGATAAGTATAGGTAAATGGTCAAAGACAGTAGTAGCATTAATAGACATAAGATTGTAGTAAAGTAACTATAGAGAGTAAGACTGTTCTAAAACAATTTATAGAAGACATTGAACCCTAACTATCATAACAAATGGATGAGAAAATACTTTGTTATAATAAATTTATTAGAAATATTAAGATTAATTCTACGAAAAGTTCACAAGAATTTACAAAAGATTATAAATTAACACTTGCCTATATAAGGGATTTAAATTTATCTAACACACAATTTATTATAGGCTTATCATTTTTGCCAAAAGACATTAAAGGGTTAGTTGTTACAAGAGAAGGTATACAATTACTAGAGGATGGTAAAATTTTGTGCACATTAGAGTCAATAGAGAAGCGTGGTGGCACCCTCCGCACTCTAGAAAATTTTGCTAATAATAAGATAGAAGGTAATTTAGAAAATTTTGAAAACACTAGTTTAGACATAGAAGAAGTATGTGCTTTAGAAAAAAAAAAATTTTAGATATAGAAAAATTTATAGCATGTTAGAAATTGGAGAACTAGAAATTGATAGGTTATTAGGTAAATTAGAAAAAGGAGGAGATAATAGGAGAAAATCCCCAGAATCACTACGATAAGAATAAGGGAGAATGTAAACTTAGAATTAAAAATCCAAATATAACTATAGAAAGCCAAAAGATAGAAGCCATAAATGATGAAATTAAAAAATTTGAGATGCATATGAAAGACTTAGAACAATTACAAGTAATTAGAAAATTAGAATCTAGATATAGAAGTCCAACATTCATAGTAAAGAAACATAATGAAATAGTAAGGGAAAAAAGTAAGACGGTAATAAATTATAAAAAATTGAATGATAATATAAAAGATGACCCATACGATATACCGGATAAAACACAATTAATAAACAGTATATAGGGTAGTCAATGTTAAGTAAGTTTGATTGCAAAAGTGGATTTTGGTAGATTAGAGCATAGAATGGATTGCTTTTACTTATCTATTAGGTCATTATGAATGACTTGTTATGTCCTTTGGTCTCAAAAATACTCCTTAGAAAATGGATATGATTTTTAATAAATATAAAGATTTTGTTTGTGTGTACATAGATGGCATTTTAGTTCATTCAAAGACTAAGAAAGAACATATTAGCCATTTTGAATTTGTTTTATCAAAATTTATTAAAAATGGAACTGTAATTAGTAAGAAGAGGGCAAAAATGTTTAAAAGCAAAGCCCCATAAGTAAAGAGACAAAACAAATATGTAGATATAGTAGTGGAAATTTTGAAGAGAAAGGATTAATTAGTAGTATAGACGTAAAGTTGTTAGCCGTAACTTATGGATTAGATAGTTTTAGATTATTTATAATAAATAAAAAAGAAACATTAGTAAGAATAGATTATGAAGTGATCATTAAATTTCATAATAGTATGGATAATAAAAAGAGTAACACCAAAAGATGGTGTAGATTTTTAGATAAGATAACAAATAGTGAATATAGAGTAGTATAGTACACATATGCATACATCACTAGTTAGCCCTCTGTGTCAGTTTCTTACCTAATTTCTGAATATTGATTTATTTCATATTGTCATTTACCTAATGTTTTGAACAACATTCTCAATCATATCCTAACCTACAAAAAATACTTCTTAAATCATTAAATTACCTGACTGCAGCACCAATTCCCCCATTTTCGTACTCTACCAAACTAATTTAGTATTTTAAAACCTAATTATAACTAGGCTATAATACATGTAAGTGAAATTACTTAAAGAAATATTACCCTCATATAGTTCTTGCTCGTTACTCCATGTTAAACCAAAATTACCAAAAATCTAACTTCATAGTTTTTCAAAATCTTTACATAATATTAAAGTAAACACTTTTAGGAACTTATGTACAAAAATCAGGGTTGAAACTACATCGTTCACTATTTTTAAAATTTAGTGCAAAATTCGTTTTTAAATTCAATTTCTTAAGGAACCCATATTTTGACTTCAAATTTGAAAGATTTAGTTTAATAATTGGACTTTATATGCAAAAATACCTAGAAATACCAAATTTCATAATTTTTAGACAAAGTTTAATATTTTTAATAATCAATTGAAAATCTGTCTAGAAAATGAAACTCATTATCGCACCGGCTTCCGACCACCATTTGGCTGAGAGGGGTTGGCAAAACCAACATTTAGGTGGTGCTCTACTTGGGTCTAATGATGGTCACATGTCAGAATGTGCTTGTACCCTCATTCTTGCTTATACTCAAATTTACATTTTATTTTGATAATTTTTTGTTAAATCACCCCTCAAGCTTTTCAATCTCTCTCTAATTTTCTCTAACTCACTACTGCCTAAAATGAATATTAGATATAAGCATAGGATTTTATAAGAAGGAGGATGGAATTGGTGAAATTCCTTTTTCACATGAACAAGTGGCATCTTCCTTTTCATTAGGTGTCTTTTGATTAATTGTACTTTTTTATTCTAGCTGCTATACCTCTAGCCCCTTAACAACTAATTCCCCAAGTGCTCTTAGTAATTTCCTGAGTATTTTACCTAATTTAATTAATATTCCTTATGTATATGTATATTTATGTAATTACATATTGTTATTTCATAATTTTTGAGTACATACATATACATTTATCAACTATATAATTATTTTACATTCAATATACTTCAACTTATTATTTTTTATAAGCCATGTGACTTATCTCTAGGTCTTTGTTACATTCCATAACTTATATCTTAGGTTTATAATTAATATAATCAATATTGATAAAACTATACTTTTATTAAAATAATTATTTTATATACTTTATTTTACAAAATAAGTCTTATTAGGATGCTTCTTTTAACTTTTGTAACCCTATATTAAGAATTTATTAGATTTTGAGATATTTTTTGAAAACCTGAAATCTATCAATTTCAAGCGATTGCTATTATATTTCGTAATAGTACTTATAACTTGTGCTATTCATGACTACTTCATTTTCATATTTTCTAAGTACCATGTTTGTTAGGAATGTGCCATTAGTTTGGGTCCTCCATAGTTGGTTGAATACTGGGGTTTTACAATTTGTGGTTCTTTAAATCATATCTTGTAGATATTTTCTAAAAGTTTACTTTATGAAAAAGGATGCACCTTTTTTAAAAGTTGTGTATATATGTATTGATAAAATTATGTAAAGGCTTGTGCAGTGTTTTGTTAAATTGTATAATGGTTATAAAAAATCTAAAGTCACATTGCTTAGATAAGATGTCTCTTGAACAAAACTTTCAAAGATGTACATATAAAGTATTATGGATTTTTTAAGGTTTTTTCTTCTTATGTAAGTGTTTGACATGTAAACTTTTATTAGTGGGGCCATTTAGAAAAAATAATTTTTATTTTTGAAGTGAGGTAGACAAATTATTAAGGGAGTGGGGGGGGGGGGGGGGGGGTGGGGTGGTAAAAATTTAATGTCATGTTTGATGTGAATAATTTAAAATGGAATGGGATGAAATGGAATATAATAAAATAGAATGGAATTAAGACTAGAATTATAAGTTTACTCTTATGTTTGGAAATGTCCAACAAATGAAATGAAATGTTTGTATAGTAGTATTTGTTAGACGTATCCTTAATTATTTGATGTCATAATTATATTGAAGGTTAAATAAGTAATTTTAATTAATAATAATTAATGAAGAGGAAATGATGGAATAGCAACTTCATCTGAAAATGAATGAAACCAAAATGCATTTCCATTACAATTTACTTTGATATACCAAATATGACATAAGAGTATTTTGGTGACATTTACTTTAAAAAGTGTCACAAATAAAATGATATGTTTTCATATTTCAATTTTTATGACAAACATTGCTAATAATATGCTCTTCATGATGTTTAATAAATATCACTAAAAGATACAGTAATTAGTGATTTTTGTACAATTTGCAAATGTCACTAATTATAGAAATTCTTTTGATGACGTCACATAAGAATAATACAAACTGCAAAATCCAAACTCTTTTCTCAAATATTCTCACTCAAAATAAATTAAAACAATCAAGGAAAAGAAAATTCAAAATAAATCAAAATAATCAAGGAAAAGCAAATAACCCCCCTTTAAATGTTTAGCTTATGTAAAACTAAAGTTCTACTATGAAAGAAGAATAAATAAGAGAATACTTGCACCTAAGAGTTTTGTTGAGCTCGTATTATAGTAAGCTTGCATCAATATATGATGATCTCTTTTATCTTTGGTATATCTTCTTATTAACTTTTTCTTTTAATTTTCAAATCGTGATACTCTTTAGATAATCTAGAGTACATCTCTTCATTGTAATCTTTTTAATTATTTCTATTGTATTTGTCTTATCTTTAAATTTAAATATGATTATCAAAAGATTTCATATTATTATAGTTTACTTGTTGAACATCTACTCGACACTCATATTTAAATTTAATTTTTTTAGTGAAATATCTCTAAGTTTCTATTGATAAGAATAATTCAACTTGATCTTAAAAAATATAAATTTGAATATCCAAAATTTATTTTTTTGTTTATCTTCTTTGAATCTTTTGTAGTTGTTGATTTGGATATATTCTTAGATAAAAGTTTTTTCAAAAATTCACTCAAAGTTATTTGTTGTAATGAATTAGTCAGATATATTATATAAATACGTCTAATTCATGGAGTTAGGTTTTTATCTATATTAAAGTTTTTACAGCTTTTAAAGAATATCTTTTAGCTTATCTAAACTTCTACTTTTGTACTTAAAGTTTTTTTTTTTTTGGTAAAAACTTCTATACTCAAAGTTTCTATTAAGTAAACCTCTATTTCTATTTTTGCTTCTATTTCCATTATATAAACATTTTGCCTATATTTCTGCTTCTTTATTGGCTAATGCTAATAAAAACTTCTTTCAAGCAGTCTCTTTATTAAATCTCCTTTACTTCTTTAAGTATTTAATCAAAATGTTTTTTTTTTCTTCATAATTCAAACATCCCTCATTAAGTTTAGATAGTTTCTTATTCGTATTATGTTAAACTTTTTATTTTATTCTTAATGCACATTAAGTTAAATGATTGATGAACATTTAATATGGTGATTTGTTATCATCAAAATTTCTTGGAATACCTAATTTTTTTTTTCTTAGTAATTAACCAACAATTTTCTTTAGGCAAACAAAAGTAGTAGACCATCTAAAAACTTAGGATAGATAGGCTGTCTTAATTTATACTTTAATATAACTTGTAAACTATTCTGAGAGGTTATAAAGTTGAAGGATGTTTAAAACCTACTAGGTTGTATTATGTATTTTTATTTTTAAATTTTTAAGAAAAGTAAACAAAATTTTATTGTGTAGTTTTAATTTTAATAACAACCAATCTAGCCAAATATTTGTACAAGATATTGTTTTTATTAAAAAAATTAAAGAAAAAGAAAAAAAAAGTCATCCATTTTAGTTGTCTTCTTTGTAGACTTGTAATGTCACCCTTATAATAACAATTTGCACCTTTTGTTGTCATTAGTATAGTTTTTTTTTTCTTTTTTTACCAAACACCAATATAGTTAATGCCTTTACAATGTTAATCATTGTCATCTTTTAGTTATCACCATCATAGAGTCATCTTAGCAATAGATATAGTCGAAAGAAACTGCTACCTTGTAATAATAACAATAATATCACCTTAGAAATAATATTCAAGTCTTGTTATACATATGAACTTTTCTGTCTAACATGAATATGTACATAAGAGTGTTCATGTTTGACAAAAGAAATTATTAAGATCATTGTAATACAATGATATGAACAATAATATCCTAATGAAATGTACTAGGTTTGGTTCTCTCTTCTTGTAAAGTTAAAGGCCTTCTAAAAAGAAAAAATAAAAAACGAAGGGTAATTTTAAGAAAGGAAAAAAAAAATCAATGAAGAGAAATAAAAATTTCAAAAAAAAATTTAAGGGATGAGAAAGGGGAAATAGAAAGAGAGATAAGAGAGAATTAAAATTCTAAGAACAAATCTAGTCTAAAGTCTAATAACCATTCACTTTGAATCTAAAATACTAGAAACCACTAACCATTTTAACAAAAGTAGTAGTATCATAGAATGGTCATGGACAATGAGCATCACTAGGATATCTTTGGTTTACTAGGCAACTGTAAGTGCTCATTATCAAAAGAGAAAATCTTGCTACAAGGGGCAAATAATTTTTATCAAGTAATCAAAGGTACTTACAAGAGTAAGTCTTTGAGCATACAAACTAGCAATAATGGAGATAAGTCATGTTTTATTACAAATTATTCTTAAACTTTTTTCTCCAAATTAAGATTGAAAAGAAACACAATTGTAAAACTAAGTCATTAAATACATATATTAAAATGATGATAGACATTCATTTCAATTTCTTGCCTAACCCCCATTAGATCTCTTTAGGGAAGTGTTTTTGAATTTAAAACTTATCAAAACCACCCTAACTTGAGGTAATTTGAAGGTTGGGGTAATCATTAAGAAAGAAGGACAAATTGAATTATTCTTACATTAATTACATCAATTAAATAGTAAGTACATAATAGATCATTTTCCTTCGAGATAATGAAAAACCTTCATTCTTTTAACTATGCATACATTGAATATACACATTTTTAGGCTCTAAATTATTGATGGAGGGAAATCTAAAAGAAAAGATTGGGAGTGATAACCTTTTACTAGAAACAAAAAGCTTCTTAGTGACAAGGAAAAAGAAACAAAAAAGAAGAAAAATAAAAAGAAAAGAAGAGGAAAATGAGGAAAAAGAATAAAAAGAAAAAGTAATAAAAAAGAAAGCAAGAGAAGGAAAGCAAGTAGAAAGCAAAAGAGAGATGAACAGATAATCATTCATTCTCCTAAATCACATTAAGATCCTTAAAATGCATTACGATTTTTCAGCCTAAAGTTCAAGTCCATTTCTTTCTAAGTCATAAACCTACCTACTTTATAACTTTCAAAAGACTTTTAATTAAAGGAATTGAATTATCACTCATGGATTGCCACATTTTAGTTTTCCTAGGGTTCTTAACCTATAAAGTTGGATTGAATTAATTAAAACTTAATTATTTTAAATTGGCCACAATATGAACACCCTTTTTATTTAAAACACAAATTAAGACCTATATTACAACTCTAAGGAAAGTTTTTTATATTAACTATAGTGTATCTCTTTTAAGATTAACCAAAATTTTGAAATTGATGCCAAGAGTGAAAATAAACCATAATAGAGCATGAGAAAGTATCCTTAGGTTGAACAATTTAATGAATGAGATATCATTTTCCTTGGAAATGTTTTGAAGTAGCAAAAAATGAGAAGTGAAAGATAAAGAACTTTACACAAGTTTGGAAACAACGATTAAGAGTCTATTGAAAAATGAACTCAATATAGGAGGCTTTTCCCCTCAATTATATCAAAATCAAGAGATGATCAAATAATTCCTAGTACCAACTTGATCTAAGAACAATAGTCCTTAGAAGTAGGAGTAATACTTCAGATAATAACGGAAAAAGAATGAGTGACTTTTAAGCCATTGGATAAGTCTACTACTTATCTATAGTCTTTAAGATTGATAAGATTCCTTTATCTATTAGCAATTATTATTATTTTAATATAAAGAGAAAATAAGAAGAAAAACATAATTTTGAGTGGGGGAAAGGTTCTTTTAGTTTACAACTAAGCCTATTGAATTGTCTTAGCTTTCAAAAGTTTTTAAAAGGGAAGACAAAATAATTTCTTAAGTTTGCAATTAGGATCTCCTAGTGTGTCCTTGTTTAAATTTAAATTCTTAGGAGCTTTGTTCACCCTATGTTATAGAATTTAAGAAGCTTGGGTTATTATAAGTTTGAAAATTTTTGGAGTATAAGCTACTTGGTATTTCTCCAAAATATCATAAGCATTGGGAAACCTAAGTTTAAAATATTCACAAGTTGTCAACTATCCTAAGTATATTAAAAAAAAAAGTGACTTCAAAATGTGAGAATTTGAAAATTTTCAAAGGCATTAGCTATCTTGATTTTTTTTTTTTCTCTGAAGAGATGATAGAGAAATGTAAGTTTTTCAGTTAAAGAACTTTTTTCAAAATTTAATGCTTAGAGCAGGTAATTAGGAAGTTAGAGTTTATCTTATTAAAGAGTGGAGCTGTTAGAATTGAATGCTGACGACGCAAATTACATTTGGATGTCTTTGTTGTGGTACTCCCACATTCAGCAAAGTAGTAGAAGTTTCGGTGTCTTTATACCTTAGCACTTAAAGTGCTTTAAGGTGTTTTAACTAATATATTAAGATTTGTGCTGTTAGTCCTTTCAAGAGAGTATTGATATATTCTTATACATTATTCAATTTTGATAGACCAAAAGATAACTTTTTTGATACAAAAACGATTTTTTTTATTAAAAGATTATTTGTTTATTGTTTCAAAGCCTAATAGGTTGAATAAATGAACATGATAGTGGGAATTTAATGATTCAAAAAAAAAAAAAGTTTAGAATATTTTCTACACCATCAACTAACTTTTTTTTTTTCCTTAAAAGAAATGAGATTCCTTGGAAGAAAAAAAAAGCAATTTGAAAATTTTTAGAAGTATAATTGTCATATGTTTATAATTTGACAAGCATTAGATATCCCATGTTCAAAAAATTTTAAGAGCATTAGCCTTCCTAAGTTAAAAGTTTAAAAGTTTTAGGAGTGCTAGCTATTTTACTTGATATAAGAAGGGTAGCTTTGATGCCAAGTTGATGTAGGAAATCACTAAGTTGGTTACTTTCTTGAAGTATTGAATGGGTTTCTAGTAGAACCAATTAATAAAGATTAAATCTTGATTGTGCTTTTGGATGGATCTTTAATAAAATTTATATTTTTATAGGTTTTTATTTGAATCTAGATATGAATGACCTCTTGCAGGATATGATGCATTAATGAGATCTATCCTATACTTGCTTCATTTGATATGACGTACAAAATTAGTTTTTATTTGAATCTAATTGACATGATGCTGAGTTAGAATTAAACAAGATGTTTGCTGTAATTCAAAGAAAGTAAATTGATAAGAATTAGGATGAAGAGAAAGAACTCTCAAATGTGTTTAGTTGCAAAAGATCTCCTCCTAATAATGTTTACAAAAACTATTAATAACCTTTAGGTTTAACAAAAAGGTAAAACTGAAAAACTAACTAAAAAATCTAATAAAATAACAAAAACTTGTAAATAAAACTCACATAACTGACATGGTTACGAAACATAATCATGATTTGATTATGTTGCTCTTGAGTCATAGAATGGACTCAACACAATTACTTGACATGGCTATATTAGGGTCGTTTTACTTTGTGGTCACCTTAGTTCTTCAACATAACCTTAGAACATGGTCATGTTTGCTTGCTACGTCTTCTTACTCTTCCAAACCTTATTCTAAATGACTTGAATCACCTCTAATACCATGCATAAACAAAAAAGAAACTCCAAAACCATCTACACGAACTTCAAAACCTACTAATTTCATGTTTAGGGAATCAATCCATATCACTATTGTTTAAAAATACTTGAAAGAATTTTTGAAGCATCAACCATAAAAAAAAAACAAAAGAAAAATTAAAAAAATTAAACTTCAAGAGCATCTACTCTCCTTAAGTCTTTTAAAAAAGGAATATTTAAGAAAGAGGTTTTTGAAAAAAAAAATGTTTATTTTCAGAAAAAAGGGAATTTAAAGGGAAAAGAGAAGGAGGTGGGGTGTTTTTTTATTTTATTTATTTTTTTGTTTTAGGTTAGGGTTATTGTGAAGGGAAAGGGAGAGAGAGATTTCCTAAGTTTCAAATTTAGGAGTATTAACAATCTTAACTTTTAAAGAGAAAATCGTAGGATAATTAACAATTTCAAGTCTTAAAAAGTTTTCAAAGAGCAATATCTATCTTAACTAAAAAGATTTTCAAAATGAAAGAAGCATTAGCTATCTCATAAGAATTTAAGAGCACTAGCAGTTTTAAGTAAGGAATATCAGCTATATTATATGTAATATCCCATAAATTAGCAATGAAGACATGAACACCTGAGTATTAGGACAAAGCCCTATCCTTATACAATTTGAGTCAATAGTCGATCTAGGCTATTCGGAAAAATAAACTGACTATGTTAGAAACTTACAAGAAAATTGATAACCCTAATCGAGGAATTTTCATAAGTTTGGAAATTTATAATATAATAAGAATATAATCAAAATAGTGAGAATTGACTCTATATGAGATCCTAAAGTTGAATTTAAGGTAATCGTATTCGAATTTAGGGTTTTCAGGGAAATAATCTGATTAAGTGCAAACTTTACCACTAAGCTGGAAAAGTTAGTTGAAATGACCTAATAAGTTTAGATTTAAAAAATAATGACCAAAAGTCTCAATTTTAGCTTTAGAAATGTCATTAATCATTATAGTATAAAATTGATCGAAATCCTTAAAACTGATTAGGAATGTGACGAGGACTTAAAGATAAGTTAATTAGGCAATAAAAGAAACAATATAGCACAATATACTATATGAGTATACACATATTTTTATGAATATACTTAGTATATATAATAAATATACTTGTAAATTAACCTAAAATTATATAATTATGCATAATAAGCTATAAAATCACAGAATTAAATAGGAAAAGTATCTTAAAAATAAAAGATATGCTAGAAACATGATTACATGTATATAATTACTTATTATGTCTATGATATATATATGCATATATTACAAAAATCATTCAATACTAATATAAACTACCAAAATACCCTAAAATATCTTCTAAAAATTATAAAAATAAAAATAAGAAACAACATGGAATATGATTGGATTAAATGTTGAGCAGCTTAAAAAGAATAACTAGTTACATCAAAAGTAACTAAACAAAAATTTGACACCTCATACTTGCAAATTCTTGAAAAGAATAACCAAATAAATAAAAAATAATTATTTAATAGCTAAGAAAAATTCCAATTGACCTAAAAAACTATAAATAGTAAATTAGGACTTAGATTTAATGTTTTCAGAACCAAAAACACCTAAAGAAAATTCGGAAAAATATTTAGAAAAAAATAGGAAAACAGAGCTCGAGCTAAGCTCGTTCCCAAACCGAACCTTGATATGCTATGATACCCTTCCACCACAATGGAGCACCACCAACGCCCTTGCTGGCCAACATACCTCTACCAACTGACGGTGGCCGGAGCACCAATGAATAGGTTAGTCGATTTTCTACCATGTTTTTCTTATAATTCCTAAAAATATTAAATTAAGTCAGAAAATTATGAAAAAATTATATATAGTTCTTTTAGATATAATTTCATGTTGTAATTTTATTTTTGTAAAATTGTAAATGTTTTATGTATATACTTAACAAAGTCACTATTTATCCGAATTTTAACTTTTAAAATAAATACACTAAACGATGTAATTTCTAGCTTAAAATTTTTGTGTATGATATACATGATATATAGATAATTTCTACGTAACCTGAATTTTTATTTGAATATTTTTAATATTTATTATATTTTTCGACCTAAATATAGCTTGAAAATAGGCTGAAATTGTGAAATAAATAGAAAATTATGAAATTAAATGATGAAATGGACATGTATTGATTTCTAGTGAATAATAATAATGTTGGGACAGGTTGAAATCAATTTGGTGCATAAAGAATTATAATTGGGTAATTTAGGGGTAAAACCGTAAATATGAATATATAGGCGATAGATCAAAAACTTGAAACCAAGTACTAGCTAAGCTCCCCATATTTTTAGGAGTCTATAAAAATTTTTGGGAAATTATTTGGTAAACGAAGCTATTTATTACGAATTTATGTAGTAAAATAGCTTAAATAACGAATCGATACTTAATTCTAATAATAATAAGTTAAAATATGATAAATAGTTGAATAAAAACTATGTGTATGTATATTGATCAGATTAGATAAAAAAGAGTATTTTTAATATATTAAATGGTATTTTACTAATTGGGATATATTATATGTGTATTAAGGTTAGATAATACTTATATTATAGGGTTATATTGACAAATTAGGTAAAATATGGTTTAATAACATAATTTACGTATAGTAAAATAATATTTGATTATATACATATAATTGTATTAAAAACTCGAATTATCCGTTAAAAGTTATCTTTAGAAATATGACTTGTAATACGTGTCGTTAGTTCTGTACGAACTCAACGACACTATTTTTACTAAAATCGGACAATCTTAAGTAATATAATTTATAACTCTATAGTATTACTAAAATGTACGTATTACGATAACCCTATCAGAATTGAAACATGATTTACCCAATTAAAAGTACGCTTGGAAACAATCAAAACGATATATAATACGTAATAGTATAAATTGCGTATATCATTAATAATTAATAACTTAACTCGATATATATATATATATATATAATAAGACTATATATTATAGTGATAATATATTCTTATATATATAATTGTTTTAGATAAAATCTTAATGTTTTCGTAATTATTACGAAAATTGAATTTAGGTTTTGTATATATAGGGCCTCCCAGTGATTAGATCGTTGACGATACGAGTTTTCCAAAATGAGCGTCAAGACATGTAAGTAAGATCAATGCTTTATAGCATTTTGGCATATTATTTCAAAATATCTGGGGACTTTAGTATGTATTAGCTTGTGATCGTAATTAGTTGGTTGTGCGTATGTAGCACATGTGGTTAAGTGTTGATTTATTGTTATGGGAGCTGAGCTCCATGTTATGATTATTCCATGAATATTATACTTGAATTGTTTGAGTTTAGTTGATCATCCTAAAAATGAACTAACTCAAACTCGACTTCACATCTGACTTGATATGCATTGTAACCCAATAGGGGTAACGAATAGGATCCTTAGGCCAAACACAAACTCCCTTCGATGAGGATAGCTGAAATGGTCATTTTCCTACTTTTAGTCGAACTAAGTGATAGGAGAGGAGGTCACATCAAGGTTGGAGGCCATGGTTCAAAGGTGGTCACAGGAAGAGAGTATTCTCCATTGTACAAGCCCTAGTTTAGTCTTGATTCGCAAAGTGCGTGATGTCAATCTCCTCAACCTAGATTAGAGTTGGCGAAATTTCTTTGATTTCACGATAGACCGGATAACATCGTGTGATAGCATTTGCTTGTACATGCATTGTATCTAACCAACTTAGTTGAAAACCTTGCTTGTGATGTACTGAGTATATACTTTTATCTCTGCCCCATTTACTGAGTAAATTGTCGCTTATTCTCTTATAGTTTGTTTTACAGGTTTCGAATGGTTTACAAGTGCCTACCCAACATCAGAACCCTAGTAAACTGGGACGGGGAGCGAGATACAACAAGAAATGGCCTGTTATTACTCTTAATATTAACTTTTTATCTTTTTAGGAAAACTACATAAGACTCCTCAAAAAGCTTAGTAGTTTTCAATATTATGGTTTGTTGGTGAAATGGTAGGTACCTGTAAGATTTACTACCACTCTTTTATAAGATCAAATTATAAGTTTATTACTATAAATTATTTCAAAGGATTACTCCATAGGTCTATATCAAATGGGTATCGAATTGGACGCTTTAAAGGGGTAAAGTCAAGTACATCTGGTGTGAACTAAGTCTAGGATAACAGCTATGAGGACAGTTTCTATTTTAGGATGGCTTACATGGCGGGACTATTACGACTTCATCTTGTTGGGACGTGACATTATATTTAAGAAAGGGTTTAATAGTGTTAGAAACTAAGGAGTGTTAATCACACTAAGGGATAATGATGATCCTGTACAAAATTATTGGCTTGTTAGTTTCTTTAGAACTTTAGTCCATCAATTGTCTTACATTTGAAAATCCCATCTTAATAGATGGCTTGACAAACCTAATTTTTTTTTAAAATGAAAGTCTAAGTCAAGAAGATGACTTGGCAAAATCTAGATGTGTAGACCTAATAAGTAACTTGGTAACTCTAGAATTTAACAAATCTAGACTCGACATGTTGTTGATGATCTTAGGATATGTTGGTAGATTTGCAAAAGGGAGCATGTTAGGCTATGGGGTTACCAAAGTTATTTGATGTAGCCACTGCAATACTTAAGTCAGTAATTTAGACAAAGTGTTTGAGAATAAAAAGTAAGTAGGCAGTAAGAGAGTCTAGAGAGTCTTACAGTGGTTATCCTACAAATATTTATATAACCTATTTGATAACTATAGAAGAGAAGTAGTTGAGTTGCCTTAGACATAGGGCTTATTTAGAATTTGAGCGTGTGCTAATCATGGAGACAAAAGGGTAATTGAGTAGTTACCAACAAAGTAACCATCGAACTATTCACGCCCTGATTAGCTAGTAAGTGCACTTATCAAGTTATAATATAGTGGACTAGTAAAGTCCATGTTATTGATCCTTCAAGGATTGCATACATTACTCACTCTTGCTCTACTATTCTATTTTTAAGGAAATATTAAACTTCAATTACAAATCAATTAAACTCTAATGGTTAAGGGAGAACTAAAATTGAATAACAATTAATTAAGAATGCAATCAACAAATAAGAAAATCCTAAACAATCATATGGATATCTAAACTCTATTTCACCAAGAAATTAATATGCAATTAGTCAAAGATTTCTAATTTGTTCACCATTCTTATTAACTAAGAGAATTTAGTTATTGAGTTAATAGGAATCACTTTACTTATTATCTCCTAACCTGAACTATACTCTAGCCAAGTTTCTTCTGTAATAGAGTAAATTAAGACAACATTAAGGATAAGAATTCACTAACAAATATTACAATAAAATCTGGCAAAATCCTATAACTTATCAATAAGATTATAGAAAACCTTCTTCAATTGTGGTAGATCTAATTATAGACCAAGTCATGCAACCTTAATGCACGATATCAAACAATTAGATCAAGACTCTAGAAATAAAAACCTTGTTCAATGAAAAACATACTATTGAATTAGCAAGAAATAGGGAATTTCATTATAATAAAATAGAGTGCTCATGTTCCATGTCAATTCAAGGATTTACAGATATAGACATCTATAACTTATGCTACAATCATGCTAAAAAGTTAATCTTCAATAAATTCATAAAACTAAAATAAAAATCTTGATGAGCAATAGCCTCCCTTCTCATTCCTCTCTCTTCCTCCTCCCTTGGATAAGTATCTAACTTCCTATTTATAAGGATGTGTGAAAATAAATCAAATATGGAAATTTTTAAATGTTATGGCTTGACTATGCCTTAAAAAAATGGGCGTATACTTTGGGTGTGTTCACGTTGTAATTTTCTTTGAAGAAATGCATGGAAATTCTTGATAAGGGGATTACAATAGGGGAACATAGGCATGTTATTGTGCATGATATTTTCTAGATTCTGATTTTCAACAAAATCTTTTTTTGAAACTTGCTGTCTTTGATCGGTTCTTCAACATAAGTGGAGTTCTTCTCAAAACTTGGGTAATTTTCATTCTTTTCACTTTAGTTAATCATTCAAATCTTGAAATCAACAAATTACTTATCTGATTTTCAAAATCATTGAAATCTATGTTAAGATAGAAGAAAATCACTATAAAATACAATAATAAATATATGTAATTTCACACTAATCAAATCTCCTATCACTTAAATATTTGCTTGTCCTTAAGCAAATCAATTGATCTTTATCAAAGATTGTTATAAAAGAAAATTGGAGTAGAAATATTAACTGAGCCCATCACCATTTAAGTTACCATTAAAAGATGACATTCAACTCGAAATAAATTAAAGATCAAATCTTCATAAGTTAATGTAACCCTATAAAACTTCATTTAGCAATTTTAGCAACTTGCATAATTTCTTCCTAATTACTTTATTAATGTACAGAAAATAGAAATAATAGAATTCAACAACTAATCCATGTAAACCAAAGTTTACCCACATTGTTTAACTAAAGATTCATCCTTTAATTAATCCCTTTTCATGTGACTAGGAAAAAACCATACACAACACGTTATACTTAGCTGGTATGTATATAAGTCTCTCCTCATTTTCACTAATCACTATAATCAAGAGCAAACACATTTTGTATTTATTCATCTCCTGATCATCCCTTTAGTATATAATGGCATGCAAAGGCTTTTCAATTCAATTTAATTCCCTTAATTAAGCACAATTACATTGGCAATGGTAAAGAACCTCGCTCTTGTAATGAACTAAGGCTAATTTTTATTAACTTAACCAATTTTTCTTACATTGGTAGTTGAAAGGAACTTTACTCTTCTACGGACTAAGGTCGATCTTTGCCATTTTAGCCAAATTCTTTCTATTTTCACTCCTAACTGTTTTGATTTTTCAAGGGATTTACAAAAGAAAAATTTCATGTATTTGTTTATATAAGATTATAAAGCTCTAAAAATAAAAAAGAGACAAGCATATCTAAATAAGCTTAGGAATAATATATGACCAATGCTCAACCAACAACATTATTATTTTATGTTCGCCTTAGAATCTCGAGTTAAATAGTATGTAACTTTACCCTACATAGATTCCATTATTCATTTCTAACAACATGTAAAATACATAATAGTAATTAAGAAAATTTCATACAATCACAATTTATGCATTATGTAGCTGAACAAAATTAGGTTATAAACTAATTTTTTTTTTTAGGAGGGGGCGAGGGTTTAAAATAAAACGCAATTGTGATTTCCTAGATGGTAATGAGTAATCTACTTACATGCTATACTCATTCCACTCACTTAATTTAGTACATTATCCCTAATGTATTTACAATAAAGCATACCAAGGGTATGCAATAAGATGATAAGCATAATAGGAAAAGTATTGGAGAGAAACAGAACTCCCCTAAGATAAGTGCGGATGGTGAGTTTATAGCCCATAATAATTATGGTTGGAGGAAGTCATTGATTAAATATTCAAAAGACTTGAAAGAGACTAACAAAAGAAAGAAAAGTATGCAAGAGAAAAGAAAATTTATCATTTCATTATTGATAATAAAATAAAAACAAGAATGGAAAGATTGCAACTAAAGGAACATGAACAAAATGAGGAATTAAAAACAACGAAACTAAAATAAAAGAAATAGTTCAACTTGAACAAAAGAACAATTAAATGAACATAACAAAACTTAAGTCATCTTCTTTAGTAATATCTGCTTCTACTTCAACCTCATCTTCATCATTGGCTTCCACATTAA
Source organism: Lumnitzera littorea (assembly GCA_024138015.1). Lineage (NCBI taxonomy): Eukaryota > Viridiplantae > Streptophyta > Magnoliopsida > Myrtales > Combretaceae > Lumnitzera > Lumnitzera littorea. The sequence goes on from JAMXBB010000003.1 coordinate 44,334,147, forward strand.
TGGTATCCTCCTTTTCAGAATCATGTGCATCCTCTTCATTCTCATCCTTTAAATCCATGCTCTTAGCCACATCAATCAAGTCCTCTTTTGTAGGTGGAGAGATCTTGATTTTAACTTAGTCAACTAAGATGCTATAAAGTCTATCAAACGAGTTTGCATTTGGGATAATCTCTTCAAAGATTACCCAAAGAGTTCTTGACATTTCACTAGCCTTTGAACTTTGCCATCTCTTGGTTAGTAGAGGTGTCATAGTCCTTTCTCTTGGGTGTTTCATTACTAAGATCATCTAGTAGGAGGCTTATCTGGAGGAAAGTGGAAAGTGACATAGGAGCGACATCCTCATCATGATTAATTGGGGATTGTTGACAAAGAGTTTCAATTTCTTTGCTAAAAGTGTAATATATGGCCACATCTATTTTGTTTGACTCTTACATCGGTAGGTTGATGTTGTATATAAAATGCTAAAGTGACGGCTAAATTAATAGGATATCCTTCTACTAAAATAGAAAGATGGAACACCTCATGTATTACTATCACCTTGTTGCTTTTTCCTCTCCCACTAATTGTGTAGGTGAGTAACCAAAGAAGGATTTGATGTGTGGCTTTTTCGGGTGGGATCCTTTAGCAAATTTGGGGTTATAAGTCTTCTTTCCACTCAATTTTTGCCAATAGTTTGTATGGGTGACTCTGCAAAGGAGTTTGTAGGGTAATGTATAGAATTAAGAGGTTTAAACATATTCCTTGTTGTAAAGCCCCACGAACAACTTGAATTTGGCTATGGAGAGTGTGAATTCGGTGTTTCTCATATAAAAAGAGAGTGAGTTTCGAGCTTTACAAGGTAGTTGGTCATGCTCCATTGTTATGGTAGTGAGGAATTCTAAGATGAGTTCTTTGTAAACTGGTTCTTAGTTACTAAAAAGTTTTTTCCAACCCCTTATCTCAACCGTAGCTTTGATCTTAGTTTCCATATTTGCTTGTTTGATGGTTTCCCAATCTAAGAAGCTAGATCTTGAAAAGCCTTTCTTCCTTAACATTTCAAACCTAGCTTGGTGTTAGGGTGTTTTAAACTCTAGCATGTGTTTGGTTATGGTGGTAAGGTGGTTAGTGGATCCTCCGAGTATAGGTAGAGAATAAGACCTTCTAAGGTTGCTATGTGTGTTTTTAGGTCTTAAAGGAGCCATGATTGTGAATAGAGATTTTCTGCCATAGTTAGAGTTTTGGCTAAAGTGATGAGAAAGTATTAAAGAAGATGATAATTCATGCACAACAATGAAGATATGTATCAATAGAAGCGTACCTATTGTTGTTGATCTACAAAAAGGAAACATGATCTTTCAATAAAGAAGGCAAGTAAGGGAACAATAAACAAGTAACAACTAAATTTAAAAAGATCTCTTATAGTTTTAGGAATAGCTTAAGAAGCTTCTAATAAAAAGAATAAAGTGGACTTGAAGGAAGAGTGAGCCAAATTGGGGAAGCTTGAAGTAATAAAATCAAGAAAAATTCGAATAAGAGTGTTTACGAGTGCAATTACGGATGTGATCCTTGAATGTGGACAACATGTTGTGAATTAAACATGAACATGGGCAAGATCATAGGTGTGATCTTGGTTGTGTTGCTTGTTGATATAGATTGAAGAAACAGCAACGGATCTCGAAAAACCCAAAATAGGTAGAATGGATTTGACGTAAAGGAAGTGAGATGGTTGGTTTCGATGGCAAATGTGAATGGATATAACTCACCAAGACACAAATACAATCAGGGGTTTGAGCTTGAAATAGGGTTTGATATAACTCACGAATACTAAATGTTACTCGAGATTCAAATGAAGGTTAAATGCAACTCACTAACTGGTTCAAATGAAGGGGTTCACCACAATCTTGAGGTCAAGATTGATAAGAATGCGAGAGAGATTAAAAAGTTTAATTGATACTTGATAATCTGGAAAATGTTAGCTCAAGAGTAGCCTTGCTCAAAAGGAAAAGATTCCAAAAACTCATAAATATACTTTTCTGTTTGATTTCGTATATCAATGTCTATGTATATGTCTATCTCTGATGTTTACAAATGTTGCTATTTATAGCAAGTCTTAAACCTTAGTGGCAAAACTGTAAAGAATGTACAAGGCCTTAAATCTTAAAGAATTAGGCCTGTAAATAAAATAAAGGAAAACATGTATAAGAATACAAAATTGTGTGTTTTATAAGGGGAGTCGGTATGCAATCATTTGGCATGTCTTAGAAGGAGTAGTATCCAAATCGAACGAGGTGGGTAGTTAGATGTGCGGGTTTGGGAAGGAGTCCCCGAAGTCTTACAGTGTTTGGCTGAGACACCAGAAAGGTTGGCCTATAACCGAGTTCTAGAATCAGTCGGTGTGAGTCTCTTGACGTTATATCAAGTAGTTCTTTGGTTTCAAGTACTCGGCCTTGTGGTATCTCTGCACCTCGACTGATGACAGACTTGATGCCGAGTGTTTATCTTCCTTCCTCTCATCCTTCTGGCTTTTGCTTTGCTTTAGTAAGCTTTGATAGGCTTGGCTTCGGATAGGTCTACCCCAGCTTAGATATAGTTAGAAGCTGATTCCTATCATTACTGTGGGTATAAAAAGAAGTTGTCTTCAATGTTAAATGTTGAGCACGGGTTGGGATGTTGAATAAGCTCCTTCTCCCTTTTTGCTTTACCATTGGTGCCCAATGTCTTTGGATTTCCTCAATGCTCATTAGGGTTAAGAGATAGCTCTTCTTATTCTTCCGAACAGTGTAAGTGTTGAGGAATCTGTTATGGATCACTTTCTGATCAAACTCCCACAGTTAGCCAAGAAGTAGATTCGCGGCATTCGTAGGTCAATCTCATCCTCATATTGCCCTGCCTTGAATGTGATTCGCGCTCTTTTATGCACATAGACCATACCCTTATCATTGAACCATTTCAATCCATCAGGTCGGGGGTATGGGTAGGTCGACAATTTCATCATTTCTACTAACTCAGCAGAAATGATGTTGGTGCAGCTACCTCCATCAATAACCAGGGAACAAGTCTTCCCATTCACTAGGCACTGCATGTGAACTAAATTTTCCCTTTGTCCAGGATTAACCTTCAAGTCAGCTTGTATGGCCATAGCTAGGAGTTTATCTAGGTCCTCAGGATAGACATCTTCTATCAACTTGTCTTCTGAACTCTTGTCACTTTGACTCACGATTTAAGCCTCAGACCCTTCTCCCTTCAAGACCATGACCCTTTTATTTGGACATCGAGAAGCAATGTGTCCATAGCATAAGCATTTAAAGCATTTCCCTTCTCGAGCCTTGTTACAGGATTCATTCTCTTTCTTGGCAATCTTTTTCTCAACATGGACAGGTCAGCTAGGCTCTCATTTCTCTATCTTCTTTTCTTGCCTTCTCTCGGCATACCTCTTAGGCTCAGGGCTATCTTGTTGAGGTCGGCCAGTTGGCTTCTGATACCTTCTTCTCTTTTGCCTCTCTATTCTTAATGCCAAATTAATTAGCTTGTCAAGAGAGTTGAATGGCTGCAATTCAACTATGTTAGTAATATCATCTCGGAGTCTACTAAGGAACTTGGCAATGGTGTAGTCTTATAGCTCGACAATATCACATCTCATCATAAAGGTCTCAAACTCTTGCAAATACTCTTCAACAGTATTTTGACCTTACCTTAGGTGTTGAAAAGCATGGAGCATCTCTTGCTTGAAGTAAGTTGGTAAGAAGTACTGATTCATCAACCTCTTCATAAGCCTCCATGTTTTGATTAGCTCTTCTCCTTCGTTTGGCAACCAACTTATCTCACCAAAGGTTCACATACTCAACAAGGGATAATAAAGCCAGCTTAACCTTTGTTCGTTCATCACACTCGTAGCACTCGAACAACTTCTCGACTTGAGGAACCCGGTCAAGGAATTCTTCAGGTTGGCTACTTCCACTGAAGGTCGGCAGTTTCAGCTTCACATTGTCAAGTCCTCGGCTAGGTACTCGGGGTTAATCCCTTGCATTTCGAGTTGGTTGATGCACCTCGGTTTGGCTACTTCTATTAGAGGTCTGCTTAGCCATATCTCTTCTTGGCCTCGGTTCTCTTCTCCGGGCTTTTTGGTCTAACTTGGAGTCAACACTCCTGTTATTACCTCTTCTCAACATTAGATGGTGTTCTCTTCTTCTCGGCTCGGCATCTCTTCTTAGCTGTCGTTCATTATCAAGGTCATTAGAACCACTTCCATTGGTAGGTGTTTGCTCCCTTCTTTCAACTCTGCCATTATGTCTGTAGCCTCTAACTAAACTAGTAAGCTCTTGGATGGAATCAGTGAGATTCTGGATCTGATATTCTAAGTTATCAACATGTCTCTTTAAGCTTCCGTAAGGATTATCACCAGTGTTGTTGACACTATCCTCCAACATTCTTGTTTGTATAGTAATTTTTCAGAAAATCGAACAAATAACAAAACATAATTATAGTAACCTAGAAACAACTACAACTTAGCTTCTGTAGCTACCACTACTGACAAACAATTACTATGAACAGCACACTACACTATAGAACAATGATTAACAGGGAGGTACAAACTACGGATTCAAACTTTAATGAACACTAACATGTGTGTCTCCCCAAAGCTTTTATAGTAATATGATACGAATTGAAGAAACAACAGTGGATCTTGAAAAACCTAGAATGGGTCGAATGGGTTTGATGGATGAGAATTGAGATGGTTGGTTTCGACGGTGAATGTGAATGGATATAACTCATCAAGACACAAACACAATCAGGGGTTTGAGCTCGAAATAGGGTTCGATACAACTCACGAACACTAAATGTTGCTCAGGATTCAAATGAAGGTTAGATGCAACTCATTAACAGGTTCAAATGAAGGGGTTCACCATAATCTTGAGGTCAAGATCAATAAGAACACGGAAGAGATTAAAGAGTTTAATCGATACTTAATAATTTAGCAAATGTTAGCTTAAGAGTAGCCTTTCTCAAGAGGAAAAGATTCCAAAAATGTAGAAATGTACTTTTTTGTTTGATTTTGTATATTGATGTCTATGTCTATGTCTGTATCTGATGTTTACAGATGTTACTATTTATAGCAAGTCCTAAACCTTAGTGGCAAAATTGTAAATAACATAAAAGGCTTTAAACCCTAAAGAATTGGGCTCATAAATAAAATAAAAGAAAACATATACAAGAATATAAAACTATATGTTTTACAAGGGGAGTTGGCATACAGTCACTCGACATGTCTTGGAAAGAGTAGTATCTGAATAGGACTATGTTGGCAGTTGGATGTGTATGTTCGGGAAGGAGTTCTCGAAGTCTTGCAGTGTTTGGCCAAGATACCAGAAAGGTTGGCCCATAATTGCTAAGTTCTAGAATCAGTCGGCAAGAATCTCTCGATGCTATGCCGAGTGGTTCTTTGGTCTCGAGTACTCAGCCTTATGGTATCTCAGCACCTCGGTTGACGACAAGCTTGATGCCGAGTGTTTATCTCCCTTCCTCCTTCCTTCTAGCTTTTGCTTAGCCTTAGTAAGCTTTGATAGGCCTCGGCCTTAGATAGGTCTATGTTGGCTTGGATATAGTCGGAGGCTGATTCTCATCACCTATCTTTGATCATGCATACTTGACTGCAAATAAGATCATGCCCAAGATTATGGGCATGATCTATAAGGCATGTTTCTCTCTAACTTGTTCGCTAAATTTTACAACGAAAGGAATGCGGTTAGGATCATGGTCATGATCCTTGGCCATGCTCCTCTTTGGATCTCTTTTAATCCTCCATTTTGATGCGAATCACGTCATAGAGCATGATCGTGATCTTGGCTTTGTTTTTCTTGGCATATTCAATCCCTTCTTAAGCATCTTGAATGTACAACACTGTTAAAAGTAGGGTGTGTTGAACTTTTAAATAATAAAAATCGAAATGTTAATGATAAAGCAAAAGAAAAGTGGCTTGGGTTGTCTCCTAAGAAGCACTTTCATTTAACTGTGCCTCGCATATCGTAGCTTACCAAATTTTTGGCGCCTTTGTCGAGGAGCCAACAGATTAAAACTAATTAAGATATTAACAAAACCTTAGTTTTTCCAATTATTTTAACATGCTTGGAATAAATCCTTCCTATAGTTTCTTTTGATATTTTTCCTTATTGACTTGCATCTAGCTTTTGAATTATTTCAATTTATGATCAAGAGTAGTAGAAAAAGTCTTGTGGAATTTGATCTAGAGCTTAAAAGAACTTTTTGCTACTTTTGTGGAAGAGTTCATGAAGCTGTAGATCTTATTAATCAAGGTTCACCACTCCAACTTAAGGACGAGTCAGAAGAAGATTTAGAAGAAGAACAAGAACTTGAAAATATGATAGTGAATAACGATGAAGCCAACAACATTGTGATGGATTTCGCTAAGCCTAAGGCAATTGAAGTTGAATCTAGTATCACTAAACTAGTAGTGCATGCAACAAATCTAGATCTAGCCAAACATGATCTAGATGGTTCGGTGGTTTGTGATGGATTAGTTGATGAGGATCCTAACAACCATATCTCAAATTTTTTAGAGAATTGTGATATGTTCAAAATCAATGGTATCACAGACAATGTAGTGAGATTCAAGCTATTTCCATTTTCACTGAGAGGTACAGCTAAGCAATGCCTTAGTTCACTTCCTAAAGGATCAATCATTGCTTCGGAAGAATTGGTTGAAAAGTTTTTAGGGAAATATTTTCCACTTACCAAAATGGCAAAATTTAGGAATGATATTTCTTCTTATGCCCAAATTGATGGTGGTTTATTATATGACAATTGGGAAAGATTTAAGGAATTGCTAAGGTATTACTCGCATCATGGGTTATCTTTATCGATGTAAATACAAACATTCTATAATGGATTTAATTATCTTACTTAGCAAATGATTAATGTAGCAACTGGAGGCACTCTGATTGTAAAGACACCAGATGAGGCCTAAAAGTTGACTGATGACATGGCCATGAACAACTTATAATGGGATAAATGTGAGATCCAATGACTAGAAAATTTGAAGTAGATTTAGTTATTGTACTAACAGCTCAAGCTGAGAGTCTGAGTAAGAAAATAAAAGGATTGATGAAATTGGTAAATATAGTGCAAGACAAAACATTAGTTGAGGTAGAAGATGTTAATTTTATTACTAACATGACTCAAAATAATCCTTTTACCAATACCTATAATCTAGGTTTCAAATTTCTCCTGGGAGGTTAGCAACAATAGCAGAATAGGAATGTTCAACTTGGAACATGAACCCCAATTTGGAGGAAATGCTAAATAGGTTTATGTAAAGCTTAAATGTTCATTTTCAGGTCACAGAAGCAGCACTTAGAAATATCGAGGCATCACTCAATAATCATGACAGTCAACTTAGATAATTAGCTAGAATTATCATGTAAAGGCAATAAGGAAGCTTTCCTAGAAACACTGAACCGAATCTTAAACTAGTGGGTTTGGTGCTAAATTAAAGGAAGGATTCAATCATTGAGCTAATGACATTAAACAACAATGCTCTTAGGAAGCAACTTCAGTATGGCTTTATTTAAGTTGTTATTTTGCTTATTGTTGTTTTACTTTTCTATTCAATTCGAGTATCACATTGTTTGGAATTTAGTTAGTATTTTCCTTACATTAAACACTTTGATTTTATCAAAACAATTAGTGAAATTTCTTTTATGCAATGGTATTTGAATAAAGTTTGTCATCTAGTTAAGTTGTTGTTTGATTTAGTTTTTGGATTCAATTTCCTTTATTTTTGAAAATTGTTAGAGCAATTTTAGAAGAAGAAATAAGAAAATTAACAAAAATTTAGAGTCAAAAGTTAGAGGGGAACATGGCCAAAGTCTACACTCATAGACTTGCTTGTGATCCTCCTATAAATAAATTTAAAGGAAGTTTAAAAATTTAGGTTGAGGGGATTAAGGCTAAGGTTACACTTGTAATCCTTACTCGTGATCATGCCTAAACCACAAACGTGCAAAGCAAAGGAAGGACCACGACCAACACTATGGCTTTTATCTTTGACCTTAGACATAGCATGAATTCAAAATCCATGGGTAATCTTCTTCCTTTTCATTTTGAATGCAAACTCTCTCTCTAAGACACCATTCTCCCTTACTCTCTCTCATTACAAAATCACACAAACTCTACGATCCTCATAGATTTCACTTATGCACCAACAAATCAAAGGTACTTATGTCATCATTCTCTACTTGGTTTTATAGATTTGTTATTTTTATGGATAAAAATAAGATTTTTATCTAGGGTTTGGTGATAAAATATGATTGTTGCATGTGTAGAAATCCTTGTTTCTAAGAGTGATTAGTGTAAGATAGTGTGATAGAACTTGTTGTATATCCTTTATTTGCTTGAAATCACAATAAAAAATACATGCTTTGTGAACATTGAAGAGAGGAAGAGTATGAGAGTGTGATGGGAATGTTGAAGAAAAAAGGGGTATGATAATGTGATTGGGGAATTTTTTTTGCTTTTTGCCCATAAACTCATATTACGTATATCAAAGTTGAATGGATTGAGATTTTTAATATTTTCCCTATATTTTAGTTTTCATATCATTACCTAGTATGTGCTATAACTTATGATCAATAGAGATTGTGAATTAGAAAATAAGATTTTATTATAATTCAACCTTAGAAATTCATTAATCCATCAAGTTAGCATCATATTATACAAACCATTGATCGCTTGAATGGATTGGCAATTATCTTCTTCACATTACAATTTTAGAAACACAAGTTTGTTACCAAATTGAAGTCTCATTTTTCTTTGTTATTTTTAGATCATGTTGTGATACAAACATGTCGTTAGAAAGAACACTTTTGATTCTAGTTCTACCTACCCTTTATTGAGCTTCAATGAGACATGGCAAAAGAAGAGGTATGCTAAGTTAGCAAAGAAAGAATTTAGATTGAATGCTATCATTGGTCAGGAGGCATTGGCTGGAGTAAGGTATGTAACTCAAGTATGAGAATATCTAGAATTTAGAGGATGGGACCATATCATAACCATTAGCGAGCCTACATATAAGGAGCTCACCTTGGTGTTCCTCATCACCCTTACATTGGCATCTGACATTATGAAAAACGATATGCAAAATACCCTATGTTTTAGGTGTAATGGAGCTCCCATTAGTATGTGTTTTGATTAGATATCAGTTGTACTGGGGATATAGCCCGAGAATTTTGTACGAACTAAGGAGTATGGGAATTTTCCTTATAAGATGCCGAAGGGAGTGAGTGATGCCTAGGTGTGGGAAAGGTTGAGTATTGCTGGTTTTGTATATGATCCAAGGAAGTTGAAAGCTTTAAATCTTAGAGATCTTGCTCTTAAGATCATTCATTATATGCTCTCTAGGAGTATCATGGGAAGGAAGCATAGCATTAGGGTAGTGAATGAAAGAGATATCTTATATCTACATAGCATGGTAAAGAGGCGCTAAATAGATCTGGGCGTCCGTATGGTCTTTTCTTTAAAAGCCAAGTCATAGAAGGACGAGCTTAGCATATCTTTGTAGGCCCTTTTGTTACACAGCTTATGACGAATATCTCTCAATTCCATGACCTCCCATATATGCAAGTGATTGATCCCCCAACCCCCATTAGCTTTGAATCCATCCGTGCTATGAAACTTCTTACTCCATCATAGGTTCCACTACCTGCACCACTTAAGGATGCACCATACCCTTCATCACAACAGCCCCCTCAATCTTGTTCTATTTTGGGAAAGATCAAGAGGATAGTTCACGAGCTATTGAAGAGACAAAGAAATCTAGAGTACTAGGTCTTGCACATTGAGGCAAAGATTGACGCGCTCTTAACTAAACATGTGATCCCATCAACACCACTACTAGATTTCAAAGAAGCATCTTCTTTTTATTTTCTTGAAAGACTTTTCTAGACACACTATTTTTGCCCTCTTTAGGACCATCTCTAGTTTATAGATCCTATTTTTCAGAAAAGGATAAAAAAACTAAAATAGAAAATAGAAAATAGAAAAATTGAAAAATGAGGAAAAAAAAACCCCCCCCCCAAAAAAAAATAGAAGAAGAAGAAGAACACCTAATTTATTTGAAAAAAATGTATTTAAGGCCCATTAATCAAATTCATGGATCTTTTTATGGAAATCATTTAAGTTTTAATAAATTAACTTATGAACCTAAGTCTTTGGTTTCTATTTTTCTAAAGTTTTTTTATAGAACACTCATGGGCTAGTAGCTGAAATTAGGGTTCTTGTACCCATTGACCCTAATTTCACCTTTTCTTAGTTTCAATCGGGTGGTGACTTCTTTTTTCATTTTTTTAAGAAACCTTTTCGTAGCCTTGTTGAGAGATTTATATTAAGTGGGTCAGGCTTAACATAAATCGGGATAAGAAAACAAGGTAAACGAATTTTAGCTTGATAGGTTTGGTGACTCCATTAGGGACTGATTTATGGACTAGCCATAAAAGAAGTCTATAAATTAATTAATTGGGCCTTTAGTTTTGTAAATATAAAACAATAATTAGGCTTTTCCTTTTCATAGCTTAATTCCTTCTTAATTGCTTTTTTCCATTGATTTCCTTTCACTTCTTATAATATTTGTACTAACTCTTGTTTAAGTATTGTAGGGAAATCTAGAATATGAAAAGACTCAATGGGCCTTAATTTATGGGTGCACACATGTTATGAAAATTTTAGGTAATTCTACTAGGCTCCCTTTAGGGTTATGACAGTAACTCTTTTTTCAAAATTTTTTTTCTTAAAAAAAAAACCCTTTTCTTAGCCTTATCAAAAGATTTATATTGATTGGATTGAGCTTAATATAAATTAGGATAAGAAAAAAAAAAAAGAAACCGAATTTTTAGCTTGACGACTTCATTTATTTTTCATTTTGATTTAGATGATCGTAATTTTAACTAATTACCATTGCTTTTGTCTTGTTAACTATTTAACTTCTCACTGCTTGACAAGTTCCATAGGGCTGACCAAGTGATACTCTATTTAGTAGTTTTATCAATATTTCATTTTGTTTAGTTAACTTCTTTTTTATTTTATAGTTAGTTCATTTTATTTGCTACAAAGGAAACTATAAGCTTAACTAGATTGAATGGAATTTAGGATTCTGGACTTTGAACAATTTCAAGATCAATGCCACAAATTGGGAAAGTCCCAGTTACTTTTCTTTTTCTTCCATTTTATAGTTATTTATACTTTACATTAAGGTTAATATAGGAATCATAGGTTAATGAGTATGAATCGATTAAAATACCATACATTTAAACTTTTGAGTTTTTGAAATAGTAACTTTAGAAAATTATATCCTTATATGTATATAAGCAAGCAAAAGTTTTTCGAAATTTGCCTACAAATCCACTATAACCTTAGTCCACTTTGTTGCATTTGAATAATTAAAATCCCATAATTCAGATTTCCTTATTGCTTAAGCTTAGACATAGGCTCAGGATTAGGATAGACATTGATGGGCTAGGGATTAGTTATTTTTATTTCTAAGCTTAATTCTAAAGGATAGTTATCTATATTTCTTTTTCAAAAATTTTTAGATTGGATGGACAAAGAAGATTTGTCATTTGAAAGTCTTTTGAAAAAAATTAAAGTAATTAGAGTATAAGAGAAATAATAAAAGAAAAGCTAAAAATTGGTAAGGATCAATCTTGGTCGTTTAGAAGAGTAAGATTCTTTTCCGTTGTCAATGCAAAAGGAAATTGATTGAAATTTGTCAAAGATTGGCTTTAGTCCCTTAAAAGAGCGAGACGTTGTCCCAGTTGATAATGTAAAAATCAAAGGGTTAAATTAGTAAGGATAGGCCTTAGTATATTATAAAAGCGAGGTTCTTTCCCAATGCTAAGAAGTTTTGATAAGGAATTAATTCGAACCAAAAAGCCTCCTAATGAAAATTGAAAGAAGTAAGAAAACGATAAGATGATGAGTTAATGTAACATGTATCCAGTCTAATTTTCATAATAAAATTAATTTAGGGAAGATTTCTTTCCTCTTGAGTTAGAATAGTGAAATTTTTATAATTTTTTCTTAACTTGTTAGTGTTTATTTTGATCTCTAGTTTAGTTCTTGTTTAAGTGGTAAGGCCTACTTTGAATTATTAGGATTGATTGTTAAAATTTAGTAGTTCTTAAAGTGTTATTATTCAAGTGTTTTAAGGGCATTATCAAGTTAAGGAAGAAAGGTTAATTTTGGAGAAAATTATGAAACTCCTTAATTTGAGGGTATACTTTTCTAAAGAAAATTTGATAATCCTATTGTTAAGATATTATTGCTTTGATATTTCACTTGTTTTGCTTGAGGACAAGTAAAAGTTTAAGTATGGGGGAATTCAATAACACTCATTTAGCATAGATATTTTTGGATGATTTTGCATACTTTTGTATAATTGAGTTAGTTTTGTAATGGTTTGGAGTTTAATTCGTTAATATTTCATTTGCAAGGATTTTGGAAGTAATTGACAAATTCTAAGGATTTTGATGGAGTTTTGGAGCTTAATTGAAGAAATACATTAATTAAGAAATTGAAATGAAGGAATTCAAGTCAAGAAATGAAGTATAGAGACGATTATGAGTGCATTCCATGGCCATATTCCTTGGCCGTTGACCTCTTATCCTTAATTTCCTTCGAAATTGAAGATTTCTAAACAAAGTGCAAGACTATGCCCATACTCCATGACCATGATCTTAGGGCTTGATGGTTCTATAATTTGTAAATCTTCTATTTTTTCAAGTTTTCTTTATAAACCTATCTTTAATCCTTATAAATATATGTCTAGGTTAAAGAGAGCCCCTTTTTGAGAAGAGTTGGTAAGGTAAAATATATAGGGGTTTCTTTATTTTCTTTTCTTCTTTCTATTGTGTTGTCATTTTAATTGTTCTTAGTAAATCATTATTGAACCCTAGATTCTCATGTAACTCTTGATATTTTTATATCAATGTTATTTTGATCTATGATATTTACATTTTGCAATCTAATCGTATTGTTCTTTAATTTAATTTTACTGGTGATTAAGTTAATGCATGAGTCTACTATATAATGTTCACAAGATCCTATAGTATGACTAATTGATACAATTAGAAGAAATTAATTGACTAAAGTGTTTAGGTGTTTGGTTTCTTCGGATTAAAGAAACCTAATAGTGGGCTTCAAGTTCATAATGTAATCCTAAGATACTCTATTGCAGAAGCAATTAAGATATAGTTTACTCCAAGTTAGAAATTAATTAGGGATGTGAGTCCGATTAGTTCATAATACGAATCTTTATAGTCCAATATTACAATTAAGATTGAAAAGTCACTCGAAACTAAGTAGTAAATAACATAAGACTTACAAGAATAATGCTTCTTCTATATTTTAATAATTTATGTTATTAGTTCTTTTATTTCAATTATTGTTTTTATTGTTACATTTTTATTTTGATATTGTTCTTCATTTTTTTAATCACTCAATTGTAGTTTCAATTGCTACAAGTTAGATAATTGGAGAATTATAGGGAAAACATTGCTAATTAATCAGGTTTTGCTCACATTCGTGGTTCCTATGGGATCAGCACTCAAACTTAAATATGGCTTTTATACTATAACTTGATTAGGTACACTTACCTAATACCATAGCTCACATATCATAGCTTATCAATATCGCTATACATAAAACAATGATTCTTGCCCATTTTACCATCATGCCTCTCCTCGTTAACTAGTCAACAATAAGAGTTGGGGGAAAAGGTTGGGGGGATGGATGGTGGGGGTTGGTGTTGCACATGAGCAATATAGATAGATTTTACCCTTTGGGCCTCAACATGCTTGCTTGGCCCATGCGGCCTTAACTTTACTTGCTCACCATAGAAGAAGAACCTTAGGAGACATTGATTGACACCTAGGTTGATGCTTAGTCCATGGGTCTTAACCTTAGCCCAACTTGATGTAGGTATGTTGTACATAAATAAAGGAAGGAGAGACTAAAATACATAAGAACTCAATCTTCACAAATCAAGCAACAAAAAGGGAGTGATGAAGCACATGATATATTATACTCCAGGAGTGTAAAGTTCTAACATTTTCTTGCTTAATTTTTTTTTTTTAATGAGCTGAATATAGAATATGCGTTTGAGCTTAAGTTAGAGATAAGGAAAGTGGAAGATATAGTGATGGAATTAGTGTGAACCTTATTGAGTTTAGAATTGATTGTAGTGCATGTGTGCATGTTATGGAGTATGTTGAATAATTAATGTATCCCTTGCAAAATTTTGATAATTACCACTTAAAATGATCTTTTTCAGGATGGTTACATTTTCTTTGACACCTTGTGCTTTTTAATGGAAAGAATGTTATAAATATTGTGTCAAGTTTATATCTACTATAAAGAAGTGATTGATGTTAAAAATTTTGAATTTGTTCCCTCATGATCATGTAATGAATATTCTTTAATGCTTTATAGTTTAGTCATAAAATCTATACTTTGTTTATTTGTGCTTAATTTAGGTTCCATTTTGAGATTTTGAGTTAGGGCGATATTTTTGTCATAGGTTAAGTGAGAATATTTTTAGAAGTTGACTTATACATATACAATTTCTTAGATGATCCACATGGTTTGTCAGTATCTAGTGAACTATAGTAAAAACCTCGTTTTGTCCTAAAGTTTTCCTGAACAAAACTTGAACAAAAGCCTCTAAAAATTAAAAGCACAAAAATGAAAAAGAAAGAGAAAGGAAACAATGGGCTTCTTTGATAAGTAAGCTTGCAAAACACCTAAAGAACTTGAAGGATAACGTTTGTTGACTTGAGAGATGAGCTTAGGATCATTGGCTTAATGCTTACTACATGGGTCGCGAGAAAGGTTGTCAAAAAGAAAAAAGGAGAAGAAAAGAAAAAGAAAGGGAAAAAGAAGAAAGAAGAAGGTAAAAGGGGGCAATAGTCATATCAAAAATCAAGAGTTTAGGAAAATAAAGTAAGACGGAGACCAAGGATTTCTCCTTTCACTCTTAATTACCACACCTAAACACCTGGCAATGAATAACATACATAAGGGTTAATCACTTAAATTCTCCTAGCTCTCTTTAGATTTGAAATAGTAAACCCAACTTTGGATTTCCTAAACTTATCATAAACAAGAGATTTAACTTTTTAGAGCATTGATTAGTGGTTAAATTATAATGATATTGAATTATGACCATTGATTGATCATATTTTGGGGATAAATTCATAATTACTTTTAAAACGTGATTTTTAAAAAAATGATAGATGGAAAGTTTGGGCTTTGATAATATGATATAATTTTAATTAAAGAAAGCTGTAAAAGAAGTGTTGCTTGTCCTCAAACTCTTAAACTACTTATCCTTATATGCTTGCTTTGGGACAAGTAGGGTTTGATAGGGGATACGAGTCAACAACACGTATAATGACTGATAACTTGAGCCCCTAATGAGGTCTTATAGTAGCATAAATGGGTCATTCGAAGCTATTGAAGAAAAAGGAAATGGGTTAAGGTAGATTTAGAGTAGAATGTTAAGCACTCATGAACTGCTTGTTGATGTGACACACCACTCAAGCACTCATGACCGATGTCTTATTGGATGTGACTCACTGGTCCAAGGTAATGGGTCACTCATCGCACAAACCTTACTTAAGGGTTTGATATGAGTTAAGCTTAAGGTTCTCAACACATAAAGAAGAGAGGAAAACTTGATAATTTCATTAACAATAGGAAGGATTCTGATGACAATAAATGCTTATAACTGGGTATTTATACTTGGTACATATAGGGTTACAACATCATATGAATTTACTTAAAAGGGCAAGTACTAGTTGCAAACATAATATAAAAAGAGAAAGGACAATTTTGGAATCCTTTTAGGTAAAGGAATATCCTTTGTCAGGTTGTTCATCTAAGGCTTACGGGATACATGCCTTCTAAAGAGAGGCTATAGGATTCTGGCATGATGGTTGCTAACCATCTTAGATAAGGTTAGCAATAGCAAGGCTCGTGGATAGCTTGACATCATGATCTCGACAAGCTTGAACATGTGGAGGGTGATCTATAGAATAAGTTGGAGGGGTTGGCTTTAGGCTCTTGGGTTGCTTGAACTAACCTTAGTGAAATGTTAGGACAACACTTCTTTTGCCTTGATTGCTCATACGTGCAAACAAGTTAGCTCTATATATTAGGTCAATATCTTCAACACTTGGTTGATAATTGAGGATCTGATGGTTAAGTTAGCTATACTTCTTGCTTAGGATCATGTAAAGGTCTTGAAGGATGATTCTTATCATTTTTCTAGGTTTTTTAGGATTTAAGATCAAATCCTCGGAGTTCTTTGCTAAGGTATCTTCTTTAGATACATATGGGCTCAAGTCAATAATGTTGAAGACATAAAAAACTCCATACTCTTTATGGAGCTCAAGCTTATAGGCGTTATCATTGATCTTCTAAAGTACTCAGAAAGGTCCTTTTGTTTGGGGTGAGAGGTTACTCTTCCTCTTATTCAAAAAACCTTCCTTGCTAAGATATAACCATATAAGATCTCTTGGTCGAAACAGCTTCTTTTCTCTTCACCCTTGGTTTCCTTGTGCTATCTTCTCAATAGTTTAAGATAATTGCTTAGTGACTTTCTAATAGATCTACTATAAGGCTTTAGCTCGGTCCTTAACTTTTAGATTACCTAGTTCAATTCTAGGTACAGGTATTTGATTCAGGGGTTGCTTTAGATTAAAACCATAGACAACTTTGAATAAGATCTTATTTGTCATGCTATGAACATATATGTTGTAAATGAACTCGACAATGGGTAGCCAGGTACCCTAATTAGCTTAATTTCTTCCAACAGTAGCTTAGAGAAGAGAACCTAATGTTCTGTTGATGACCTCTGTCTAACCATTAGTTTGTGGATGGCATGATGTGTTAAATAGCAACTTAGCCCATAGTTGATACCATAGGGTTTTTAAAAAATGACTCAAAAAAGTTGGGGTCTATGTCAAACCTAATACTCCTTAGAACTCCATAAAGCTTTGTAATCTCCTGCAAAAATAGAAAAGAGATAGCCAAAACATTGTTAGTCTTCTTGTAGAGCATAAAGTGTGCTATTTTGTTGAATCTATTGACCATAACTATCATAACATTTTTACTACATGATATTCTTGGCAAACCAAAAACAAAATCCATATTTATATTTGCCTATGGTTTGGGTGGCATAAGTAAGGCCATAGCCTTTCCTTGCACAACTCAGCTCTTAGCCTCCTTGTAGCTATGCATCTCTCAATAATTCGATACACATCTCTCAACATTCTAGGTTAGTAAAATCTCAACTGCAATAGCTCATATATGCTCCTTTCTCCAAAATGTCCTGATAATCCTCCACCATATGCTTCTTTAACAAGTAGTTCTCCTATTGAATAGGTTGGTATGCATAGTTTTTCAGTTCGAAAAAGGTAACCTTCCTTAAAGAAGTAATCATCAAACCTTCTTCCTTTATTGCACTAGGCATAGATTAGACCAAAATATAGATCCTATGAATATTGCTCCTTGATGCTTGTGAATCCCATTAATGTTGTCTGGAGTTCAAAAAGCATCACATGCCATCTAGATAGGGCATTTGCAACTACGTTTGCTTTCCTTCACTTTCATTTAATCACAAATGAAAAGCTTTCTAGAAACTCAACCCATTTAATTTGTCTCTTGGACAATTTTGGTTGGCTCTTCAAATCTCTCAAGATTTGGTAATTAGAGTACACAACAAGCTCTTTTGGTAATAGGTAATGTTGTCATGTTTGCAAAGCTCAAACAAGCGTATGCAATTCCTTTTCATATACTGAATAGTTCAAAGTCGATCCTTTGAGTTTCTCACTGAAATAAGCAATAAATCAACAGTCTTGTATGAGAATTGCTCCTATACTAATGCCATATGCATTACATTCTAACTTGAAAATCTTACTGAAGTTGGGCAAAGATAGTATTGGGGTTGAGGTTAACCTCTTCTTTAGCTTGACAATCTTTCTTCCTCCTTCCTTAATGAAATTCAACATTTTTCTTGGTGAGCTCGGTAAGGGGTGTAGCAATAGAACTAAATTCTAAATGAACCTATGATAGAACAGATCTAAGCTATGAAAACTTTGTTCATCTGCACAAGAAGTTGAGGTAGACCACTCTACAATAACTTGGATCTTCTCCTCTTCTATTCTTAGGCCTTCACCATTGATGATACACCTAAGAAATATTACTTCCTCTTGACAAAAACAACATTTCTATAGATTGCCATACAGTTTCTCAACTTGTAGCACCTTAAAAATAGCTTCGAGATGATTTACATGACTTGACAGATTTAGACTATATACTAAGATGTCATCAAAATAGACTATAATAAACTTCCTTATTTAGTTCTTTAGCATATGGTTCATCAACTACATAAACATGCTTGGGGCATTAGATAACCCAAATAACATAAAAAGCAACTCATATAGGCTATGCCTTGTCTTAAAGGCCGTTTTCTATTTGTCTCCTTCTCTTATACATATCTGGTGATATTTAGACTTTAGATTAATATTGGAAAATATTCTCGCACCATGCAACTTGTCTAACATGTCATCCAGTCTAGGGATTAGATATTTGTACTTAATGGTGATTTTATTAATAGCTTGCTGTCTACATACGTTCTCTAACTTTGTCTTTCTTAGGAACCAATAGTACGGGTACAATACATGGACTTAGACTTTACCTAACATAGCTTCTTTCAATTAGGTCAGTCACTTGTCTTTGCAGTTTAACAACTTGCTCGAGGTTCATTTATTAAGGCTGGTTGATTTGGCAAAGTGGCTCTTGGCTACAAGTTGATTCTATGCTCCATTCTTTGCTTTGGTGGTCATCCTCTTGGCAACACTTTAGGGAATAGATTGGCAAACTCCTTTAACAATGTCTAGATCTCTTCAGGTAGGTTGGCTTGCTCTCTTAGTTCTAACGATCATTGTATCAGTAAAAAGGTTAGCTCATCAAACTTCATGACTCCTCTTAATTTAGATTAGCTCATAAAAAAAAAGTCTTCTTGGTTGATTAGCTTAACTTGGATTACATATTATTGACCTGGCTAGGTGTCATGGGGATAAGGGTAGTAGGTTGGTCATCCTTCTTTAACATGTAAGTATTCTTGTAGCTATCATGCATTTACCCTTCTTTCTTGCTCACTTTTCAAATTCCTTCTCTTTCCTTCCTTGCTCCATCCTTATTCCTTTTGCATGCGATATTTACCCTTCTTTCTTGCTCAGCATTGAATATTCTGCTATTTCCTTAGATAAGTTAAATTGATTGAATAGGTCGGGAATTAGGAGCTTAGTAAGGTTTGTTCCTCTTCTGTCTCTTAACATGTTAGGCAACCTTAATAACTTCTTCGAGGGTATGAAAGGATTGTACCTTGACAACATCTCTAAGTTTATACCATAGGCCAGTAACAAATCTTGAAACAGTTCAGGCTTCTGGCTTATCTACTTCACATATGATCATCAACATCTAGAACTCTTATATGTATTCATCAATAGATCAGTTCCCTTGCCTCCACTCCTTCAGTTTTGCAAAAGTATCTTGATAATATGAATTAGGATTGAATCTTCCTCGCATGATTCTTTTCATTTCTTCCCAAATTCTTATACCTCATCCACCATTTCTTTTTCTCATCACTTGAAACTTCTTCCACCATATATGGAATATCCAGTGACTTTTAAGTTGACAAGTCTAATCTTATAATTTTTAGTATAATGGTAGCACTCAAACAACTTCTCAACTCGCTCTTCTTAATCTAAGTACTCATTAGCACTATTACTTTTTGAGAAGCTTGGAATTTGAATTCTTACGTTATCAATACATTGGGAGCTTAGACAACATGCTCCTCCTTATTGTAATCCTCATCAAACTCTTCATCAACTTCACCAACATCATCTAAATTGATCCTTTCGCAAGCAGGTCGTTTTGCTCTTCCTTAGGGGGTGTCGAACAAGATTCTCAATTCTATTAGGTCTACCTTAGAATTGACCACCTCGCGGTGCTCAATCTAGCCTTTCATTGACCTCATAAAACTTTTCATCATCACTCTCTTCTTCTTCCATGACATCCATTCTCTTATTGGCTCTTTACTTAACTCCTCTAACTTGAACATTGCAAGCTAAGTAAACTCTTTGCATGGGACTTCATTATTAGGTTAGTTATGTTAATATTCATCTTGGATTTCCTTTGTAGTTTCATCATTAGCATGTCCATTAGCTCAACAAGCATTGATAGCATAAGCTACAGTTTCTCTTTGCATCACCAGTAACATATTTTCCATAAGTTCAGTAAGACGGTCTATCCATTCATCTATAGACTTAAGGGTTTGTTCCACATGACGAGTTCTTCATAGCACATCACTCTTATTGTCTCCAACCATCGCGTTCATACTTAGGTTTGCCATTTTCCTACTCAATTGATCAATATAAAGCTTCGATAACCACTTCTTCAACAACCACTGTTTTGACAACCGTAAAACCATTACTACAACAATACAACAAACATAGTATGACAACTATTTTTACTCCTCTTAGCAACATTTGTCACAACACCCCCATCACCTCTATAATAGAACTAGTATACACAAAACTAGCTGCCTCACTTCCAATTACTATTATGTTTTAACAACTTCTTGCTTCACCTCAAAAGATGAAAACAGAGCACAATAGAACACAATAACAAAAAAATCGAGTAAATGTAACACTACTATTACTTTGATGATCACATTTTGTTTAAGAAGTCTTCACCTTACTCAGGACCTTAAGCTTTGATACCAAGATGATAAGGCACATGGGTCAACAACACACATAACGACTAATAATGTAAGCCTTTGACGAGATCTTACCATAATGTGGATGAGTCTTTTGAAGCTATTGAAGAAAAAGGAAATGGGTTAAGGCAAATTTAGAGTAAAAGGTTTAAGCACTCATGAGTTGCTTATGGATGTGACGTACAACTTAAGCACTTACGACTAGTGTATCACCGAATGTGACTCATAGGTCTAAGCAATAGATTGCTTACCGTACAAACCTTGCTTAAGGGTTTGATACGAGCTAAGGTTAGGGTTCTCAACGTATAAACAAGAAAGGAAACTGGATAATTTCATTAACAATAAGAAGGATTATGATTATAATGAATGCTTATAATTGGGTATTTATACCTAATACATTTAGGGTTACAACATTATATGAATTTACTTAAAAGGGTAAGTAAAGAAAAGGACAATTCTGTATTCCTTCTAGAAAGAGAAATATCCTTTGTTAGGTTATACATTTGGGGCTTATAGGATACTTGTCATTTGAAGAGAGGCTATAGGATTCTATGCATAATGGTTGCTAATTGTTTTAGATAAGGTCGGCAGCAGCAATGGTCATGGATAGCTTGGCATCATGACCTTGATAGGCCTAGACATGTGGAGGGTGATTTGTAGAATAGGTCAAAGGGGTTGCCTCTAAGCTCTTGGCTCTTGGGCAATTCGGACTGACCTTGGTTGAATGTTAGGACAATACTCCTTATGCCTTGATTGCTTGGACATGTAAATGGGTTAGCTCTACAAATTAGGTCAGCTTCTTCAACACTTGGTTGATAGTTTGGGATTCGATAGGTCAAGTAGGCAAGACCTCTTGCTTGGGATCATGTAAGGGGTCTTGAAGGTTGATTCCTATCAAGTTTCTTAAGTTGGGGGGTGGTGATAATGCTTAAAGAATTCACAATTTTTTCTCAACTTAAGAACCATAGTTTTGTACAAATTAGGATGGAATTTGATTCACTATTTAATGAAAATGAGATTTGTGCACAAAATGGACTAATTGTACTAAAATTGCTTAATTTATGAAAGGATCAAAACTTTATTTGAATTTTGTTAATTTAAAGTGTTGTATGTAGGTATACAGGGGTTACCATGCATCGACTAGCCTCCATTGCAAGATTAGTATCTAAGAGATCGAAGGGAAAAAGGGATTTGGCTCTAACAAATGGTAGGCCTTAAAGCATCAAAGGACTACCAATGCCCCCTACTAATATGCCATTGTGTGAAGATAGGAGATTAAATAGAATGGTTAAAAGGGTTTCTCTCTTGTTGACCAATTAATAGCTTAAACCTTAGCTAAGGCTTTGATGAAATGCACCATTTATTTGCATGAGAATTGGAGCTAACATGTGTTTACTAATCAATTGGTGGCTTCTGTTCTATAAATTCTGCAATTTCTTTCGTTTTGAAAAACCTAGCCATGTATTAGGGTTTAGGGTTTTAGTAGTATTAGTGTCTTCTTTGCATTTTTAACAATTGTAAACAAGGATTGAAGCTTAAATTAAGGGGTTCCTCAAGCATTTTTGTGTTCCTGCTCATTAGGTGATTTCTAAACTTTGTTCCAGTCATGTTTATTGTTGCTTCTTTATTGATTTCTTGTGTTCTTGTTTACATTATGAGTAGCTAGATAGTTTATGGTGGGTTTTTGATATTATTAATGGTGTAGTTAGTGAATATAGTATTATTGGGGCATGGATAATGTGTTTAAGTAGAGTTTTGATGTTGAGAATTCTTATGTAACCCATTAAAATGCATTTTTAGGTATTTTAATGTGTTTAGGTTTGTAAGATGCTTAGCTAAGGATTTAGCATTCCATGTAACTCTCTTAAGTGTTTTTCTTATCGATTGTGAAACCATCGGGTTAATAAATATAACTTGAACTCACATTTTCTTAATGTAGCTATAGATGTGGATTACGAGGTAAGCTAAGCAACAAACCCACATTTAAAACTAGAGTATTTGGTTGTTGATAATAAGCAAACGTTTAATTGATTGTATAGGAAAAATAGACTCAAAAGGTTGATTTTGCTATACTAGTGAATTTGTTGTCCTACTAGGAAATGAGTTTCATCAAAACCCACTTAAAGACTTTACCTAATATTTAAGTTAACATTGTCACTAATGAATCAAGGAATACGTGTCACAAGGTCATGCTTTTATGAATTGTGTTATTTCTTTTAGTTTTGTTAAATCCTTTTTCAAAGACCCTCAATTTTGATTTGCCTAGATTAGAGTAGTAAGTCATATTTGGTACTTAGCTTTAGCTCTTTTCCTCATGGAATTGAACTTAGTAAATACTCATTGGTTATTACTCCATGTGACCCAATACATTGGTCAATTAGCAAGACATGTTTTTAAAACCTTCATTTTCAAAGCCTAATTATTTTTACTAATGTTTCATGTCGTTGATCACTCACCAATTTACAAAAGTCTAACCCTAAACAAAGATATTTATCATATATATAATAAAAAAGTTGATTTAAAAGACTAAATTCACTTAGAAATTACATTATTAACCCTAGAAATAGAAAGATGGGATTATAATAATCGACCACAAGACATAATAATTGATCAAGATTTTCCTTAGCCAACTATAGTCAACCACTAAGAGTTGTGGTCAACCATCACTAAGTGGTTGATTGCTTCTATGGCCTAACCTCACAATTAATCTCGAATGTTAAGGATTTGATGTAAGATATCTTCGAAAAAATCTTAACCTTGAAATTATGCTTGACCTGAACTTATGTTTTGCACTATTTGAAAAGAAATTAAAATCCATCATTGACAGCAACATCAATCCTTTTGAGATTTATTCATCCAACTTAAAAGGAGAAAAAAAAGAAAACTCTAGATTTTTGAACTGGTCAACAACAACAAGATTAATAGCAACAACTACATCACACAACATATTTTATTAAATTATTACTTCATTCACAAATTATGTTCATAATAAGAAATCAAAATCAAAATTTGTATTTATTCTCTTATTAAGGTTTTAGTTCAATTGACCTTTAGCAAAATGTGATTGAAACTACAACTAGATCGACAATTACCACTAAAGTGGTACACTACCAATACATTACCTCTTAGAAAAATTTAGCACTTCCTTGAAAGACAAACCCACATGGAAAGCAAGTAAGAATCGAAAATCATAACAAGGTAAAGGAATGCAGTTATTCTTTAAATTTTTGAAGACTTTGTGTAAAATGATTATTATGAGAGGGATCAGTGTCACGCACATATGAAAGAATAAGAGTGATGACTACTTTCTAGCTTTCAAGCTCCTCTAAGAAAAATGAACAATTAAACTTTTAGGTATCATTTGGTTGTATAAAATTTATAGAATTGGATTGGACAAAATATTTTGGCCAATATTTGATTTGTAATTTTAACTTAGTTATTAAACAAAAAATGGTGTCAAGGACTAGACAATATACCTAAGATTTGTCTCATCTAAAATATGGTATAAAATTTAACTTTATTGAACAAGAACATAAATTTTTTGGAATTTCAAAAATACTCTCTTACTATCCATTCAAATCATACTTTTTAAATAATTTTAAATAATATAAAAATATAATTAAATATATATGAGACAACATTGATGGTATAAATGTCAAAATTCAATAACGAGTTAATTATTTATATAT
Organism: Lumnitzera littorea; assembly: GCA_024138015.1. Lineage (NCBI taxonomy): Eukaryota > Viridiplantae > Streptophyta > Magnoliopsida > Myrtales > Combretaceae > Lumnitzera > Lumnitzera littorea. Next base: position 44,358,666 of record JAMXBB010000003.1, read on the forward strand.
ATCAAATAAGGAACATCATAAAAGTTAGTGTTACAAACCAAATGTTAGTATTACAGGGTTGTAGTGTCTTATACTCTTTATATTTATATCGTTTAGTTTATTTGTTTAGTTTAGCTTTTGCAATCAAATGCTAACTTATATAAATAAATTGGGGAGAAATGACTTTATTGCCCTTAATTTAATTTTTTTCTTTAGGAAATTTTAATTTTAACTTATATTTATTCTTTTTTGTATTTCATTAGAAACATACGTTCATATAAGTAGACATTGATGCATGCACATGTATACGGCCCGGACACACTAATTTTAATTGTATGATTCATAATTATCAGTACTTCAGTATCGTATATTTATTTATTAACTTAAAATATCATATGTAGCTGGAAAAAAAGTTGCTAATTAAAGGAAAACCGGAAGATTTTGGCCAAAAAAACAAAAAAAAAAAAAAGGAAAACTGGAAGATAGGCTAATGTTTGACCTTTTCAACAATTTAGAACTTTATTATAGCGTACACTCGACAAGGTTTAGACAAGCATGGGGTTTTATGGTGAGATGATTAAGGAAGATGAGCTCCTTATTATGAGAGTCGTGCATTGTGCTAGTGAGGATAGATAGAGAATAAAGAAAAACAGATACAATGGTCTCATTAAGAGCCTCTTTGGATTAGTTTCTTTTTTTTTTTTTTTTAATCTGTATCTTATCTATATTTTTTATATACTTGATATTTACCTATTTTGAAAAACTATTTTATCTATATCTTATCTTTTTCTAATTCATAATTATAATGAAAGTGATGATTAGAATATAAGCATTAGAAAGTGAAAATGTATGTACTTTTAAGATAAAAAGGTTTTAAAAAATATAACTTATGCATTGGAAAAGAACATTTTAATTGGTATTTTTATAAATGGCAAAAAAAAATTGAAAGGTAGGTAAATTTAACCCATGAAGATTTGTTAAGTATTTAATTTTAAAAGAGGAATATATATGTACTTATATTTTCCTTTTTTTGGTGTCTTTATTTTTTATTTTTATTTTTATTTTTTTGAAATATAAGATCCGAATGAATGCTAAAAAGATAGTGAAAGATGAAAAAAAAAGATAAATAAAATAGATCCTAAGATTTTTCTGTTGTTATAGTGGTGTTAGTTTGATAATAGCCAACACTAGTAATTTACTTCAGTGAAGCAGTGGTATGGTTTGATTGGCGGTTGATTTTAGCCGACTGGTTGGTTTTAGTGGTTTTGTTTATATAGAAGATAAAGGTGTTTTAGTCTTTTTTATTGCTTATCTTCGACTAATTTAGTGAATATATTTTTATCCAACCAAACATAGGAATATGAATATTCCATAGGATGCCTCCCTCCTCCCATTCTTGCAAGATTGTTTATTGAATGCCTTGCCTTGTTAAATTTTATTATCAACTGAAAGTCAAAAATGCTTTTAGATGTACTATTAGTTTCTTGTCAATATGCGTGGCCAGATGCTGTATTTGCCTTTCACTTAAACAAGAAGTCCCCCTATACAAAACGGATTCATTAGTATACCTCTTGGCGACTCATCATCTAAACATTATCATTTCTAGTTCCCTTGTAATATATCCTTTTTATGGATAAGTACGTGAAAATAAAATTGAAAATTCTTAAAATGTAAGAAGATTCACTCTTTTTATTTAGAGTTTACTGCATACATAGAAAGTTTTAAAAAGTTGTGTATAGATTTTGAAAATTTATTATAAGATTTTCAAAGAGAGGTGTATAAAATTGAAAAAAAAAAAAATGAAAAAATTTTAAAGCTAAGAACAATTGCTCCTTAGATTTTGGAAAATTCTTGTTGCTTTTCAATTTTCAAATCCAAAATTACTTCCGAAAGTAAAGATTAAAGAGGTCTCAATAAATTGCGGTGAACATTGCTTCGTTTATTGCATAAGGAGTTTTGTATGTAATTCTAATCTACTGTTTGAATATTATCATTGTTATGAATACTTCATAAACTTTATTAACCTCGATGGGAAATAAAAACTTTATAAAAGATGACATTATTAATACCTTTATAATTCTTGTTAATAGCCCAATAGCATTAACTCATGACAAATTCGAGTGGCATGAGCATGTAATTTAAAGGGATAATTATGCAATGTTTTTTTTTTTTCAAGTGAACGTTTAATTTTACGTTTTTATTAGTGTTGCCTTCAACAAATGGCCAAAAGCTTCAAATTGAAGCCATAGAAAATAAAAATCCAATATTATTAAATTATATCCCAAATCAAAATCAAATTGAATACAATTTCACCATATGAGACCTTAATAAAACTCGCAAGGGATTGGAATGGAAATTCTTTGCTCTATATCATACATAGAAATCTTTTATAACCATCATTTCCAAACATCAAACATTGTGCTTGGAAGAATTCTATGTATTACAAGGTACCTCAACGTTTGAACAAGTTAGTTGCTAAAAAAGCTGAAATTTTTTGTGGCAGTATTCATGGATTGCGTTACTTATTATGAATACATCATAGGATATCTACTGTATATCTTCATCCAGTGAATTGTAACCTATAGTATACTAAATACAGACTCTGGAAAGAACATGATAAAAAAAAAAAATTAGAACCAAAATCTGCTATATATTCATTTTATTATTCACTCTAAAACCTACTTCATCCAAAAAAAAAAAAAATCCTATAGGTATTAGAATTTAAGAAATACGATCGACACTGATACATACAACGAGGCCACGTGATAGAAAAATGTAACTACTTTTAAGTTTGAAGTGATGTATACCATTTTATTATTGATTAAATACTTTCTTTTTAAAACTTTTCTAGTATATAAAAAAAAATTCCTTAAAAGGTCTCAATGTCTCATTTTCAACCATGACCTATTATACTTAAACAACTATAGTCTAATAACATAAATAATGATTTTTTCAACGAGATAAATTAAATTTAAATCTTTTTTACCTCAATTGTAATATATATATGTATATATATAGTTGAAAAAAAAAGAAAAAAAAATCACGTGTTATATATGCAAAATCTTTGTTATATATATATATATATATATGTTATATTTGTGCACGAAAAGCAGTATTGCTTTAACAACCGATGAAAATTATGATAGTAGCTTTTTTATTTAAATTAAAACTTCTTCCTTCATTACTTATATATATATATATATATATATAATTTCTCCTTTCAAGTTCTCAAATTGCACTAAAAAAAGGAAAAAAGAAATAGAAACCTTGTAGAAATAGGATTATCTAGCTTTTAATATATATATATATATAATATATAACAATAATATTAAAGCTAAAAATACCATTTTTATGTTTTTAGTGTTTTAAGATTTCTTTTAATTAAATTGTGAACAAATTCTATACATTTAATAGTTATCAATAAATGATAGATATATTAAGGTTATTATGGCAGCAAACACTCTAAGTTAAAATGATATTTATCAACGTTTATTAAATTAAATAAATATATATATGTATGTAAATGTATACTGTTTTGCTTGTAGTCACATGTCAAAAGTATTGTTGCATTAACATGGATTTTGTCAGTCACGAAGGACTACGTGAAAAGCTGAATAATGTGATATAAATGAGTGGGCCAGGCGGGGTCTTGTCAAAAGGTGAATTGGTCGTACTGGATAGGGCAAGTGTCTGGGATTGGTGCATGCCATAAGCCAATGGTGGATGATGAGTCACTTTCTTTATCCACACGTATGAGAGGTACCATTTCCAAATCCCGTCTCAACTTCTTGACATGTCAAAACAGGAGTTTCCGCTTGTACATATATTTCTTATTATAGGCAACAATTCTAAGCATTGATCACACAAACTTGTATAAAAAAGGAACACCAGATGCAACCTTATCTTCGATTATCTTATCGAGGGAAACCATGATGATTCATTAAAATTTTTAAATATCTTTGGTCTCGTTAGGTGAATCGTAAGTCCTAAGTATACTTAAAACATTTTTTGATATTATCAATTTAATACTTACATTTTGAGATGCACCTTACCCTAACTGTATTGAAAAAAAAAAAAAAAAAAAGAAAAGTAAAACGAATACAACCACCAATTTTCTAATAATGTTATTTATTACTCCCTTTATGTTCTTTTTAGAAAGCGTTTAGGATTTGCATACGTCTTGGACAAGTTTAAGATGTAACCTAGAAAAGTTTAAGGACATAAACAGTTTAGGAATCAACTGACAAACCCAAGAAGATTTTGAACTTTTGGTGATCTCTTCCCTTTTATAATCAAAGAAGTAACCAATAGATATATTGCCCCCAACAAACTAATAATTAATTATTTATTTTTCTATTTTTCATCCCCCATCCCTCCATTTTAACCACTTATAATCAATATATTTTTCATTCGGCTATCAATAGCTTATAGTCGTAATTGCCTAGTTCGCACAACTTCTCACTTCTATGCGATTGAGAAGGTGGAAAAAAGAAGAAAAAGAAAATCTCACTTGTGTTGGACTAAGTAGCTTAGTCCACTGTTAACACATACAAATGCATCCCATTTAACGTAATAGCTTCTCTGCTATAGTATATATAATAACCTTTACTTAATCAAAAGAGGATAAAAACACCTAAAAGGACATAAATTAGGAGATTGGTGTATGCTATTAGATTATAACAATTTTGATAAGATCATAGCTTGAAGAAATATATTTGATACTTATTTTAAGGGGTGTGGTTATGAAAACCCTGTAAATTTAGCTTTTTAAATATAGAATCGAATTCGTATACTGTATATGATTTCTCTAAGTTAATTAAGCCAATAAGTTTAAAACTGATTAAAATTTTAAATTTGAAACTCAAAACAAGTATGAAAAAAATTAGTTTATTAATTGAAATTCTAATCACGTATAAAAAACTTTAAATCCTACATATGTGTAACTATAAGAGATTAACTGCGAATTTAATAAAAACCTTAATTGCCCATAAAAACCCTAAATTCTATAGGTGCATACATATAAGAAATTGAAGTCGAACTTGATCAAAACCTTAAAACTAAAACTTTAGGCTTATAAATATACCAATTTGCTACAAAGATGATAAAAACTTTAATTGAGTCCAATAATTAAATAATACGCTTAATCGCGTGAAATTGCTAATGAATGATTGGAGACAACTTCTAAATGCTAATAGAAACATATAATAATAATAATAAAGGAAAACTTAATAAATTGCCACATGGATAAATTGGAACATGTCACATCAGCAATTTACCTAAAATAATTAATTGAATAGAAAACTTCAAAATAATTAAAAAATAATAATAATAATTAATTAATTAGGAAAAATTGTAATAATAACAAAATTAATATAATTTGTAATTAAGTTTAAATATAAAGAAATAATTAAATATACATAAATTGGACTCAAAAACAAAATATTATGAAAATATAAAATTTAGAAATTAATTAAATTATGAAATAATACATAAAAGCTCAAATTTGATAAGTAAAATTTTTTTGGTCAAAATAATCAATTTTGTAACAATTTAGACCCATATAAAAAAATTTGGGTTTTAACGTATAAAATGGATCTCGCTAAATGAATATACGTTCGAAAACGATAAAAATCAACTATAAGTTTATAATTATCGGAGTTAGAACGAAAAAGTTATATGCAATTTAAGATTTAGAAAAAACCTAAGGATACAAGTAAATTGATAACATTATTTAAGTAATATGATCTTACAAATAAAAAACAAGGATAAAACTCTAACTAAATAAAAAAATAACTAAATGCAATTATTTGCAAGCATATATATATATATAATTTCCTATAAAGGGAAACCGATAAATTCATATCATAAAGTATAGATAAGATATAATTATAAGATTCAAAGTTCTTCAAAAGATTAAAGTGTTATATATATAAATGTATATTTAAAAAGTCAAAGTACTTTGAAGAAGAAATGCTTTCATAGATAATAACGATATATGTAAATATAAAAAGGTAATGATAATAACACCTAATAATAATAATAATAATAAGATAAAATCATATGCTTATAGGAAATAAATTGAATATATGTATATATATACACACAATATAAACTTAAAATGATACTATAGTATGATGGAGCTAAAGTATTTAGTTATTTAAATATTTGATTTCAAGATGTTCTACCTAACTCTATTACTTTATTTGATATATATATCATTACGCTACTATCTATTCTATTATATATGATACTCTAATTAAATCATGTTATAGCAAAATATCAATACAAAACTTATAAATAGTTGAATAATCTGAACTTATATAATCTTAAATAAACTATACGTTGTTATCTATAGAATAAAGTAATATAAACTCGTTAAGAACTAACTATGAAAATGTAAAGATTTAAAGTAAAACTAAAAAGTTATATGAAATTCAAAACCTAAGCGGAAATGGGAATTATAAGATAGATAATAAGCTGGTTAAGTTGTTTAGTATGATGTTTAGATACTTATTAGGTTTATTTCATTTCTCTTTATCAAGAAATATCGATTAGGAAGGCAAGTTGCTTATTGATTGCTAGGAGTCATCTAGGCTTTGGTTAAGTGAGTATTCCTAATGACTTTATACTTATTTTTGTTTGTAGTTAGTGTACTTAAATCATATATGTTAATAAATTGATGCTTAAGGTTTGGGGAATGCATGTGCTTGATATTGGTAGATTTTTGTGCAAAATATTGTTAAATATGATAATTAAAGATTTAGTTATATGATTGACTATTGCATGATTTGGATGGTTTATCGATATTGATTAATTACCCAATAATTTGACTTAATTATATTTGGTTAATTTTAAATTAAAAGGATCATGTATCAATCATACACTACACTACTTATTCCGACTGTTACCTTACGTAAGGGTAAAGAGAGGCTATGCAAAGGTTATTTTTATATATTAAATTGTAGTATTTTAGTATGATGCACTAATATAAAATGACCTTACCCTAGCCTACAGGCTTACTAGAAGTTGGAGACACCAACCGTATGGTTGAAAGTCGAATCTAGAGACCTTTATTGTAGGGTATGAGCATAGACTGGGAGGGTCACCTCATTGCTAGACTTAGGATTTTGTGTACTACTTAATTTCTTTAAAATAAAAACGTATTTCATGAAATATGGAATTTAAGTTTATTGTTAAAAACCTAGGTGCTAGAACTCGGTTGTGATTAGTGTCGATATATCTTTAACCCTTATTTCGAAGGATGTTAAATCCGATGTTGTATGCAATATCGATCAATTGTATATGTTGTTTGGCATGTTTCTTGTTCATGCATTCACATGCTTGATAATAAATTGTTTGATAACTTGCTTGCCAATATAGTACGAGTGATATCTTATTAAGCTCATGTAGCTTACTCCTCAACAGTTTCTTTTATAGGTCGATAGATAAATGAGCATGAGTTAAGAGTCGAGCATTGAGTACAAGTATTGAGATGTTTTAGAGGTTAAAACTGAAGATAAATTGTATAACTGGTTTGAACTTTAAATGTAAATACTATCTTTATATATATAGATTTTATGACTTTGAAAAGTATAAATTTTATGTCTTTACTATTCGTTCTTATTGTTTGGTAGGGGATACCGATTTTCTACGATTTTGAGAAACTGTGGGATATTGGATATCCATAATTATTTATAGTTTACAATGAGTTAATAAATTTAAAATAAAAAACCCTAGCAATTAATTATTTAAAGTTCTGCAATTTTTGACTTACAAGGTGGTTTTCATATCATAGATGTACACATGATATAAAAATTTTAAATAATTCTATTAAGCCCCTTATAGGATCTTGACAAGTTGACCATGGCACTCTACTAATTGATTGGGCTTCCTAACATTTGATCATAGACCTTAAACATGGGGCATTAGTTGAGCATGAAGGATAGGTGGTGGTTTGGGCTTATGGGCGATTAACTATCTATTCCAAGATGGTTGATTGTCATCTTTAGAATTTTAGTTGATTAAAACCTCACAAAGGATATTTGAATAGTACCATTATCTAAAACTACATTAAATAACTTAAAATTAAAAATGGATACATTAAAATCGATCTTAAGCATTTCAAATGGAAGTTCTTGAAGTTCCTTATATGATCTTCTCATAACAGATGCACTAGAAACACTATTTATATTTTTGCAAAACCATAAATTTTCATTTGATAATGGAAGCTCTAAAATCCTTCTTTTAGATTGAAACCTAATTTGTTCTTTTCTTTAAAATCTATCATTTTTAGTTTAAAACATAATTTTTATGATTCTTCAAAGATTTAATTAAAGAGTAACATGTTTAGTATTATTCTTCGGTAAAAATCTACACATTTCTACATGCATCTTACTCTTCTTGCAAGCGATTTTTTGATAAAGATCATGTACACGCGATTTGAAACCATAATCTATTGAGAAAACTACAGGAATATAACTTTCTTTTAGCTTAGGTTTCTTGACTTCTAGCTCCTTAAGATAATTATGTGTTTAGGCCGTTAGAGGAGAAAGGGAACAACTATTAGGGTTTATTAAGCTCAAGGCTTAAGAAGTGTCATTAAGAGTTGGTCTTAGCAAAGTTTTAGTGCTAATAACATTGCTTTCTCATGATCTTATTTTAGAATGGCGTTAACATATGTGTGTGGTTCTTCAATTAAGGTGATCTTAGAATAACTAAGCTACTTCCTAAAGCAAATGGAGAGTCACCACTTACATCCTGCGCATCCATTTTCATAGAGTATAAACCATGAATTCTTCTCTAACTCATGGATAACATATTTGTAGTGGTACGAAACATGAAACATCTTCACAAAGTAACAGGGATCCTAATCCAAGATATGGAATGAGGGATGATGGAGTGAGTTAGAGCAAGTCTAAATCAAACTAAGAAAGTGAATCATTAAAGGTAGCAGATAGTTAAAGAAGGGTCATTCAAGGACACTTCATTTGGATGCCAACTTTGAATGTTCAAATGATGTGAAAATAGTTGTTGATCTATTTCACCATAGCTATTTTGCTCAGATGGCCTATTCTATTATCAATGTTGATAGACAATCTTACGACCAGGCCCTTTGGCTTAATTCGAACCTGAACCATCAATGGACCCCAATAATTGATGAAGGTTGAGCTAACTAAAGTGACCATAAAGCTTGGAATAAGAAGTGCCCATTGGCACTATGCTATTAGATTGAGATTCACTACCTTAGTGAACTAAGCCCATAAAGGCTCCCAAAGCAACATAAGGAGCATCAATAAAAACTAGTATGTCGAAATACCTTCATAGCTCGTCAAGATTCACTTGCCTAATTGGGTACATACCTAATCAAGCTTGGCGAACTGGACATAGCTTTCCTAATCCATTGTGGTCTACTTTCCTAATTGCGATAACACACTTTGAACATGACTTATTAGGAAATTTCCTAAATAATAAACTATCTTATTATCTATAAATAGGGATGAGACTAAGGGAGGTTCGGTTTGGTTCAGTATAGTTTATACTCCCCTTACCCCCAACCCTTCCCCTTATCAAACCAAATCTAATATGATGGTTTTTTTTTTTTTTTTATATGGAAATCGAACCTAACTATATGGTTTAGTTTATAAATTTTTCCAACCTAATTAAAACCAATTTAGTTTGGTTTTAACTATGGTTCGAATCATTTATATCAAATTGTCGCTAAATATTTTTATTTCTAATAACATATTTTCCTCTTCATTAAACTTTAATATATTTTCAATCAATTTCTGATACATTTATCATGTGTAACAACAATTGGCAAAAAGTTGTACAAGATCTTCAAACCTAACTTGCTTAGATGAGGATAAGAGACTCTATTTCAATGAATAACAATGAGGAGGGAGAAGTAAAGTTGCCTATCTAAAAGAGAAACACCAAAGATTGGAAAAGAGATTGAAGATATGTAAAGAGTACCATGGTCAGACTCTTGATTTGAAAACATATGAGAAAATGACAATATAGAAAAGGAAAATTTCTATATGTGAAACTTTAGATAGAACTTACTTAACTTAATCTTAATAATTAACTCAGAACTAAGATAAAAAACAACAAGATATGAGAAATTTGATGAAATCCATAAAGATTGACAAAAACAAAAAAAATTTCAGAAAACAATTGAATGATTTTTTTTTGCTTAACTAGCTGATTCGGTTTGATTCAAATGGTTCAGTTTTCCAAATTAAATCACGAACCATTTATATATAACCGAACCATGAATCGAACTTTTAAAAAAAAAAAAGATCGATTTTTTGGTTTGGTTCATGGTTCAGTCTGCTATTCACATTTTTTTTTTTTATTTAACCGATGATAAGACTATCAGGTATGGAGGAGACTAACTTTTTACCACCAATCTTTCCTTTTATTGACTTGAGTGTTGGAGCACTCGCACTGAAGTCATCTTTGATGTATTTTTTGTAAGTCCTAACTCTCGGATCAAAGCTTCAAGGCTTAATGCTTGAATACATAGAAGGCAAGCTTAAGGACAAGCCCATGGTAGAATCCATAGTTAATAATTGGTGTCGTTAGAGATCTCTCTATCGGCAACCCAGATTTATGTCCACGTTCTAATTTGACATGATCCAAAACCAGCGAGCTACACTCCCATTTATTATCAAAGATCCAATCCTGGTTGGGTTTGTTTCCTTTCTATTTATTTTTATATATTATTTATTTTATTTTAGCTTATCATTATATAAAAAAGGAAATTACGATAGTCTTTTCTCTTGAAAAAAAAGTTTTAAAAAATCTTCATTTTTTTATGTATAAACTTTTTTTTTTGCAGATATATATATAATTTTATATCACCAAGAAAAAATGGTTTCGAAAAATAAAAAATGAAAAACGATAAGCTTTATACAAAATTAGGTCTAACTTAGAATTTTCAAAAGTCAAATTATCAAAATTTTAAACCCTCTTTCCAGATTTTTATTAAAAATACACTAAGTAAACCAAAAATGTAATTCTAATTGGTTTTTCATATTTTAAATAAGGCAATACACTTAAATTTTTCAGATGAACTATAGAAGTTTGATCTCGAATAACATATACATGACACCTATTGGAAATTACAGGGTAATTTAAAGTATAAAAAAATTTATTTTTCCCTTCTTTGTAAATAATTAGATTTGATTATTTTCTTTATTCAATTTGTAAATTTAGTTTATTTATCTTTTTTTTTAAATAAAGGGGCATTTTGAAAGTTAAATACTTAATTCGAAAGGTTAAAGTGATATTTGCAAGGGTTTTAATAGGCTAGCTTATGAACTCATAATATCTAGTTTCTTAAAATTTTTAGAAAAGATTTTCAAAAATGTAGGCTAAAGGCTAGATTATAATCAATCTACTTAATTGGTTCTAATTTAATCATATTCCCTGATTCTATCGAGTGGCGACTTTAAGGTTTTTCTGAAATATAAAGAAATAAGGTTTTTCTTGAATTTAGTTGAGGTTTAAACTAAATGGGTACAGGGTTTAGTTTAAAACAAATTAAGGAAAAGTAAAAACCAAAAAATTATGCTTAGCATAAAGCATTCCTTAGTATGTTAACCAATGCTGTTTTGCTATAATAAAATACCCTTAAAGACTGATGGGGGGCATATCGCTTTAATAGGCAAATGCACTTAGTTAAGTTATAGTATAAATAAAATGGAATTTGAGTCTTAGTATTGATCCTATGAAGAACAAGATATATGAATATATCTAATTATATTTAGTAGTGATACCCATAAATTATTCAATTACATAACTTCTTACAATAAAAGATTCAATGAATGACCCAAAAGCAGAAAGTAAAGGTTGCAATAAAATAAAAGATTAAACTAAAAGATAAAATTAAAACGATTAACTGATAATTGAATAACTAAATAACCAAATTCAATTAATAAAGAAATAACATTTTCCTTTGTAAATTTATATTGTTGTTTACTACCTAGTTATAGGAGATTTATTCAATCATGATTGCTATATTGGACAGTGGAGATTCCTAATCCTACTCTTATGGAAATTAGATTCTAAATTAATTGGGCTTGCATCTTTAGCTAATTCTTAATCTTGAAACCCTCTATGCTTGAATCGCTTCTGGATAGAGCATTGTAAGATTGCATCAAGAACTTAGACCTCATTATTAAGTTAGCCACCCTTGGTTACCCTAATCTAGAAAGATTGAATTGCTAAATGGTTTAGTCAATCTTAGTCCTCTCTAACTACATTTGTTTGTCCACTGTAGGACTCATGTCTCTATAGTGAACTCAAATATCAAATTAATAGCTTAGGTAAATATTAATTTAATGGCAATATGAATGGTGTAATTAGATCGTAATAAGCAAAATCATAAACTAAAATTCATTAATAAAAATCACTCTTTGAATATAGGGTTTATCAATGATTTACTAAGTACTAAAATAATTATATAATAACCAAAAGAAAAGAAGAAGAATAGAGAAGCCCCTTTGGTAACTCTAAAATTTAACAACTAATGCTTTAAGGAGATCTCTTTATAACCTTAGGCTTATGAGTCTATTTATAAGAAGTAGATGAAGATTATAAAGAAAACCTAACAAAAATAGAAGATTTAAAAATCATTATAACTCTACACCTAAAGTACACAGTTGTGAAGCTTAGGTATGTTCTCGCTCTTTGTATGCAATCTTCAATTTTCAATGAAAATTCACAACAAGAGGATCACGGATAGGGACTACGGGCATGGTCCTCAATCGTGGTCTCTACTAGACTTTGCTACTTGATTGAAATTCCTTTGCTTCACTCTTTGATTCGTACTATCACTTCAATTAAGCTCAAAACTGCGTAAAAATCCTCTAAAACTTCATAAAATGTTCTCGAAGTCCCTAAAAACAATGAATAAGCAAATTTTGCTCAAAATATTATAAAATAGATAAGAATAAAGTCTAAAACAACGCAAATTAGTAATAGAAAATATATGCTAAATTCATGTCATTAAATGCTCATATACTTAAGCTTTTGCTTATCCTCAAGCAAAACAATAAAAATCAAAAGAAAATAATTCAAGGATAAGATTTTTAACTACAAGCTTAGAAAATTGCACCCTCAAAATTTGATTGCCTAGCAAAATTTCTTTCTTGAATCACCTTTGTTCCTTAACCTCATAATGCCTTTAAAACACTTGAGTAATAGTGATACAGACTAGTGCCAAGAACATATAAGGATGGTTGTAGGGATGGGTCCAAGCTTGCTGAAAGCTTAAAATGACTAATGAAAACATGTGAGAGAACGGAAAAAGGAAAGAAATAAGCAAACCTACAAACAACTCCAAAGGATATGACGCACTAGTGGAACTTTTGAGGACTCACAGCACAGCTTGATATAATGCATAAGTTGGTTTGGTGAGATTACTCGCCACCTAGCTTTACTTAAGGGTTAGGATAAGAGTAAAATAAGAAAACAAGCTAATGAGAGTAGTTTTTCACAAAAGAAAATATTCAGTATATTGGCGATGATCATTAATTGTGTGTGGCTACATGTTTAGTGGGTATTCATACTTGAGAAACTAGGGCAACTTGCTAAAAAATGGAAAAGACAAAAAGGGTAGTATCCCAAAGAAGTAATGTATAAGGAATAATAAAGGGTATAATGGGAAAATTCAATTAAAATGAATATTTTGAATGGAGGATTCTGGCAAATGGCTGCTTGGACACATTGCTTGCTGTGGGTAAATGACTTTTTGGTAAGAAAGACAATTCTATAATATTAGCTTAATTTCTATTGAGTCTAAGTATTGAGTAGGGGTGCTAAGCAAGAACTCCAGACAGATGTTGGTTTGGTCGAAGAGGAGTAGCCATGGACATGTGAGGGGTCTCGTCATATCTATACAAATGTTGCTGAACCAGGGGAACTAGTTTAGACATGCAAAGTAAGAGTGAATGGGAAGGCTAGGTAGTCAACAAAGCTTTCATCCAGTCAACAGATGATTTTTGAGAGATGTGCAGTCACTCGACTTAGCGTATGGAGTTGGTTCGTAGCAAGGAGCAGCTTAGCTCGGGAAAGGGTCGGTTGGAGCAGGAGGATTCATTGCGTTAGTCCTTTACCTCAGCTATGGGTTGAAGGCCCAATAGCCTGATTCTTATTATTTCCTTTGGGTTGATTTAGATTTGGGATCAAATCCAGATGGTCTTCATTTAGTTCTCCTTTTGGATGATAGGGGCTAAGGTTAGCAATATTAAAAGTGTTAGAGGCCCTATAATCTTCGGGTAGCTCCAATGTATAGGCGTTGTCATTGATCTTTTGGACAACTTTGAAAGGACCTTTAGCTTAGGTAGATAGCTCATTCTTTCTTTTGTTTAGGAATCTCTCCTTGCTCAAATGTAACCACATTAAATCCTTAGGTTGAAATTGCTTCGATGTTTGTTCTTTAGCCTTTTCTTGCATTTTCCTAGTAGCTTAGTTGATCTACTGAGTAACTTTGTTGTAGATGTATTGCAGGGATTGTATTAAGGTTCTTGCGTTAGGATCTTCTTATCCGAATTTGGGTACAGGGGTTTGATCAAGGGGTAGCTCGGGATTAAAATCATAGACAACTTCGAAGGGAGTTTGTCTGGTGGTGTTATGCACTGTTTAGTTGTAAGTGAATTCTACTATGGGCAAACAGACACCCTAATCAGTTAAATTCTTACCTACTGTAACTTGGAGGAGTGATTTTTAAAGTATGATTGACTACCTTTATTTAGCTATTAGTTTGGGGGTGATAGGAAGTACTGTATAATAGTTTAGTCCCCATTCGATGCCATAGGGTTCTTCAAAAATGGTTTAAGAACTTTGGATCTCCATCTGAGACTACACTTCTTGGTACGTTGTGTAACCAAACAATTTCTTGCAAAAAGAGAGAAGCAATAGCCGAAGCATCGTTAGTCATAGAGTAGGGCACAAAGTGTGCCATCTATTGAATCTATCCATGACAATCATTATGGAATCTTTGCCTCAGGCAGTTTTAGGTAATTTGAGAGCAAAGTCTATGCTCAACTTAGTCTAGGGTTTGGTTGGGATAGGCAAAGATATTACTTTCTTTTGTTTGGCTTAGCACTTGGCCCTCTTGGACACTGTATAGCCTTTAACAATTTGGTGCACATCTCATCTCATTCTCAACCAAAAGAATTGTCCATTCAACAGCTTATGTGTTCTTCTCTCTCTAAAATGTTTGGAGAGTCCTTTACTGTAGGCCTATCCGATTAGTAACTCCCTCAGTGAATAAGTTAGTATGCATAATTTTCCACTTCGGAATAAGTACCCATCTTTCTCATGATATTTGTCTACTATTCTTCCATCGGTACATTGCCCAAATATGGGTTCGAAGTGTAGGTCTTTAGAATACTGCTTTTTGATACTTACAAACCCAAACAATTTGGTTTGTAGTTTGGTTAAGAGTGCATGTCTTTTTGAAAGAGCATTTGCAACTATGTTGCTCTTCCCTTGTTTATACTTCATCACAAAATTGAATCCCTCAAGGAATTCAATCCACTTCACTTATCGCTTTGACAGTTTGGTTTGACTTTGGAGGTACCTCAAAGACTCACGATTGGTGTAGATGATAAACTCTCTTGGCAATGGATAATGCTATCACACTTGGAGCACTTGGATAAGAGCTAAGAGTTCTTTGTCGTATATGGAGTAGTTTAATTGAGGTCGTTTGAGCTTCTTACTATGGTAGGAAATTGTTCGGCCTTTTTGCATTAGGACGATGCCTATACCAATGCTTAACACGTCACATTTTAGCTCATATATCTTCTCAAAGTCAGGTAAAGCTAGTATTGGTGTGGAAGTCAATCTTTCCTTTACTTAGACAAAACTTCTTTCCTCTTTTTCTCCCCATTTAAATTCGATGTTCTTCTTTGTTAACTTGGTAAGGGGTATGGTTACGGTATTGAAATTCCTAACAAACCTTCTCTAAAAGATGCCAGTCTATGGAAAACTTTTCACCTTAGCATAAGTGGTCAAAGTCAGCCATTCGACAATTGCTCGGATCTTCTCATCATCCATTTGCAGGCCTCATCTGCCAACTACATAGCCTAGAAACACTACTTCCTCTTGGTAAAAACAACACTTCTTTAGATTGCTGAATAACCTCTCAGCATGGAGTACATCTAATACAGCATGGAGCACATCTAATACAGCATGGAGATGTTTACTATGACTCGACATGTTAGCACTGTATACTAAGATGTTGTTGAAGTACACTATAATGTACTTCCCAACTACGTTTTTTAGTACTTGGTTCATTAGTTGCATGAAAGTGCTCGGGGAAATTGAGAAGCCAAATGGCATTACTATCCACTCGTAGAGTCCATACTGAGTTTTTAATGCAGTTTTCCACTCATCTCTCAGCCTCATTCAAATTTGATGGTAGCTAGACTTCAAATCAATCTTGGTGAAGACCTTAGCTCTACTCAGTTAGTTTGACATGTTATGTAACCTAGGGATCGGATATCGGTACTTGATTATGATCTTGTTTACAGTTCGGTTATCAACATACATTCACCAAGTACCATCCTTTTTCAACTTTAGGAGTGTTGGTACAACACAAGGATTGAGACTCTTCCTTACATAACCCTTTTCTAGTAATTCATTAACTTATCATTGAAGCTCAACAGCTTGTTCAGGATTTATTCAATAAGCTGGTTTGTTTGGCAAAGTAGTACCGAGTATTAAGTCAATGCAGTGCTCATTGCCTCTAAATGGTGGCAAACCTTCCAACAACTATTCAGGAAATAGGTCGGCATATTCATGCAACAGCCCCTTAACCTCCAAGGGTAGTTTAGCTCGTTCCTTTAACTTTAATAATCACCAGACTAATAAGAAGGTCAGTACATCGACTTTAATAGCCTCTCAGAGTTTGGCTCTACTTAACATCAGAGTCTTCTTTGATCCTTGAGCAAGTTTAGCTACAATTTCCTAACTTGACTTGGCGGCATAGGATATAGTGTAATCTTCCTTCCATCCTTCTTAAACACATAGGTGTTCCGAAATCCATCATGCATAACCCTTCGATCAAAGAGCCATGGTTGGCTAAGTAGCATGTGTGAAGTGCACATGGGTGATAAGGATCGAAGAAATAGCAGCGGATCTCAAAAAACCTAGAATGGGTCAAATAGGTTTGACGGACAGGAAGTGAGATAGTTGGTTTCGACGGTAAATCTGAATGGATAACACATATAAAGACATAAATACAATCAGGGATTTGAGCTCAAAATAGGGTTCAATATAACTTACGAACACTAAATGTTGCTCGGGATTTAAATGAAGGTTAGATGCAACTCACTAATTGGTTCAAATGAAGGGGTTTACCACAATCTTAAGGGTAAGATCGATAAGAATGTGGGAGAGGTTAAAGAGCTTAATCTATACTCAATAATCCGACAAATGCTAGCTCAAGAGTAGCCTTGCTCAGAAAGGGAAAAGATTCCAATCGCAAGAATATACTTTTCTATCTAATTTCGTATATATTGTCCTATGTCTTTGTATCTTTGATGTTTATAGATGTTACTGTTTATAACAAGTTCTAAACCCTAGTGGTAAAACTATAAATAATGTACAAGGCCTTAAACTCTAAGGAATTGGGCCCATAAATAAAATAAAGGAAAATATGTATAAGAATACAAAACTGTGTGTTTTATAAGGGAAGTCGACATGCAGTTACTCAACATGTCCTAGAAGGACTAGTATTTGAACTGGATAGGGTAGGCAGTTGGATGTACAGGTTCGGGAAGGAGTCCCCGAAGTCTTGCAATGTTTGGCTGAGTCACCAGACAGGTTGGCCCATAATTGCTAAGTTCTAGAATCAGTCAGTATGAGTCTCTTGGTGCTGTGCCAAGTGATTCTTTGGTCTCAAGTACTTGGTCTTGTAGTATCTCGGCACTTCGGTTGACGATAGACTTGATGTTAGGTGTTTATCTTCCTGCCTCTCATCCTTTTGGCTTCACTTTAGCCTTGGTAAGCATTGATAGGCCTTAGCTTCGGGAAGGTATGCCTCGGCTTGGATATAGTCAGAGGTCAATTCCCATCATTACAACGGGTTTGAAAGGAAGTTGTCCTCGATGTTAAGTGTTGAGTACGGGTTAGGATGCCGAATAAACTCCTTCTCCCTTTTCGTTTTACCATGGGTACCGAGTGTCTTTGGATTTCCTTAATACTCATTGAGGTTAAGAGGTAGCTCTTCCCATCCTTCTAAACAGTGTACGTGTTGAGGAATCTGTCATGGATCACTTTCCGATCAAACTCTAATGGTTGGCTAAGAAGTAAATTTGTGGCATTAATTGGGACCACATCGAAGTCAATCTTATCCTCGTACTGTCCTACCTTGAATGCGATCCGAGCTTGCTTATGCATATGGACCATACCTTTGTCATTAAACCACTTCAATCCATAAGGTTGGGGGTGCGAGTAGGTCAGCAATTTCATCTTTTCTACTAATTCAGCAGAGATAATATTGGTGTAGCTTCGACCATCGATAATTAAGGAATAGGTCTTCTCATTCACTAGGCACTGCATATGGAATAAATTTTCCTTTTATTTGGGATCTGCCTTTAGGTCAGCTTGTGTAGCCGTAGTTAGGAGTTTATCTAAGTTCTTAGGATAGACATCTTCTTTTATCAATTGGTCTTTTGAACTCCTATCACTCTAGCTTTTTACTTAGGCATTGGGTCCTTTGCCTTTCAAGACCATGACCCTCTTATTTGGACATTGAGAAGTAATGTGTCCGTAGCCTAAGCATTTGAAGCACTTCACTTCTTAAGGCTTGTTATTGGATGCATTCTCTTTCTCGGTAATCTTTTTCTCAGCATGGACGGGTCGGCTAGTCTCTCCTTTCTCTATCTTCTTTTCTTACCTTCTCTCGACATACCTCTCAGGCTTAGGGTTGCCTTATTGAGGTCGGTTAGTCGGCTTCTGATTCCTTCTTCTCGTTTATCCCTTACTCTTAATGCTAAATTAATTAGCTCATCCAGAGAGTTGAACGGCTGCAATTAAACTATGTTGGCAATATCATCTCATAGTCTACTCAGGATCCTCGCAATGGTATAGTCTTGTGGCTTGATAATCTCACATTTCGTCATCAAGGTCTCAAACTCTTGCAAATACTCTTCAATAGTATTTAGCCCTTGTCTCAGGTACTGAAAAGCATAGAGCATCTCCTACTTGAAGTAAGTCGGCATGAAGCACTGATTCATCAACCTCTTCATAAGCCTCTATGTTTTGATTGGCTCCTCTCCTTCAGCATCTCACTTGGAAACCAACTTATATGACCAAAGACTTGAATATTCAATAAAGGATAGTGAAGCCAACTTAACTTTTGTTCATTCATTACACTCGTAGCACTCGAACAACTTCTCAACTCGGGGAACCCAGTCAAGGAATTCTTTAGGTAGGCTACTTCCACTGAAGGTCAACAGTTTTAGCTTGGCATTATCAAGTCTTCGGCCAAGTGCTTGGGGTTCGTCCTTTGCATTCCGAGATGGTTGATTCACCTTGGTTCGGTTACTTTTGTTAGAGCTCTACTTGGCCATGTCCCTTCTCGGCCTTGACTCTCTTCTCCGGGTTCCTTGATTTGTTTTAGAGTTAACACTCCTTTCATTTCTTCTTCTCGGCTTAGGTTGGTTTTCCTTCCTTCTTGGCTCGACAACTCTTCTCCATTGTCGGTGATCATGTTCAAGTTCATTAGAACCACCTCCACTTGTGGGTATTCTCTCCCTTCTTTCCTCTCAGCCATCTCGTTTGCGACCCCTGACTAATCTAGTGAGTTTTTGGATAGAGTTAGTGAGATTCTGAATCTAATATTCCAAGTAATCAATACGTCTTCTCAAACTTCCGTGAGGGCTATCACCAATTTTGTTGACACTATCCTCCGACATTCTTGTTTGTACAGTAATTTTCCAAAAAATCGAACAAACAACAAAACACAATCACAGTAACCCAGAAACAACCACTACTCGCCTTTTGCAGCTACCATTATTGACAAACAACTACTATGAACAGCACACTACACTACATAACAATGATTAACGAAGAGATACAAACCATGAATCAAACTTTGAAGAACAATAGCACGTGTGTCTCCCCAAAGCTTTGGTACCAAGATGATAAGGATCAAAGAAACAGCAGTGGATCTCAATAAACCCAGAATGGGTCGAATGGGTTTGACGGACAAGAAGTGAGATAGTTGGTTTCGATTGTGAATGTGAATGTGAATGGATATCATGCATAAAGACACAAATACAATCAGAGATTTAAGCTCGAAATAGGGTTCGATATAACTGACAAACACTACATGTTGCTTGGGATTCAAATAAAGGTTATATGTAACTCACTAACTGGTTCAAATGAAGGGGTTTATCAAAATCTTAAGGGCAAGATCAATAAGAACGTGGGAGAGATTAAAGAGCTTAATCTATACTCGATAATCCGACAAATTCTAGCTTAAGTATAGCCTTGCTCAAAAAGGAAAAAGATTCCAATCTCAAGAATATACTTTTCTATCTAATTTCGTATATATTGTCCTATGTCTTTCATATCTTTGATGTTTATAGATGCTGCTATTTATAGCAATTCCTAAACCCTGGTGGTAAAACTGTAAATAACGTATAAGGCCTTAAACTTTAAAAAATTGGGCCCATAAATAAAATAAAGGAAAACATGTATAAGAATACAAAACTACGTGTTTTACAAGGGAAGTTGACATGCAGTTACTCGGCATGTCTTGGAAGGAGTAGTATCTAAACCGAATGGGATCGGTAATTTGATATATGGGTTCGGGAAAGAGTCTTCGAAGTCTTGCAATGTTTGGCTGAGACAACAGAAAGGTCGACAATTGTCGAGTTTTAGAATAAGTTGGCATGAGTCTCTTAGTGCTGTATCGAGTGGTTCTTTGGTCTTGAGTACTCAATCTTGTGGTATCTCAGCACCTCGACTGACGACAGACTTGATGCTGGGTTTAAGTCTAAGATTAAGTAATGGGGAACTCTGAATTCTAAAGATTTAATTACTTAAATTCAGCAAAGTGTTCTAAATTCATAAAGGATATTTGAAAAAAAAAAAATATGCTTACTTATGCATATAAGGTTGCAAATTTCTAAGATTTTTGAAAAATTGCCAAAATTTTAAGTGAGTATATATTAGCATATAATTCCCCTACACTTAAGTTGTACATCGTCCTTAATGTATATGATCATGCAAATAACAATTCTTAGTAGGAGTGAATAAAAGTTAATGATAAAAAAAAAATAGAAAGGAAAAGGAATTGGAATTTTCTTGGTTTTGTAGCTACGAAACCCTAGTTGCATAACTATTGATATAAGTTGGGACATTTGGAACAATTTAGGGCTCTTAGACAATTTTGTCTAAATTGAGCTAAATTCTAATATAAGGTTATAAAATTAAAACAAAGAGTCCTTGTAAAGTTAATTTGTCAAAATGAAGTATATATTATATTTAATTTTGATAAAACATATTTTTACCAAGATTGTTCGATAATTATTGGAAACTTAATGTTTGACCCCTGGACTGCAACAACTCCTTAGAGATAAATTATTTAACCTATAAAAATAATATTTAGGAATCAAATAGCATATAACGTGATTATATAGTTATAGAGCATATATGTTATATACTTGATATATAAATATATTATTAAATATATCAAATAATTACTAGAAATTGTAAAAAATTAATTAAAAAATTATAAGAAATGACAAATACATCTGAATTCTTTAGAAATAGGTGTGGTACTCCTCAAATTTAGTAAGATGTCCAATATGTGAGTTGGCAAAGGCAAAACAAAGCTAAGTAATCAACATAATATTAAAATAATACTTAAATTGACACATGGATTGCACTTTTGCACCCTAACTGACCTAACCATCTATAGAGGAATTTGAGGGATGAAAATTTACTCATTTTGCAACCTAGAAATAGTAGGAGTCCTCTCCCAAGCTTAGAACAGATAATCAAACAAAAATTGTAAAAACTTAGGGAAATATAGGTGAATTTGAGGTTCTTATAGGAATAGAAGACTTGACAACTTAGGCTTTGGAATTTAAGCTTTTAGTAGTGAGACAAGGGCTATTGACAAACCCAAGTGGCTAAAGGGTGGCTCGATAGTAGTGAGACGGTGAGGCTTAATTTTTCATCTGATTTTATTTTATTTTATTTTCTAAAAAAATAAAATTAGCCTAGAAAGTTGTGAATACTTTCATGTCATAATTTAACATTGATTTGTAGTACTTGCTTAACAAAGTGCTCTATTATAAGGAATTTTAATTAATTTTTCAAAATATTAAACAATGTTGTTTCAAGTTGAAAAATTTTGTATAACATACTTATAATATATACTAAATTGTGGTAATAAGAATTTTTGAAAAATGTTATGTTTACTATTTGTTGTAATTTATTTAGTATTTGTTGGAAGTTTTACCAATTAAGTTAAATAAGAGGATTTTAAAGTAATTTATGAACAAAATTTATGTGTGATGATTTCTAGAGCCTAGTTATATTACAATATATGTTATATTCCAATTTTACCAAAAGTATATTTATTTATTTATTTTTAGCTATTTATTGATGAAATTAAGCTAAAATAAGTATTATAAAGTATATTGTATAATATAGTATTTTAGTACTTTCATGACCAGAATATAACCATTGTTATTTTTTGAGTATAATATATTTCCCATGGTTTTAATAAATTATAAATATTAATTATTTTATGTGTTCCACTATTTACACATATTTTGTCAAATATGTAAATATAGGATAAATTTGTAGAATTAACATGGTAACATGAGGGAGTTTTAGCTACTATTGTATTTGAAGTACTCATTTTTTGTCTTAATTTGGTTTAGTTGAAAAGTGGAAATATTATAGGCAAATAGAGCATTCTGGTCGAGTCGAAAGCTAGATTAGAGGTTAAATCAAAAGCTTTGTACTTAAGAGTTTTTGTATGAATTAAATATAGATGACTGAGTTAGGTAAAATGTAAGGATTTTTAATTAGTAAGTTGAAGATGTAAGTTAATTAGTAATTGATTACGAATTTTGAAGTTGGACTGAATTAGAGAGTAATTCAGAAGTTAAATCAAAAGTTAGGTTAGATGCTAAGTTAGAGGCTAAGTTAAAAAAAGTCTAAAGTGAATTAAAGATTAACAAGCTAATATCAAGCTAAGATAATTATCTATGCATGAGCTATAGTTGACCTTAGTATCATTTACCCTTGTTAGGTGAGGTTATAGAAGAAGGAGCTAGTGCTAATGGGTAAGTTCAAGAACGTACCATAGGCCATGTAAGTGGATCTACATGTATAGAAAATAGGTTTATATCTACTCATTAGGGAGTAAGTGACCTTTCATGTGATTGTGGTGGCTATATGTATGTTCATTGGATTTGCTATGTAAAGTGCTCAATGATGTTGTGTTATATGAATTTAATGTCAACTTATGAGGATAGTGTGATATGTTGTGTTAACTTGAAAAGAGATAAGGCTCAAGTCTAGCTAAGAGAAAACTAGATAAGATTGGTTGTTGTACTTAGCATTGATTGAGAATTGGTTGATGCATTCATGGCATGGTATGAAAAGGAACCATGGATCAGATCTTTTGAAACTTATGATTTTACTAGGATAAGTTTTTAGAGTTGGGTTTTCATGTATATAGTTTTGCATTAAATAAAACTCTAACCATGTTTCATAGTTTTGCTAAGTTGAAATATTTTTTAGGTTCCTAGATATATTATTTGGATGCTTGCATTTGAAGCTAACCAAACTAGATGAGTTGCTAAGTTAGATAGCATATCGATACTGATGGATGTCATGTGCATTAGCATGACATACTGTAGTCATCCTATTTTTGCCTCCTTCATTTTTTTACGATTTTTAGAATAGGCTAAAGGGTCATAATTTGGGAAAAAATACAAAATAAAAAATAAAAAATTAGAAAAAATAAAAAAAATTAGAAAATTTAGAAAAAAATCATAAAAAAAATAGAAAAATATGAAAAGATAGAAGATTTAGAAAAAATCACGAAAATAGAAAAGTTGGAAAAATTACAAAAAAAAAAAAGTAGAAGATTTAGGAGAAAATTAGAAAAGAAAAAATGTATAAATAAATAAATAACAAGAATAATAAAATTTTTAGGTGGTTTAATAGAATAGGATTTTTTAATTTAGCTTTAGTGTTTTTATGACCTTAATTAAGAGAAGAGAGTTAGGCTAATGTTTAGATTTAAATCTAGCTCAAGTTGATCTTGTACTTATGTGTAATTTGATTATACATATAAACAAGACACAAGATAACAACTAAATAATAATACACTTGGACTTGGACTTGGACTTGCACTTGGGTTTGGCTTGGAGATTAGGGGTTCGAATCTCACTAAAGGCATAAACTATCTTTTATTTTTCACCATAAAAAACATTACCACATGTTGGGATATTATTGGGCTACATGTCCACTATGGGACATGTGGCACTACATCGTCTAGTTGCAGTTGATGTTGAACCACATGGTGCCACGTCAGCACCTTATAACACATGTCATGCCATGTGTTTGACAAGTGGCACATGATACATCGTTTTTTGCTACGTGTTCGACATGTGGCACAACATTATTGGGTTGCTTACTACCGTGGTGCCATGTTAGCACCACATTAGCAATTTGCTTCCGTTTCCTTCCTTTTCTGTTCCTTTCTCATGTAAAATCAACTTAGCCCCCTCACTTTGCCTCCATTTTTCACCAAAATTCCACATGCGAGCACACTTATTTTTGGTTTAATTTCACACTCTACATGGCCTTTTGTGTATTGAATCTAAGAACATGGTTAAATTCATCCATTTGACCATTCAAATCGAGGATGGAAAATAGGAATCTATAATTTGCCATATTTTCCATGGTTTAGGTATTTTTTCTATAGTTAAGCATGTTAGCCATGGTAATTGTGTATTTCATGAAAAGTTGTATTTAGGTATTTTAGGATTTTTCTAAAAAGTTTTATCACTTAGAATTTTTTTCCAAATAAATAAAAATAAATTGATCTTTTTTCAAAAATGAGGATATTTTAGATTTTTCCTAGAAATAAGAACACCAAATTAAGACCCTTTTTTCTTAGGTATTTTTCTTAAATAAAATTAAATGGCTAAAGAACTTAAAGCTGACTATTTTTAAAAGTTAAAAGAAATCAATCCGCTTAAATTTTTTGGAATGAACTATGGAAGTTTGATTCTAAATAGTGGGTATGTAAGCATTCGTATGCAAATACGGGGTGACTTAAAATATAGAATGTTTTCTTTTCTCCATCTTTGTAAGTAATTGTTCAATTATCATTTTTCAGATGTTATTTTCTTATTTACATGCATTTAGATGTTTTCTTTTAGAAGGGTATTATTGAAAAGTAAATTTAAATTTAGAAAGTAAAAGTGATACTCATTTAGGGTTTAAAAGATTAGCTCCCGGATCCAAAATCTTTGGTTTTCGTAATCTTTTTCTAAAAATTGTCTTTTCAAGTGGACTTATGGCTAGGTTAAATCAGTCCACTCAATCGATTTAACTTAACTCTCTTTTTCCCGACTTCGATTAGGTGGTGACTCCAAAATGTTTTCTGAAATTAAAAAAAAAAAACAATTTTCTTTAAATCTTAGTTGAGGATCAATATTAAATGGGTTAGGATTTAATATTAATCGAGTTAAGGAAAATATTTTGAAAGCTGGAAAAAAATTAGGCTCAATAGCTTGGCGACTTCACTAGGAAAGCCAAAAGGGTTAGCTACTTAGAAACTTTTCAAAATTAAATTTACTTTTCAAAATACCCACGTTATTTATTTATTGTTCACTTCATGCATATACTTTGTTTTGATTATTGTATTTATTTTGCATGCAACATACATTGGGATATAGGGGGGTCATTTATTGCATCAAAGATATAGGATAGATGCAGTCAGACCTAGGTTATCTTAGGACCCTAAGAGGGGGGTTATTGTGTAGGATTTGGGTGTAGTCACTGCTTAGGTTTGATTAACCTACCCTACTTAAGCTGTGATGTGATCAATGAATGTGTTTTTTAAAAACAAGTGAGGTCATAAAGCTTAAGGACTTTTAGAACCTATCCTAATTGCATATACCTCTCTTAAAGCTTGAGTTAATACACTACTCCTAAGAATTGCAATTCTACTAATGATTGGAAGTTTTAGAAAAATAATTAGTTTTCTTAAAAGTTAAACATCAAATCAAGCAGCAGGGTTGCAACTTGAGGAGTAATGTACTAACTTGAACGATTCTAGCATATGCATGTTTCTGCGTATATTGTTTTGTTTTATTGATAAATGATTCTTACCCATGAAATGTCTAGGCTTAAAGAAAACGATAGGTGACTAATAAGAGAATAATCAAAGAATTAATAGGCTGCTAAATGCTTTAGGAATCCATGAGCAATTGCTACAAGCTAAAGCTACCTATTGGAAGCAAAGGGCTAGATGTGTTGAGGCCTCTAATTGAGCCTTGTTGGCTTAGGTCAAAAAAATCAAAAGGACCATGGATTGAGCTTTAGAGATGTTGGATAAGATTAAAGTCTAACTGCGAGAGTTAGATTAGAGACTTTAAATGTGGTTAAAAGACTTTTTGAATAAGTTATATGTTTCGTCGAGAATAAATGTTAGGCTCTCTTCCTTTGTTTTTTATACTCTGATCTTCTAAAATAAATTTTCTCTTTAATTTATCGTTCTTCATCCTTTAGCATTCGCTTCTTTGTAAATAGTCCTTCAATAAAATTCATCTAACCATTTTCTCTCTCTTTCTTTCTTAGGGAAATGAAAATAAGGTTTGTTGACTTGTAAATAGAATGTAAAAAAATTACCATCCTTATTTGTAATTAAACTTCTTAGTTTTTGTAAAGTAAAGCTTTATTTTATTCGTTAAGGCAGTTGACCCAAACACAAGCCATGGCCCATCAAGGCAGCTGAACCAAACACAATCCTCGACCCATCAAGGTAGATAAACCAAGTCAAAACCCTTGGTTTAGTGAAAAAAATGAACCCGACCAAGTCAAAAAAGAAAAAAAAAGTCAAAATTAAAAAAAATATATCAAACTAGGGCATATGTTAAGAAATTAGAGAGCAAAGGCAATCTTTACTTAGGGAAATGTTTAGGATGAAAATAGGCAAACTATATCCTACACATTAACCCTTAAAACACTTTGAGAGCTGAGTGACATCATGGGGAAGATACTTTGGACTCATTTTTTAAAGGAGGTTAATTTTGAATTCAATACACAGATTAAAATGAAGTTAGGCATTTATTTTCAAATCCCAAACACAATTATCTTTTGTTAACCCTATTGTACCAATATGGAAAATCTTCAAATTTAAACCCTGTTAAGAACTACCCCACAATGGGGCAATTTGGAGGTTAGGGTCATTGATTAAGAGAGAAGAATGAAATTGGTTTGTGCTTGCTTTAGTAACATTAATTCAAAAATGACTTTTATTTCTAATGAATTATTTTTCTTTGAAATGAAGAAGAGTTGATACCTTTCAAACACGTCAAGCTTATACTTACCTTACCTAAACCTATATAGTTAGAAGCCATGGATTTAGGGCATTTAATCTCTTAAAGTCAAAGACTCAACAATAAAGGCCTAAGGAAAATGGGAAAAGTAAAAAAAAAAAAAAAAATGAAAGAATGGGCAACAAAAAAATATAAAAAAAGGAAGAAGAAGAAAGAAAAAGAGGCTAGAAAATTGAGCCCAAGTTTAAGACGAAAGCCCTAAAGGATATGTCACATCTTAGTAAGGGCTGCTAAATCAAATCAAAAGACCGAGAATTAAAACCCAAATAGCCCAAAAAACATAAGGCCATGAATCACATTCCAAAGCCTAAGAGCACAAAACCTCTATATCTACTCTAAAGTTTTTCTTATTTATGCTGAATCACATAAGGCCTTCTTACTCATAATACTACTCTTACTTAATGAAGCTCTTATGATCTTAAAGCATAATTTATCTTTAATAAAAATTGTTTTTGAAACTGAGGTAAGCACGCTTCTAATTTTTCCTAAAGGTTCTTGACTTGTATACTTGTGTTGAATAAAAGTACTTCTTTCAAGATAGGCCTTCTCATTAGTCCTTTTGAGATCCTTTGACCAAAAGCCTGAATTCATAATGTTGAACTGAAAAAGACTTAACAGTTTGATCAAAGCGTATCACTTACAAAATGAACTATAATTTTTGGAACTATAGTTAAGAGTGAAATCTAGATCAAAAGTTAATAAGTAAGTTCTCTTCGACTAAACTAATCATGAGTAACCTTTTTTCTTAAGAAAAGAATGTTTAAAATCACAAAGCCCCTCGTAAGAGCCTAACAATAAGGTTAGGGGCATTAAGATTCCTTACGTGGTTATCAAATAAGGGGATAGCTATAACATTTGCACCTTAATAAGAATTTATACTTGCTAGCAAACTTTCAAAAAAAAAAAAAAGGAAGAAGAATAAACTTTTTTAAAAGAAAAAGAAAAAAAAAAGGAAAAAACAAAGAGAGAGAGAGAGTAAAGGCTTGTCATAAGTTTTTTATCCATTTTCAAATCCATGCTGGCTCAATTAGACAAACTTTTAGTTCAAGTCATCTATTTCCTTTTCAATGTGGTCACACCTTTTAAGCTAATCATATTAACCTAAAAGGAACCTAATCCCTAATGTCTTTTTTTTTTTTTTTTGTTGTCATAAATGGTTTTCCACCAAATTCTTTGTTTGTAAATGTTTTAAAGTCAGGAAGTTTTTTCAAATGGGTTATGTCCCATCTTTGATTCATTCCTTTAGGCTTCTTGCCAGCTCTTAGAGCATTGTCCCACCTTTCATTCTTTTTAGGATTCTAGCCAGCTCTTAGAGCATTGTTCCCTCTTTTATCCTTTGTAGGGTTCAAGCCAACTCTTAGAGTGCTATCCCATCTTTCATTTTTAGGGTTTTAGCCAACTCTTAGAGCGCTGGCCCATCTTTCATCATTTATAGGGTACAAGCTAGCTCTTAAAAGCATTGTCTTGACTCATATTCTTCTTTAAGGTCTTTGCTGGCTCAAGGAGTGTTTTACCCATTCACTTAGGTTAGGTAGATTAGTGGGACACTACTGGGTTTTAATCTTTCAAGGTCTTAGCTAGCTTAAGGAGCGCTTCTCCCATTTACTTACGATAGTTAGCTCAAAGGAGTACTTCTAGGGTTTTCTTGAATAGATTCCAATTTAGGGTTGCTATTCCTCGAGAAATGCTCCTACATAGGTTAGTGAAGTCAAAGGAGTACGATTAGGTTTTTAAATCGATTCCAATTCGGGGTTGCTAGTATATCAGATATGCTCCCACCTAGGTTAGTCGGCTTAAAGGAGCACGACTAGGTTTCAATTTCGGGTCTTAGCTAACTCAAGGAGTGCTTCACCCATTTGCCCAGGTTATCAAGCTCAAAGAAGCACAACTAGGTTTTCAATTTAGGGTTTAAGCCAGTTCAAGGAGCTCACTACCCAACTCACCTAGGTAAGTTAGCTTAATGGGGTGTAATTAGGCTTTAATTTCTTATTTAGGGTCTTAGTCAGCTCATGGAGTGTTTTGCCTATTCACTTAGGTTAGTTAGCTCATAGGGGTACGACTAGGCTTCAATTTCTCATTTAAGGTTTTATTTAGCTCAAGGAGTGCCATGCCCGTTCCCCTAGGTTAGTTAGTTTATAAGGGCATGACCAGGCTTCGATTTCTCATTTAGGGTCTTAGCTAACTCAAGGAATGCTTTGTCTGTTGGCTTAGGTTAGTTAGCTCATAAGGGTATAACCAGGCTTTAATTTCTCATTTAGGATCTTAGCTAGCTCAAGGAGCGCTTTGCTTGCTCACCTATGTTAGTCAACTCATAGGGGTACGACTGGGCTTTAATTTCTCATTTAGGGTCTTGGACAGCTTAAGGAGTGCTTCGCCTATTTGCCTAGTTTAGTTAGCATATAGAGGCACGACCAAGATTTAATTTCTCATTTAGGGTCTCAACTAGCTCAATGAGCACTTCACTTATTTGCTTAGGTTAGTAAGCTCTTAGGGGTATAACCAAACTTTAATTTATCATTTAGGGTCTTAGCTAGTTTAAGGAGTATTTTGCCCGTTTACCTAGATTAGTTAACTCAAAGGAGCATAACTAGATTCTCATTTAGGGTTATAGCTAGGTCAAGGAGCATTTTGCCCATTTACTTAGATTAGTTAGCTCATAAGGGTATGACTAAGTTCTCAAATTTTTTAGGGTTCTTGCCAGCTCATAAGGGTGTTACCCTCTTTCATTTTCTTAGCTAGCTCTTAGAGTGCCTCCTTTTTCCTTCGCTTTTCACCATTCACTAAATCTCTAATGGACCAAGCCTATTATAGCTAGCTAATTGTAGCACTTCTGAGGACATATTTATCCTTGGGGCAAGAATGGTGTCTTTGTTTGTCTTTATAGCAAAGTTTTACTCAAACTTCATCATAAAGAGAAGCAGCTATAGACACTACATTTTCATTTCCCTTTATTTTTTTCAACTTTTAGAATAGGCTAAGTAATCCTAATTTAGGAAAAAATACAAAAAAATAAAAAATTTAGAAAAAAAATCACAAAATAATAATAATAATTAGAAAAGTACAAAAAGATAGAAGATTTAGAAAAAAATCACAAAAATAAAAAAAGTAGAAGATTTAGGAGAAAGTTAGAAAATAAAAAATGTATAAATAAATAAATAATAAGAATAATAAATTTTTTTTTTGTAGTTTAATAGAATAAGATTTTTTAATTTAGCTTTAGTGTTTTTAGGGCCTTAATTAGGAGAGGAGTGTTGGGCTTGGGTTTAGATTCAAATCTAGCCCAAGCTGACTTTATCCATATGTGCAATTTGATTGTACATATGAATAAGGCATAAGCTAACGACTTAACGATAATACACTTAGACTTACACTTAAACTTGCACTTAGGTTTTGCTTGGAGATTAAGGGTTTGAATCTCACCAAAGACATAAACTGCCTTTTATTTTTCATTATAAAACACATCACCACATGTCGGGATATCATTGGGCTATGTGGCACTGCCTCGTCCGGCTATAGTTGATGTGGCACCACATGGCGCCACATTAGCACCTTATAACATGTGTCATGCTATGTGTTTGACAAGTGGCATATGATACATTAGTTTTTGCCACGTATTCGATACATGTCATGACATTATTGGGTTGCTTGCTGACATGGTGCCACATCACCAATTTGCTTCTGTTTCCTTCCTTTTCTATTCTTTTCTCACGTGAAACTAGCTCGACCCCTTCACTTTGCCTCAATTTTTCACCAAAATTCTATATGTGAGCATACTTGTTTTTGGTTTAATTTCATACTCCACATGGCCCTTTGTGTATTGAATCCATGAACCTAGTTAGATTCATCCATTTGACCATTTAAATCAAGGGTAGAAAATAGGATAAAAGAAAACTAAAATTGTGGAATTTAACATTGATGATGAATCGGCTGTTAATGCCCATTTCCTTATATGATACAACACTCTACCAATTAGTTCCAATCTTATCTACACATGTAGCACTCCATGATAGATGACTCTCTTTCATCTAATCTTTAACCTACAAATGCTAACATCCCCTATTCCCATTAACCCCCCTTTGACCAAACCACATATCGAATTACCATTTCCTAAGTATAGAAACTCGAAGATGATCGATGACCCCAACATCCACCACATGGTTGATGCATGTCCTAACCACATACACACCCCCAATCGCTCTTAGCAACACTTCACCTACATCTACGAAACAACCCCCACAACTACGCTCATACAACAAAAAATGAACCACTCCCCTAAACCTTAACTAGATGCTCACTGCTATAATAACTCCAATCCAATACCCTCTTGATTGTCCCTTACACTTGACACCTACATCTTAATGAGAACCCCACAGCCACAAAATGTGACATATACCCACTCAGTGTTGCACTCTTCCTTATATAAACACCACTACATATGTTGTGTCACAATCACTATCGGTCGTTTGTCAAAAACCACCTAAATGTTAACCAAATGCAATGGCATCTTACCTAGCCCCCCTAAAGCAGGTATGTAGGTACATTTGGGGTGACGTAAAAAACCAATTTTTTCCATTTTAGTTTAAATGATTCAATTTAGTTTAATTTATTAACTGATGATTGAATTTCATTTTATAGGGTAATTTTTAAAGGTAATTTTGAGAAATTAAATCTAAATTAGGAAAGTTCATGGTATCTATAAGGGTTTAAAAAACCTAACCCCTAGACTCATTTCTTTGGTTTTCGAAAACCTTTTTCTGAAATCAATTTTCCCCGTACGAACTAGTGTCTAGATAAAAACCAAATCTACCCATACCATTTTTGAACGCCGGTTGGATAGCGACTCCAAAAGCTTATAAAATTCTTTTAGAAGGCTTATTTTCTTTAGACCTTAGTTGATGATCAATATTAAATGGGCAAGGTTTAGTATTGATTGGTTTAGGGAAAACTAAAAAAAAAAGGGGAAAAAAATCAGGCTCGACACATACTACTTGCATTATCTTATCTATTGGCTAGATGATTAACTTAATGTAGTGTTTGTATGGCTACTATGTGGTTTGTTGCATTTTTTGTTAGTATATCAACTCTCACTTTGCTCAATAGTAGATGAGGAGATAAAGTGTTTTATCCTTAGGTTAAGAAGTGGATTTTAGGGTGCTTTCATCAATGGGGTGGATTTTGAGAGTGCTAGTTAGAGTCAACTATTTTGAAAAAGTGGATGTTTTGCGGAGCATGTATAATGGAAACCCGAAAGTTTAGTTTTACAACTAAAGTTAAGTTTTTGGAGTTTTTGAGAATTGTAAATATTGTATATATATGTAAACTGAAAGGCTAGAATTGAACTCATCCTAAGCACTGAATATACAAATATATGATCTTTTGTTAGATTTGTGTTTATTTATAATAGGTTTACTTATGTGATGGTACATCGTATGTTATATAGAGATGTGATAGTAGCATGTATCCTTGCCAAAAAAAAAAAAAAAAAAATCAAAGTCCAAAAGCTAATTTCCATTAAATCGTTAAGCACCTAGTTTTCTTTTTGTATCAAAACGAACTAACTAAAGAAAAATTTAACTAAGCAAAAGATTTGAATAAAACTACTACTGCGAATTCAAGTATCTGAGGGTTAACATCTTGCAAACTTACATATAACTAGCAAAGAAAATGAACCAAGTCTTAAAAAAACAATCGAAATGGAGAAATCACTTTTCGTCTTCTTCTTCCTCCTCCTCTTCAATCTCATTTCCATTCAACTCCTCAACAGAGTTGGGTTTAGGCATTGGTGGTGGTAATGATGGTTGAATTCTCAAGTGGGTCGTGATCGCCTTTTACTACACCATAGCACCATCTACCTTATGTTCTATGGCCCGTTATCTTTTGAATAGTGTCCTCTTAATGTTCTTGAAAGTGCTAACTACTGAGGAGATGAAGACTCAGCTCATAGCTTAGATGATGATGAGGTAGCTTCATAAGCTAATTTAAGTGGCAGATCTTCAAGTGTTGGTGGAAGTTGCATTGATTTGATCTCATCATGGGTAAGAGAAACAGATCTTCAAGCGCTAGCCCATCTTTCATCATTTTTAGGGTATAAGCTAGCTCTTAAAAGCACTGTCCTAACTCATATTCTTCTTTGGGGTCTTAGTTAGCTCAAGGAGCACTTTGCCTATTCACCTTGGTTAGTTAGCTCAGTAGAGTACTACCGGGGTTCAATCTTTCGGGGTCTTAGCCAACTCAATGAGGGCTTCACCCATTCACTTAAGATAGTAAGCTCAGAGGAGTACTTCTAGGGTTTTCTTAACCAGATTCCAATTTAAGGTTGCTAGTCTTTAAGAGATACTCTTGCCTAGGTTAATGAGCTCAAAGGAGCACTACTAAGTTTTCAAGTTGATTCCAATTTAGGGTTACTAGTTTACCAAAGACGATCTTGCCTAAGTTACTTAGCTTAAAGGAGTATGACTAGATTTCAATTTAGGGTCTTAGCCAACTTAAGGGGTGCTTCACCCATTTGCCTAGGTTAATCAACTTAAAAGAGTATAACTAGGTTTTCAATTTAGTGTTTTAGCTAGCTCAAGGAGCACATTACCCATTTTACCTAGGTAAGTTAGCATAGTAGGGCATGATTAAGCTTCAATTTCTCATCTGGGGTCTTAGTTAGCTTAAGGAGCTCTTCATCTGTTCACCTAGGTTAGTCAACTCATAGGGGTAAGACTAGGCTTTAATTTCCTAATTAGGGTCTTAGCTAGCTTAAGGAGTACTTCGCCTATTCACCTAAGTTAGTCAGCTCATAAGGATACGACCAGCCTTCAATTTCTCATTTAGGATCTTAGCTAGCTTAAGGAGTGCTTTGTTTGTTTGCTTAGGTTAGTTAACTCAAAGGAGCATGACTGGGTTTTCAAATTCTTTAAGATCTTAACTAGCTTAAGGAGCGTTTCGCCCATTTGACTAGGTTAGTTAGCTTATAAGGGCATGATCAGACTTTCAAATTATTTAGGATCTTAGCTAGCTCAAGGAGTGCTTCACCCGTTCGCGTAGGTTAATCAGCTTATAGGGGCACGACTAGGCTTCAATTTCTCACTTAAAGTCTTAGCTAGTCAACTTATAGGGGAACAACCAAGTGTTGATTTCTCATTTAGGGTCTTAGCTAGCTCAAGGAGACAAAACTAGACTTCAATTTCTCATTTAGGGGCTTAGCTAGCTTAAGGAGCACTTTACTCGCTCACCTAGGTTAGTCAGCTCATAAGGGTACGACTAAGGTTCAATTTCTCATTTAGGGTCTTAGTAAGCTCAAGGAGCACTTCACCCATTCACCTAAATTAGTCAGCTTAGAGGAGCATAACCGGGTTCTCATTCAAGGTCTTAGCCAACTCAATGAGCACTTTACCTATTCACCTAAGTTAGTCAGCTCATAAGGTACAACCAGGTTTTCAAATTTTTTTAAGGTTCTTACTAACCTATAGGGGCAGTACTCTTTCATTTTCTTGGTTAATTCTTAGAGTGCCTCTTTTCTCTTTCACCATTCACTAAATCCCTAGTAGACCAAGCCTATGATAGCTAGCTAATTGTAGCACTTCTTAGGACATATTTATTCTTGAGGCAAATATGATGTCTCTTTTTATTTTTGTGGCAAAGTTTTACTTAAACTTCACCACAAAGAGTAGTAGTCGTAGACACTACATTTTCACCTCCCGTTATTTTTTTACAATTTTTAGAATAGGCAAAAGGGTCCTAATTTAGGAAAAAATACAAAAAAATAAAAAATTTAGAAAAAAAAATCACAAAAATAAAAAAGTGGAAGAACTAGGAGAAAATTAGAAAATAAAAAAAAGTATAAATAAATAAATAATAAGAATAATAAAACTTTTAGGTAGTTCAATAGAATATGATTTTTTTATTTAGCTTTAGTTTTTTTAGGCTTTAATTAGGAGATGAGTGTTAGGCTTGGGCTTAGATTCAAATCTAGCCTAGGTTGACTTTATCCATATGTGCAATTTAATTGTAAATATGAGCAAGGTACAGGGCAATGGCCTAATGGTAATACATTTAGACTTGCACTTGTGTTTGGCTTGGAGATTAGGGGTTCGAATCTTACCAAAGGCATAAACCGCCATTTATTTTTCACCATAAAACACATTACCACATCTTGGGATATCATCAGGCCACATGTCTACTGTAGGATATGTGGCATTGCTTTGTCTGGTCGCAGCTAATGTAGCACCACGTCGCGCCATGTCAGCCCCTCGTAACATGAATTGTGCCATGTATTTGACACGTGACACATGACACGACATTATTGGGTTGCTTGTTGACATAGTGCCATGTCATCAATTTGCTTCCCTTTCCTTCCTTTTCTATTCCTTTCTTGCACGAAACCAACCTAACCCCTTCACTTTACCTCCACTTTTCACCAAAATTCTACATGTTAGCACACTTGTTTTGGGTTTAATTTTACACTCCACATGGCCCTTTATGTATTGAACCTAAGAACATGGTCAGATCCATCCATTTGACCATTCAAATCGAGGGTAGAAAATAGGATAAAAGAAAACTAAAATTGTAGAATTTAACATTGATGGTGAATTGGCCATTAATGCCCATTTCCTGATATGACCGAGCACTCCACTAATTAGTTCTAATCTTATCTACACATATAGCATTCCATGATAGAGGACTCTCTCTCATCCAGTCTTTAACCTACACATGCCAACATCCCTTATTCACATCAACACCCTCCTCCCCTAGGACCAAACCACACATTGAACCACCATCGCCCAAGTATAGTAACTTGATGACGATTGAAGACCTCGACCTTCCACTCGCACTCCTAGCTATTACAGTATAGAACCACTTGCAGTTGCTTGAGAACTTAGCTATGTACTCCCATACGCGACCTCAACTTCGACTATATAGCCACTTAACCACCACTCAATAGACACAACCCCAACATCTACCACATACTTGACGTGGGCCCCAACTACACATACACCCCCATTTGCTTCCAACAATGCTTAATCGATATCCACGAAACAACCCCTACAGCTACACTTATATAACCAAAAACGACCCACTCCTTTAAGCCCCCACCTAATGCCCACTGCCGTAATAACCCTAATTCGATACCCTCTTGATTATCCCTTACGCTTAACACCTACATCCTAGTGAGAACCCCATGGCCACAAAATGCGACACATGCCCATTCACTATTACACTCTTCCTTACGCAAACACCACTATGTACACCATATGACAAGCATTATCAGCCATTCCTCAAAAACCACCCAAACGTTAACCAAACGCTGTGGCATCTTGCCTAACCCCCCTAAAGCCAATATGAAAAGCATAAAACCACCCTTACTTGTCCAAAAAAACCATCGAAACCACCTAAATCGAGTTTGGATAGCCAATCTCCTCCTCCTTCATGCGTACGTTACAAGCACTTACAAACTAACCTTTGACCTTGTTGATGACCTGATCCTAGTCTTACCCGTAAGCTTGCTCCAAGACTTGATCTACGCCTCTAGCTCATATGTCCAATTTTACTTGTTTTGGATTTGTAAATTTTTTTTATTTGCTTATTCATTCATTCATTTGTATATTGTTGTCATATTTGTAGCGAGAAAAGAAGGAAAATAAAAAAGAGGATTTAAAAAAAAATGAAGAGAAAAAATAAGTTTAATTTCCTTTTGGTGAAAAATTAATAAAAAGAAAATAAAATAATAAGGTAAAATAAAGTAAGATAAGGAAAATAATATACATAAAAAAGTGTTTTATAACTTAGAAAAATCCACTTTTCACGGAAATAAAAATAAATCAACCCATCTTCAAAATTGAGCTACTTTTAGAATTTTCCAAAAAATAAAACCACGATTAGGACTCTTTAGATATTTCTTAATAAAATCGAACCTACTTAAAACATAAACTTGACGTGTTTTCAAAATTTAAACGAATCTAACATACTAAAATTTTACGAAAAGAACTACGTATGGTTGATTCCGAATAACGGATACGTAGGCACTTTCAGAGAGATGTAAAAAACAAAAAAACTTATTTTTTGTCATTTTAGTTTAAGTTATTCAATTTAGTCTAATTTGTTAACTAATGATTGAATATCATTTAATAGGGTAATTTTGAAAGGTAATTTTAAGAAATTAAATCTAAATTAAGAAAATTTACGATACCCATAAGGGTTTAAAAAACCTAACCTCTAGACTCGTTTCTCTAATTTTCCAAAACCTTTTTCTGAAATTGGTCTTCTTCGAAAGTTTGACAACTAAAGTTATAGTTTTTGGAGTTTTTGAGAATTGTAAATATTGTATATATATGTCAACTGAAAGGCTACAATTGAACTCATCCTAAGTGCTGAATGTACAAATATATGATCTTTTGTTAGATTTGTGTTTATTTATAATAAGTTTACCTATGTAGTGGTATATCCTATGCTATGCTGGGATATGACAATAGCATGGATTGTTGCCAAAAAAAAAAAAAACTTGTAGTCTAAAAGCTGAATTTCCATTGAATCGTTAAGCACCTAGTTTTTTTTTTTTTGCATCAAAATGAACTAACTAAAGAAAATGAAAAGAAAAAGTTAACTAAGCAAAATAATTGAATAAAACCACAACTGCTAATTCAAGTATCTATGGGTTAACATCATGTAGACTTATAGATCACTAAAAGATAAAGTAATTAAAAGGCAATAAAAGGTTAATTAATTAATAAAGTCATCCAAAATAGCAAATAAAATGAACCGAGTCTTATAAGAAATTGAAATGGAGAAATCTCTTTTCATCATCTTCTTCCTCCTCATCTTCAATCTCATCTCCATTCAACTCCTCAATAGAGTTTAGTTTAGGCATTAGTGGTGGTAGTGATGGTTGAATTCTTAAATGGGTTATGATCACCTCCTATTGCACCACAACACCATCTACCTTATGTTCTATAGCCCGCTATCTTTTGAATAGCTTCCTTATAAACTTCTTGAAAGTGCTAATTACCGAGGAGATGAAGACTTAGCTTGTAGCCTGGATGATGATGAGGTAGCTTCACAAGCTAGTTTAAGTGGCAGATCTTCAGGTTTTGGTAGATGTTGCATGGATTTGATTGCATCATGGGTGATAAAAACAGAGGGTTTCATTACTTACATATGGGCTACATTGTGAAGGCAAGGAAAATTCTTCATTAGGCAAGTAATAAAGTGACTTGCAAAAATAAACTTAGACTATCCTTCCGTAGCTTAATTTCTTAAGAACCAAGCCATTATAAGTCCTAAGTTGAGGGGTCGACAGTTAGTAATATTTTTCATATATAGAATATCCATTTTGTTTACAACTCTTTGACTGTGTATTCTACTAGTAAAATTTCTAGCCAATACATAGTGGGTTACCCTAAGAGTGAGATAAATCGAATTAGAAGCTTTTGACCTTCTTAGGTCATAAGCTCCTCCCTTACGTGCAGTCAAATTACTCTACACAAAAGACTGAGTCATACCCTAGGGTAATAGATGTGGTAATTTCGTATATTCTTGCATTGTAATATAATGAATAGAACAAAGCCCCATATGGACACCAAGATCGTCAGCGGGGATGGTAACCTCAAGAGCAAAACATCTAAAGTGGACGGTGTTTTGTCTATCATGAGTAAGGTTATCAATACCTAACTTGAAAATACATATCAGATTAAAATAGGGTTTTATACATTCTCATTATGAGAAAGGGTCATTTGAGCATAT
Organism: Lumnitzera littorea; assembly: GCA_024138015.1. Lineage (NCBI taxonomy): Eukaryota > Viridiplantae > Streptophyta > Magnoliopsida > Myrtales > Combretaceae > Lumnitzera > Lumnitzera littorea. The sequence continues at coordinate 44,397,989 of JAMXBB010000003.1, forward strand.
CTAAATAGATACTATATTTACATATGGATCCTAAGAAACTCTAGAGTGAGTTCTTTGTATACCAACTCATTGATGGCCAACAACCGATTCTATCCACCAAATCCAATGAGTTGCCTAACTCTAGCTTCATAGCAAGCTTATGCTAATGCCTCCCAATTTAAGTACATGAACACTCCAAACTCCTTTTTGAATAGGTGCTCGAACTGTTCATGTTGCTACAGATGCTCGAATGTGATACAAAGTTTTTATACATGACATATTTAACTCTTAGCATGATCTGAAATCAAAACATATGAGAAGTTCAAATTTTGATAACAATAATTCATGTATAATGTCAATTCAAGAATTAAACTTTAAAAGCCATACCTATTTTATTATTAGTGTAATACACTAAGCAATTAAGGTAATAAATAATTCAATAGGTTTGTAACATAAACATACAATGCTAAAATTGCTAGAACCACAGATTAAAACATTTTCAAAATCAAATCCTATGAGCTTTAGCGTCTATGCATGATTCTTATGAGTTTTAGCATTAACTATGCAAATCTTCAAAATTTGGGTTCAATAATTGAACTAATAAACTCATTATATTGAAGTATTAAGTTCTTCAGGCTTTGATCAATATAATTATAGGTTAGTGAAGCACTATTTTTTTTTTTTTTTTGGATCTTAAATCTAACCTATAATTTTATCATCTAAATTAGCATGAACATTAACATTTAATATATAACTTTCAATTAGAAACTTGTTGTTTCCTACATTTCATAATTTATGTGTAATTTAGATTACTCAAATCTATATAAGTAATTAGCATAAAAGTTACATGTACATTACACACAAACATTAATCGCAACAAATTTCTTTGTTAACATGAATAAATATCATCAATATGCAAGAACAATGGTTTTCCCTCACTTTCTCCCTCTTTCTTTCTCTTTCTATCACTTTCTTATTCTTTTTTCCACTTTCCTTCCATTCAATTCTTGAAAAGCATGCTTCTTTTTTAGAATTCCTAGTAGATAATAGCTAGATAACACATTGCATTGCATCATCATTGCTAGGTCACTCGTAAAAACTTAGATTCTCATACGTACACAACAAAGTATCCTTCATGAAATCCTAACTATATATTGGATTTTTATACATTCTAACAACAAATCTAAGAAAATAATGAAGTAAAGTTGATGTACGTACCTTAGATTTGTTGTTTTCTTGCTTGGATTGAAGGATTTTGTGAGTGTTAGATGGAAGCATAGAGAGGGAGTAGAGAGAAATATGGGTATTCAAGAGATATGTAAGTGTAGAATGAGAATATAAGAAGAATACCTATGCATTTTGAATTTAGGCTAACTATGGGAGAGGACCACCATCATAGAGTGTGGTCATGTTCCTTCTCTTTACATTAGATTGTAAAGCTTTGTGTGTATATGACCAAGGACTATAGGCATGGTCCAAAGCATGTTCTCCTCATCCCCCTTTTTTTTTTTCAATTCTTCTTGAATTAATTATGAGAGGATCACAATCTAAGACTATAGGCGTAGACTTTTGCCATTATCTTTTCTTCAAATTGAAAATTTACACTAAGCTTTTTCCTTCGACTTGGTTACTGAAATTATTGGAAAAGCTAAAAGTTAATATTGGAAAAAAAAAAAAATCAGCTAAATAACAATCTAATTAAATGACAAATTAATCGACTAACAGTACCTAAATTCAAAAACTAAAAGATGTTAAAAGCAAGATAGAAACTAACTTAGAATTGAATACTCAAATTAACTTATTGAAAATAAATGACATAAACGAAAATACTCTAAATAAAGATTGATCAAGCTTAGGCTACCTCCTAAGGAGAACTTTTGTTTTATGTTGTTGGCTTAACAGTTGACGTTTCTTTCCTTAGTTTGCTTCTAAACTTGTTGGTTTAGGATTTGGTTCAGTGTTTTTGGGGCAAACTTCCTTGTAGCCTTTCAGTGATTGATCTCACCAATTAGCCCAATTGGTTTTCCAAATTCCTCAATGATGCTTCCATATTCCTTAGTGCATCTTCCTTAGCTTAGAATCTTACATATGAACTCTGGATAAATTAGTTCAATAACTCCTCAACATTAGGGGACCTGTTATGTTATTGTACGTTGCAATTTTGCTATTGCTACTAGCCTTCCTAAGAAAAATTGGGATGATTCCTCTACATTGGGTTATAAGTGTTATAAAAAAGATTATTTACAAAATGGTTAACAATAAAATTAACATCTTCAGGTTGCATGAAAAATTCATTTTGCACTAAATTGACAAGTTTTATTAGTCCATCATTCTTTTACTTAAATTCTCAACCTAAGCAGTTAATGTTATTACATAATCAACTTCATACTTTCTAGACAATTTTACTTTAGCTCTTACATTATGCCACTGCGAATTATTCATGCCATGCCTTTGATCAACTTTAGGGCCTCATCCAATGTCTTAGCACTTAAAGCACCTCCTGTAGCATCAATTGTTTGATACGTAGAATAATTGAGTCCATTGTAAAATATTTGGATTTACATCCATTGAGGTAGCTCGTGATGTAGACATCTTCTTAATAATTCCTTAAATCTCTTCCAAGTATCATAAAGAGTCTCATCATTAAATTGAACAAAAGTAGAAATATTATTTCTAATTTTTGCTGTCCTAGCGGGCAGAAAATATTTTCCTAAGAATTTTTCTATTAATGATTCCCATGTAGTGATCAAGCTTCTAGGTAAAGAATTTAGCCATTGTTTGGCCTTACCTCGTAAAGAGAATGGAAATAACCTTAACCTTACCACGTCATGTGAGACACCATTGATTTTGAATGTATTGCATATTTCTAGGAAGTTTGAAATGTGGTTATTAGGGTCCTTGTTAGCCAATCCATTGAATTGAATGAATTATTAGACCATTTGGATGACATTGGGTTAAATATGAAAATTTGTTTGAATTGTAGGTCTTACAATGTTGGATTCAACTCCAGCTACTATTGGCTTTGCAAATTCTATGAGTGTTTTGTTGGCATCATCATTGTTGTTATTGTTTCTATTATTCAAGGCCATATTTTCTACCAAATTTCTATTACCATTTTTTGTCATAAGTTAGAAAGATTCAGAAGTTAGCAATAATATAAAAAGAGAGAATGATATCAAAATAACTAAGGAAAAGAAATATTACAATTAGGTTAAGGTAATTGATGAATCTAGGGTTCTTGCTAATTTCCTAATTAGACAACTCTATTTTTGGCTCTTTAGCAACAATGCTAAAACTTGATGGGGTGTACACCACTTTAATAGGCAAGTGTACCCAGTTGAGTTATAGTATTGATAAAATGGATGTTGAGTATATCTAATTATATTTAACAGTAATACCCTTAAATTATTTAATTACATAAATTCTAACAATAAAAGATTCAATAAATAATTCAAAAGCAGAAAGTAAAGGTTGTAATAAAATAAAAGATTAAACTAGAAAATAAAATTAAATAATTAATTGACAACTGAATAACTAAATTCTTGAATTTAATTAATAAAGATATAATATTTTTCGTAGTAAATTTATATTGTTGTTTACTGCCTAGTTCTAGAGGATTTATTCAATCTTAATTACTATATTGGACTGTGGAGATTCCTAATTCAATTCCTATGGAAATTAGATCTTTAATTAACTAGACTTGCGTCTTTAGCTAATTCCTATTCTTGAAACTTTCTCTACCTGAATTGTTTTTTAATAAAGTGTCATAGGATCACATTAAGAACTTAGATCCCCTATTAGGTTGGCCACCCTTGATTATCGTAATTCGGAAGGACATAATAACTAAAAGGAAAGAAGATGAATAACTAAAAATCACCCTTTGAACATAGGGTTCAATAATGATTTACTAAGAACTAAAATAAATACATAATGACTAAAAGGAAAGAAGAAGAATAAATAGTATAAATCAATGCATATTACCCATTGAAAATACATGCTAAATTCATGTCATCAAAGATGGTTGCATCTCATCTTTCTATAAGCTAGCAACTTAGTTACAAAGGCACTTGATGATCAATAAGATGCCTAGCAAAGATTCTTGGGTACTTGACTTTGTTCATTAAAATAAGAACGTGTAGGTCTTGAAATAACCAAGAAGGGGGTGAATTGGTTGCTTATTAAAATTTAATGTTTTTGCAAAACTTTATTAAATGCGTCCCCTTTGATTACTTAGCTAGATTTGGCATAAAGCAATATACAAAGATAAATCAAACATGAAATAAAATAGAGAATAGAGTTGAGAAGATCAGGTTGAAGAATTATAATGCTTTTGTTTTATGCCTACTACACTTTTCCAACTCCACTATTAGAGACCTAATATTTCTCACCGATGTTGTTTCACTATCCACTTTTCAATACTTCAATCAAGAGAGAAACAAGTACAATCTTTCTACTTTGTCTCATTAAGCTAGCCTTACCTAATCATAGATCTACAAAATAATGTATCTCTCTTGTAACACAAAGCTTAACACTAAAAAATGAGATTTATAGATATGAGGACTAAATGTAGTGTTCCTCAAAATATAAGCACAAAAAGAAAATTGAATATGAAATTCAAATAAACAGTTGTGTCTCTAATTTAGCTTTTGAATGTGTCTTTGAATTTTCTTGAGAGTAAATTTTGTGGATGAAAATTATTGATCAATGTGTCACTTAAAAATTTGAACTATCTAGATTATATACTCTTTTAGTGCAACATCTCTTTGCTATTTTCTTGGAAAGTTCTTTGACAAATCTTGAAACATTTTGAATTATCTTGAGTTAGTCGTTGAAGGTATATTCCTTGAATTGTAGAAGCTAAATCTTCTTTCTATTTGAATTTAACTTGAACGTTAGATTGTTGCTTCAATAAACCAACAAGTCTGCATGTATTCTTGCTTATATTCTTTGATGCAACTTTGTAAACTCTAAAATAAGCCTTACAAATTTGAATTTCCTTATTGCTAAATCTCCTAAAAATTAGGAGCAAATCTTTTTGCTTGATAAATCTTGAATTTGAAATTTTAATCCTCTGATATTTTTTGCTATAACTTTACAGGTGAACTTGCAATAAATTTGATTTATTTAAATATGTAAATCTTGAAAAATCTTCTTTATCAAATTGTTTTGAATTTGAAATAAAAATATTTGGAAAAAATAGATAAGATTCATCCTTATCTAGGATTTGCTTTATACATCCAATCTGATTGAGTGTGAGATAATTTGATTTGAAATTCCCATGAAATTCTCTTTTAATCTTCATGAACTTGTACTAAATATCTCGAGAAAACCTGATAATCATCTGATAAGATATTTCCAACAAATCTATTATAAAATCCTTGTCCAAATAAACTTGTCTTAAAAATGAAATGATTCAACCTCTTTGATCCCTATGGATGTGTGTCTAACTCAGTGAAACACATTGGACATATTACCAAAATATATCCAATGAGTAGAGCTACGTCTTCAAGCCATTAAAAGTCCATAAAGCACTTAATTTGTATTGTTCTATAAAAATCTGTTTCTATCCAATGCCTTTACTTTAGTCTGTGATTCTTGAAATCTAATCTTAAATTAAAACTTAGCATTGCTTAATAACTTACACATTTAATACATTTTTTACTCCTTTTTATTATCATCAAAACAAAAGTGAGAGAACTTAACTTTCTCTTCATTTTTTATGATAACAAAACCTTTCTCAGAAAAAAAAAAAAATTCAAGTAAGATATGAAATATTTTGTACCATGTTATGTCTAATGCAACTAGTCTAACAATTATTGTTAGAAAATTTTTAAAGTGCATTTTTCAAAATTATTGACTTTGATCACAAATTGTATACATTAGATTATACTAGTTTATTGGTCAACTTAATTCAATTCATCCATATTTTATATTCAATATTTTTCCTTATTCTTCTCCCTCTTTTTGATATCATCATGTAATTTAACCACTACTAAATCTAACACATCAAAGGACATTGGGAAAAGAATTAAAATGGAAAATAGAACATTGATATTTCATTGATAAATAAACTGATTACATTAGATTTTGTCTCTAAATATGACTCTTACTTTAACTCTAAATAGAAGTACTAGACTTGAACATAGAATAGACTTTGATATTGATAGATTGATAGACTTTGAAGAGAAACTTTAAACAAAAACACTAGACTCTGTAAATTAACAAATTACATTAGAGCAGACTTAACAAAAACAATTGAGATCACTTCTTTTTCTTAGGGTAGCTCTTCTTGGTTCTTTTTGGGGAACCAGAAGAGGGTAAAGTTGATTCCTTCCATGGCAACAGTAGAATGGTAGTTTGAAGAGTCTGAGTTGTAGGTTCCTTAATTGCCATGTCAGAAATAGCAAATAGACATAATGTTGATGAAGATTGTCTAGTAGCAGATGATTAAGCAACTGTTGTTATTGGAGTTTGTTCATCTGGACTCAATGGAGCTTGATTAGATGTAGGAATAGAAAATTGTTCAAGTAGGACTTAGGCTGGTTTTTCTAGTTGTGGAACTTATGGTTCCACAAGTTTTGAGATTTGTGGTTAGGAAGTAGGTGCAATAGGTGTTGTATCAGTTGAAGGTGGAGGTTTAGAGGATGTAGCCTCAATTGTTTCCTTAAGACTCTCCTATAGTTTGGATTGCAGCCAATCCATTTTTAAATTAACTTGTACTCAACCTCATCTTTGGTTATCCCTTTGCTTGAAGAAGATTAACCAACCTTTCCTATAACTCAGCCTTTGAATCCTCTTCTAAATCTTCCTTTGATTTAGGTATTTGTTTTCCTTCCTTAATCTCCATTTTACCTCCAATTCTTTCTTCATAATATTTATTGCTCTTCTTTTTCTTACCTCTCATAATTTCCTTACCATTTCTCTTCTTATTAACCTTCTCTTCAGGTTTTGATTCAGCTTTTGAATAAGCCTCTGATAACTCCCCCTCAAATAATAATCTAGGTAAGTTATTTTTCTTGTGCTTCTAACGCACATAGAATGCCCAGTCATCTGTAAACTAAATTTTACTCTTCACATTGATCTTCGTATGATTGATATGAGCATCACCAATAATTTTGATGGGGATTTCTTTCTTTGTAACCTTAGGAAGCTTCACCTTTTTGAACTCAAACAATTTCATTAAAAGATTTCCATATGACCTCTTTCTTTTAGTCATGAAAGCATGTTTGATTATTTGAGCAGTTATATCCAATTTCTTTTTCTAAAGCATAGCTAAAATCACCATTACACTCTCTTTTGCAATACTAGTTATACTCCCCTTTTTAGAAAGTATACAACTTATTACCAGCTTATGTAAGAGCCTAACTATTAGCCTAAAGTTAAAAATGCTAACTTCTTTGCTAGGTCATATTATTTTACCTTTGTTTAGTTCCTCAAAAATTTGCCTTCTACTCCATTTCATTAATTGTTTGTCATTATTCATCTTGGGTAAGTTAAAGCACTTTTGAATATCATCTTTGGTGATTACCAAATCTTGTCCTAGTACTCTTGATACACACTTATCTCTTTGGTTCATGTCTAGACTTTCATAAAATCCATAAATCAGCTCTTTAAAAATCTACAACTTCTACTATACACAAATTCTTATGTCCCAACACATCTAAAAAATTATCCTAAAAAAAGCCATTTTTTACTGAAATATACAAAATAAAAAACACTTGGATCAATGTGTTGATTTTATTTAGTAGAGGAAACATAGACAATCTTAGGTTTTACCTTTTTCTCTTCAGCCTTAATTTACTTGAACTGTTCATTGATTGTGCTTACTTCATACTCTAAATCAATCTTTGCCCTAAGTTCTAAATTTGCCTTTAACTCTGTACATTTACTTCATCCTCAAAATCATCCTCCTCCATGTCTTCCTCATGAGACTCATCTTCTATCTTAGCAATCTCTTCACATGAAAAGCTTCTAGCCTCTAAAGTTTCCTCCTTTTCTTTTGTAATAGCCTCTTCTTGTACATTAGAAGGGTTAAGGTTTGTAAATTGAGGGTTCTCTTGGTTGAGGCTAGGGTTTTCTTGCATTGTAGATGAATTTTCTTGATTAGGATAACGATTTTCTTGATTCAGAGGAGGTTGTTGCTTGAATCAGAGGATTCATCAACTAGGTATTACGCCTCGAAGAGGTAGAGTTGTAACAGCCTCGCCATGTGACCACCCTATGAGAGAATCTCACCTTATAGCTATTATCGTAGACCTAGTTCACATAAGGTGAACCTAACTTAATCGCTTTGAGGTGTCTAATTTGGTATTTGTTCATTACAAACTTATGGTGTAATATTTTTTAAAATGATTGTTAAAAATTAGCTAAATCTTTCCAAAATAATTGAGCTTTATATTTGATACTCAGTCAAATATTTTGAAATCAACAAGTATATACAAAATTATATTTGCATGAAAAAAATAACAAGTCTAAGAAGAGAATTTATAAAAGCTATAGGTTTATAATACTTGGTGTACACATCAATAATGGAAAACTAAACGGTCACCTAAAGAGACCATATTAGCATTCTAAAAAAAGTTAGAAAAACTAACAATCAAAATAAGAGTTTAGCCAATTCTTCTTGGTCCTTACTCCTTGACCCTGTTTTCTAGTCTTCTAGAATTAGGTGGTATGCTTATAAGTTTACTTGAAACCTACAAAATAAACTATAGGGGAATAAGTGATAATTTGCTCAATAAGTGGCACAGAGATAGAATTATATATTCAGCATAACACAATCAAGATTTTGAACCAAGTTAGTTAGATGCAATGTATGTATAAGTTAATGCCATCACATGATGTTATTCGATCTATTGTGAGATTAGAGAAATTGCACTTGCTCTGATTCTAGTTGAGGAGTTTGACATTCTACACTTACGAATCGAATCCAAGTTAGGGCTTGTGTATTAGAGAATACCTTTTGCCTAAGACTACCTTCGAACCGCTATCCCCAACCTTGATGTGACCTCCTCTCTTATACTTAGTTTGACTAAGGGTGGGGAAATGACTATTTTAGTTATCCTCATTGAAGGGGTCTATGTTTGGCTCGATAATCCTAGCCGTTTTCCCTAATGGTTTGTAATGCATGTTAAGTAAAAATCTAGCCAAAGTTTCATTTAGTTCATTTTTAGGATGATGAACCAAATTTTCAAGTAGCCCAAACAAAATAATATACACAAAGCAAACAAAATCTAGAGCTTAACTTCTACAACAGTAAGGCAATATACAAGCATATGTGTAACATACACACAAACAACTAAACTACAACCAAAAGCCAAAAGCATACCAAAGTCTCTAAGTATTTTAAAATAAAACTCCAAAATGCTGCCAACATTGATCTTACTTACCTTGATGCAATGTCATGTTACCCTCATACATTGTATGTGTCTTCATTGATAATCCTTAAAAATTTAATACGCAACTTTAGTTTTTAATCACCATATGAATTAAGAGTTCATTTTTAATATTAGGTATGTTCTCAATTTAAGCTAAATGAGTTTCTTTGACTATTTATTAAGTTTTAGTTAAGTGAGGTTGGTTCTAACTAAGTTTTTGACTAAGGTTCTAACCTAACGTCTTAATATAGGTTTTTATCTGAGAAGTTTCTAACTTACGTTCTAACTCTAGTAAAGGTATAGAGTCCATATATAACTTACTTTCTAACATACTGTCCAACTCTTTCTATGATCAAAACATTTAATACTAGATTACATTCTAACCTAGTTTTTAACAAAGTTTTTGACCCTGCTCTTACTTCTATACTTCATTACTTTACACTTAAATTTAACTTACCCTGGGTCATAAAACCATAACAAACTTGTATTTACAGCACGATAACAACTCAACTCCTACAAGCACTTATTGCACTTCTTCATCCAAACTTCACATATATTTAAATTTCTTAAGAAAACCTTAAAATCAAGCTTACATATTACCAAATTTCAACTTAAACTCATAAATACTCAACTTAAAACTTCAAATTACTCATTCTTAGTTGCTACATTTGATGAATAAATTTTAAAACATGGTTTTATGAAAATTCAACAAAGCTCTTTGAGGAGAACTCATTACCAGCACATTGTTTTGTGGAAAATCAGTTTTTTTTTTTCTCAAAATCTAACTACTTGATTTTGAAAATTCAACATATAGCATCAAAGTATAAGCTTTTAGAAGTTTACTCATAAAAATTCAAGCTAGAACTACAACTATTAAACTTTTGAAAATGCGTTCGAAATTCAACTATCAAGAAATTTTTCTTAAGGATCCTATACTAGCACTAAAAAATTCAAAAAATTGGTTTGTGATTTGAATTCCTCTTCCAAAAATACTTAAGAAAACTAAGTTTTAAAATTTTTAGAGGTTCTTTGCTATTTTTATCAATAGCAATAGTGGAGAGGTTTTAGTGTGTACATCAATAGTGGAAAACTAAGCTCAATCACCTTTCGTTACTTGGTGCTTTGGCTACTGTGGGAGGGGGGAGGTGTGTTGGCTAGATTGGGCGAGTGGCACTCCCTTTAGGCAGTAGCCTCCTTTCATTCCTAGGTTGTGGTTAGTGTCGGGAAATCTTTGGCACCTTAATTTACACTATTTTCTTCTACGATTTTTCCTTACCACTTTTAAATGGGAATCAAGCTTTTGAACCTTTAACCTAATCAAGAGTAAGAGGACTAGTGAATCTAACCATTCAAGTACTCAACTTCTGACTTGAATCAAGTCTTATCGGCTTAAATAAACTCTTAAGCTTCTTAACCTGTTTAGAGTATTACCTTAATAAGCCCTGACCTACAAGAGGCACCAATACCACTCATCCTAGAGAGCTCGACCGACTATGAAAGGCCCAACATGATGTAAGGTTCTCAACACACCAACCTTAACATCACTTGTTATAATTCATTATTTACGAGTGTGCCCTTTACTCTAAGTTTGACACGTGTTTCTATAAGCACGTACATACCTGACACCTAGAATATTATGCTTCTAAAAGGATTACGAAATTGTCCTTCTCCATTTTACAATTGTACATGTAATTGTTCTTATCCATTTTAGTAAATTAGATAGTATAAGTAACCTTAGTAGGAACTAGTATAAATAATCTCTTGTATTGTTGCTGTAATCTTTTTTTTCTACCTTATTGAATGAAAATTATCCCCTTGTGTTTTCTTCACAACATCAAGAACCTTACTAAACCTAGCTCATAGTGACACTTGAGTAAGGTTGTGTTTTCCCATCCAAACCCATCTTCTTTTTTTCTCCTCTCTAGAGGACCCATCTACACTATGGTAAGCTCTCTTTCGAGGAACATCATCTTGATATCAAAGCTTGAGGTTCTAAGTAGGGTCACGAGTTTGAGTTGTTGTGAGACATTGTTCTATTGTTCTTAAGGTGAGTGGCTAAGTGAGCAATTGCGATAATATTATTGTTGAAGTAGGCCTTGTATTTGTGTTGTGGGTATATTGTAGTGAGAAGTTTTTGTTCTATGATTTAGGTTTTATTTTAGGTTACGAGGCTAAAGGTTGAATGTGGGTAATTGTACTTTGTTTTGTTTTATCTCCATTATGTGTAACAGAGCAACTAAGAGAAGTATGGTTATAGCTGAGGGTATTGTTTCTAGGTTAATTGAATTGACATAGTAACTATGGTTGTTGCAAAGGTAAACATGAGTGATTTGAGTGTTAATGTCGTGGTGGAAGACAATGATAGTGATGCTCTTGGTTGTGGATGCCATGTAGAACCAACTATTGATAAACGATCAAATTGAATGGCAGTGATGATGGAGAGTATGATGATATTGATACATGGAACAATGATTACAAGTATGGATGAGACCTGAAGGGTTGGTGATCAAATTGATGTTAACACCCTAATGGGGAACTAAGCTGATCAGGGTGTCTATTGAGCTCAAGAGGTTCCTTGTAAGGAAGTAGATTGCTAAGTTCATATAAGCTGGAGGAGTTGAATGATGAGTTAATAGGAGGTTAGAGTTGATTAGGGAAGATGAGAGCAAGGTGGAAGAAACCTATGAAGAAGAAGAGGGACATGTCTAAGCTCTAAGAACTCAATGACATGAAATCCAAGCTAATCAAGCACCCTAACATGCTTAATGCTTCCAAAAAAAGGTTGATTGACAATTCCGACCAAGGATGAACTTTGGAGAGGTTGACGATGACGAAGGAGAAACTGAAGTGGAGCATGAAGAGGAGGAGCGACTTGTTTGAGCTCCTTGAGGATTAGACAATGTAAGAATCTAGATATTGAGCTTTTTAGGAAGCGGATATGTCGATGAGTATTTAGATCGGGAAGAGTTAGTTGAGAAGTTGTTTAAGTGTTATGGGTATGTTGAAAGGGACAAGGTCAGATTAGTTACTCTTAAATTTGTTGGTTATGTGATAACTCTGATTTTAAACATATTTCACATGGTGATTTTATAGTATTTTCCTTACATTTTTGGTTTTCTTTTAAGAAATTGATACTTAATTGAGTAAAACTTTGATTTCAAGGTTTGAACGCGTTCTAGGATCGAAAACGAAGAAAAGGAATCAAGTTTCACTCAAATCGGAGTTCAAATGAAGAAGTTATGAAGTTTTGAAGTTATACAGTCTAAGACATGGCCATGTCCCCAAGCTGTGTCCATCCAGAAAAATTTGCCAGGTGCAGAAAGTTACACGACCTGGGGACACGGCCGTGTCCTAGGCCGTGTCTAGTGATGAAAACAGAATCCTTATAATACATATATAAAAGGATATCTGAGGGTTTAGACAATAGAGAGACATTAGAGAAAACAGACGAGACACGAGAGAAGAGAAGAGACTTGAGGAGAAGGAGAGGAAAAAGGCGAAAGCAACACCGACTTCAAGATTGGAGAGATTGTTCATCAACCAAAGGGGTTTTCCATGTTTTATTCTATGTTTTTTATGGAACTCGTTTTTAGATTCATTATGATAGCTTAGAATTCGTGTATTTAGGATTATGGAACCTAGGGTTTCATGTGACTTTTGGGTTGAATTATAATTTTCAATAAAGTTTCTATCTTTTCTTGATTCAATTATGTTATTTAATTGTGAATTGATAATTCTAGAGTATCAATTTATGATATTATGCATGATGATTGAGAAATTACATGTGTAATTAGATCTTGGCATAATTGGAGAGAATTACATGTATACTTAGAGATAAGATACATGTTTCTTCCGAAAAGTTGATTGTTTGTGTGGGAATTCATTATACATTAATGCAATTCTAAGTTATATTACTAAGTGAAGAGATTCCGGTAAATAATTTAGGATCGGGGTTAATATGCTTGAGAAAGGTATTAGCTTTAATTGTAAATCCCTTCGGTCAAGAATAATAGAAACTGAATTGAATATATTTTAAGTGGTCACATGTTAAACAATAGGGGAAATAATTCCTAAATACGTTATTAATTTCTTGAAGTCATTCGTAGTTTATTGCTTTCTAATTTGCTTAATCAAGTCTCATAATTAGTTTAGATGGTTAATTTCAGTATTTTTAATTCATTCAATTTATCGCAATTTTCCGGTTAGATAATAGAGCTAAGGTTAATATTAGTACTCGAAATCTCTGAGGGATCAATTCGGACTCACATCCGCTATATTAAAATTGATAGGTGCACTTGCCTCATATCAAGTTTTTGGCGCCGTTGCCGGGGATTTTCGATATTAGGAACGCTAGTTGCTTTATTACTTTGACCATTTTTTCTTTATTTTCTTTTGTTTTCATTGTTTATTTTTATTACCTAGAACTGCAATTGATTTTATATTTCTTACCCTTATAGTGCATGACCCGAAGTAACTCGGAAGATTTGGTAGAACTTGATCCTAAAATTGAGAGAACTGCCCTTTAAAATTTGAGATCGCGACCTAGAAAAATTGTGGCGACCATAGAGGACAAGTTAATCGTTGAAATCAAGGAAGAAGGTGAAGAGCCCAACACTTAATTCATTGAGCAGAAAGATCCACCACACATGGCTAACAATGAGAACGAAGCAAATCGGACCATGTCCGATTATTCAAGGCCTACACTTATTGGAGCTAACTCTAGTATTGCAGGGTTAACCGTGGCAGCTAATAACTTCCAAATTGCACCTAACATCATACAAATGGTGCAACAATATGTTCAGTTTGATGGTCTCCAAGATGAAGATCCTAATGCCCACATCTCTAGCTTTCTAGAGATTTGTGATACATTTAAAATCAACGGAGCCACGGATGATGCCATCCGACTGCGGCTATTTCCTTTCTCCTTGAGGGGTAGAGCAAAACAGTGGTTGAACTCCCTACTAAGAAATTCAATCACAACTTGGAATGAATTGGTAGAGAAATTTTTAAAGAAGTATTTCCCACCTGCTAAGACCACTAAACTTCAAAACGATATTTCTTGTTTTACCCAATTAGAAGCGGAGACTTTATATGATACTTGGGAGCGGTTCAAGGACTTGCTCAGGAGGTGCCCACATCATGGCCTCCTACTTTGGATGCAAATTCAGACCTTCTATAATGGTCTTAATTTATCTACGAGACAGATGATTGATGCATCCGCAGGAGGTACTTTGAACATAAAGACACCTGAGCAAGCACAAAACCTGATTGAAGGAATAGCAATGAACAATTATCAGTGGGAAACCACTAGAGCCAAGCAAAAGGCCATGGGAATTTATGAGGTGGACTTGACCACTGCTTTGGCAACCAAAGTGGACCTATTGAGTAAGAAGATTGATGCACTCTCTATTGGCCCTCAACAAGTGCAATCGGATGTAAGTGACTTTGGTATGCAGGGGTATGGAGCACAAGAACAATTGGAACAGGTAGATTATCTAGGAAATCCACCTAAGCAACAAAATAACCCCTACAGCAACACTTACAATCTAGGATGCAGGAATCACCCTAATTTCTCATGGGGAAACCAAAACCAAGGCCAGCAGAAGACTAACTTTGGCCCACCTGGATTTCAAAGACCATTCCTACCTCTTCTCCCTCAAGAAAAGAAGTCCAGTGTAGAAGAACTTCTCACAAAATACATTCAAGGCAATGAGGCTCGCTTATCCAACATTGAATCTTCACTGAGGAATCAAGAGGCTTCAAATCGTAACCTTGAGAACCAAATTGGTCAACTTACGAAGCTAATCTCTGAAAGACCGCAGGGATCGCTACTAGGAAATACATAACCCAATCTAACGGAACATGTTAAGGCAGTGACACTTCGAAATGGGAAGGAGTTGCATGCTGAGAGGAAGGTTAGCGAGGAGACTAGCAAGAGCAAGGAGGGGATGAAAGCAACAGAAGATGTAGAGTCATCAAAGGTGAAGGAATATCAACCACCTATCCCATATCCCCAAAGACTCAAGAAAGATCACAATGACCAACAATTTAGTAAGTTCCTTGACCTCTTTAAACAATTGCATATTAACTTACCTCTTGTTAATGCCCTGTCACAGATGCCGAAGTACGCTAAGTTCTTGAAAGATTTGTTATCCAATAAGAGGAAGCTTGAGGAGCTTTCTACAGTAATCTTGGATGAAAAGTGTTCAGCGATCGTGCAAAACAAGTTGCCTAAGAAGCTAAAAGACCCAGGAAGTTTTACAATTTCTTGTCATATTGGTAGTCTGTTAATTGACAAAGCTTTAGCTGATTTGGGTGCTAGCATCAATTTAATACCTTATAAATTTTCAAGAAACTAGGATTAGGGGAACCTAAGCCCATACGTATGAGCTTGCAATTAGCTGATAGATCTGTGACGTATCTTAGAGGTATATTTGAGGATGTATTGGTCTAAGTGGGTAAATTCATTTTTCCAGTTGATTTTATGATATTAGATATGGATGAAGATTTTGAGTTGCCCCTTATCCTAGGTAGACCATTCTTAGCTACCGTTAGGGCTATCATTGATGTTAGTGGTGGCAAGCTCATTCTTCGAGTAGGAGATGAAGAGATCATGTTTAAAATTTCGGAGGCTATGAAAAAGTTTGTCGATAAGGATGATACTTGCTACCTTCTAGATGTTACTGACACTTTTGTTTCAAGTTATATGCAGGAAGTTCTTCTTAAGGATCCGTTGGAGAGTTGCTTGCAATTAGGCATGGAGGAAGCTTCGAAAGATCCTATCAAATCTGAGGTATTAGCCCAACTGGAGGCAAATAAACCTATCTCTATTGAGAAAGGGTTTGAAGAGTCTGAAAAGAGGAAGGAAGCACAGTTAAAACCTTCGATTGAGGAGCCACCAGTATTGGAGCTAAAGTAATTACCTGACTACTTGGAATATGCCTTCTTAGAGAAGGACTCCAAATTACCGGTAATTATAGCATCCAATTTGGAAAAAGAACAGAGGGAAAGGTTGCTGAAAGTACTTAAGGAGCATAAGAGGGCCATTGCTTGGAAAATATCCGATATTCGAGGTATCAATCCCTCCTTTTGTACTCATAAGATTTTAATGGAAGAAAACTACAAGCCGGTTGTGCAGCCCTAGAGACGCTTGAATCCAAACACGAAAGAGGTAGTAAAAAAGGAAGTTATTAAACTCCTTGATGCATGTATGATATATCCTATCTCTGATAGTTCATGGGTGAGTCCAGTGTAAGTAGTTAAAAAAAAAAGTGGGATGACAGTAGTCCCTAATGAAAAGAATGAATTGATCCCAATGAGAACAGTAACAGGTTGGCGTGTATGTATCGATTATCGAAAGTTAAATGATGCTACACGTAAGGACCATTTCCCCTTACCTTTTATTGATCAAATGATAGAACGACTAGCTGGACATATGTTTTATTGTTTTCTAGATGGCTTATCTGGTTATTTTCAGATACCTATTGCATCGGAAGATCAAGAGAAGACCACTTTCACTTGTCCTTATGGCACCTTTGCTTATCGTAGAATGCCTTTTGGTCTTTGCAATGTACCGGCTACATTCCAGCAATGCATGTTAGCTATTTTTGATGATTTGATTGAGGACATAATGGAGGTATTTATGGATGATTTTTCAGTTTTTGGCAACTCATTTGACCTTTGTTTGAATAATTTGAACAGGGTACTCACCAGGTGTGAAGAGACCAATCTTGTCCTCAATTGGGAGAAGTGCCACTTCATGGTACAAGAAGGTATTGTGCTGGGCCATAAGATCTCTTATCGAGGAATTGAGGTGGATACTACCAAAGTGGATGCGATTGCAAGACTCTCATCTCCAACTTCGGTTAAGGCCATAAGAAGCTTTTTAGGACATGCAGGTTTTTACAGGCGATTTATCAAGGATTTCTCGAAAATTGCCCGCTCTTTGACTAAGCTATTAGAGAAGGTTGTGCCTTATGTTTTCTCTCAGGAGTGTTTGAAAGCTTTCAATATCCTTAAAGAGAAACTTATCAATGCTCCAATCATGGTAGTACCTGATTGGGCACTCCCCTTTGAGCTTATGTGCGATGCAAGTGATCACGCAGTCGGGGCAGTGCTGGGACAAAGATGAGACAAGCACTTTCAACCAATTCACTATGCTAGCAAAACTCTTACGAATGCTCAAGAGAACTACATTACTACAGAAAAAGAGTTGCTAGCAGTTGTTTTTGCCTTTGATAAGTTTCACTCTTGTTTGCTTCTATCTAAGGTGATTGTTTATACTGATCATTCTGCCCTTAGGTACTTGTTAGCAAAACCGGATGTAAAACCAAGATTGATTAGGTAGATCTTGTTGCTACAAGAGTTTGATGTGGAGATCAAAGATAAAAAAGGCGTTGAGAATTTAGCAGTAGATCACCTATCTTGATTGGAGAATCCAAACTTGGAAATGTTCGACGAGAATGAGATCAAGGATGAATTCCTTGAGGAGCGACTCTATGCCATCGCCCAGGTAAGTGATATGGAAATTCCTTGGTTCGTAGATATCGCTAATTTTTTAGCTGCTAGGATTATACCGAAGGGCCTTCCACAATAGCAAAAGAAGAAATTCTTTTCTGATGTGAAACATTATTTTTGGGATGATCCTTACTTATTTAAAGTATGTGCAAATCATGTCATTCGAAGGTGTGTACCACACCTCGAAGGATGGAGAATTTTGAGCCACTATCATTCGGGGCCTATGGGTGGGCATCATAGTGCCAATAGGACAGCTCATAAGGTCCTAGAGGTAAGATTTTATTGGCCTACCTTATTCAAAGATGCCCAGAGATATGTTGAGAGTTGTGATCGATGCCAACGAGTGAGGAATATATCCCGTAGGGATGAAATGCCACAAAACCCCATCATCAAGGTTGAGGTATTTGATGTGTGGGGGATCGATTTCATGGGTCCTTTTTCGAACTCTAATGGAAACAAATATATCATAGTAGCTATTGACTATGTCTCTAAGTGAGTAGAAGCTAAAGCCCTACCTACTAATGATGCTAGGGTAGTAAAAAAATTCTTGAAAGGCCTATTTTCTCAATTTGTCACCCCTAGGACAATTATAAGTGATAGGGGAACACACTTTTGCAATGCTCAACTTGACCAAGTACTGAAACATTATGGCGTTACACATAGGATAGCCACCCCGTACCACCCCTAAAGTAGTGGCCAAGTGGAAGTTGCCAATCGCGACCTTAAGCGAATTCTTGAAAAAACCGTAGAGTATCATAGGAAAGATTGGTCAGAAAAGTTGGATGACGCTCTATGGGCATATAGAACCGCTTATAAAACACCACTCGAGACCACACCCTACTGACTTGTATATGGCAAGGCTTGTCATTTACCGGTAGAGATAGAGCATAAGGCTTATTAGGCAATTAAGAGTGCTAATGTTGATTTTGAGCGTACAGGTTCTCATAGGAAACTTCAACTGAACGAGCTAGAGGAATGGCGAGCAAATGCATATGAGAACTCCAAATTATACAAAGAAAGGGCCAAAAAGTACCACGATCAGCGAATCAAACAAGGTCGACAATTTAAAGAAGGTGATCATGTTCTTTTGTATAATTTTCGCCTTCGTTTATTCCTAGGTAAGTTGAAATCCAGGTGGTCGGGACCATTTACAATTACATGAGTTTTCCCGTATGGGACTGTTGAAGTTACACACCCGGAGATGGGCACATTTAAGGTAAATGGGCAATGGTTGAAGTTATACTTGAGTGGAAACATGGAGCATGTTGGACGAGAGGAGTTTTATCTCCATCCGACAGAACTAACATGAGAAGACGTATCCTATCGAGCTATCGACGTTAACTAAAGTGCTTCTTGGGAGGCAACCCATGTCTAACTTTGCTTATTCTTCACTTCTTTCAGTTTATTTTCCTTTTATCTAACTCTGCTTTGCTTCTTTTCTTTTTCTTTCAATTTTTCGTCATAGTCTTTTCCCTTTTAGTTTTATTGTTGCTTTTTCTCTTTAGTTTTATTATTTTTATTTCTTTAAGTTTCCTTTATCTTTAAAATAAATTCAAAAAAAAAGAGAGAAAAAGGTTACACGGGCAAAGGACACGGTCGTGTCCCAGCTCGTGTCCGCCCAGATTTCGGTTTCACTACGTGGGCACAAAAAGTTACACGGGCATGGGACACGGTTGTGTCCCAGCTCGTGTGAGCCCAGAATTCCCACCCACGAACAGAGAGTTACACGAGTGTGGGACACGGTTGTGTGCCAGCTTGTGTGCATCTAGACTTCACGGTAGACCTCAGAAAGTTACACGGGTGTGGATACGGTTGTGTCCCAGCCCGTGTCAGTCTAGTTTTCATACACGGGAACAGAAAGTTACACGGGCATAGGATACGGTCATGTCCCAGCTCGTGTCCGTCCAGACTCCACACGACACACACAGAATGTTACATGGGCAAGGGACACGGTTGTGTCCCAGCCCGTGTCGACCCAAACTTACACGATTTTGCACATGCTCGGTTTATTTAAACTTAACACACCCTCTCACACACTCACAATCCAACATATCTCTCTCATATTCTCTCTTATTCTCCCTCTTCTCTCCACAATTCTTGCATTCCGCATTTTGATCCAAGTAAGTTTCCTAATTGATTTTGTTCTCTCTTCCTCATGATTAGGCAGTTTGGTTACTTGTAATTTTACTCTTGTGTGTACTGGTTTTTCCATTTGGCCTGCAAATTTCTTTTGATTATTCATAAACGCCATGCATCATTGCTTTGTGTTTCTTGATCTTATATGCAATAATGCTGCCTCATCTAGTTAGATTTCATTGTGCTCTCTCAATTCCGAATGTTATTGGCTAATTTGCTCATCCTTATTCATTCATGCTAGTTAGGTTTAGCAATAGGAGAAAATAATTCTGGGTCATTTAGCGTCTTTTATATGTTGGGATGCTTGTGTTTCAACGATAATTGTAGTATAGTAGAATTAGTTGGATGCGTTTGCCATTTATTTTTTTCCACCAACTAGTTTTCTAGTTGCACTCCACATGTTTGTTTAAATGCCCCAATGAGAATTCTGTTCACATTCTTTACTATTGCTCTTATTTTCCTCTGCCTTCTTCAACTATGTGCAACACGGATGTGCGTGTTTGATTTGGATTGTTGATTCTTTTCAGGTATTCAAATGGCGAATCGAGCTAAGCTTACCATTCGCCGGAAATCAAAATTTGCAACATCCTCTTCATCACAATCAAGAGCAATAGTTGAACCACTAGCTACTGTTCTCCCGATGGAGCACCTAATGCTCCAATTTAAGGAAGACTATCAGGTGCAACGATATCAATTACTTCAGAATAAGCCTTTTAGCGAGACCCTTTGGCTGGATTAGGATGTTCTTGCTCAATTAGAGCTCACCACAGAAATAAAGGAGCTCTTGATGGTACCATTTAGGAGCGCTTATTATCCTTTGAAGCTCCAATTTATAAAGAGCTGACCTTAGAGTTTTTGTGCACTTATAAACTTGATAAAGAAAGTGCTACTAGCATGGGCCCAAAACACAAATTACACTTCACCTTGAGTGGCCATCCATTCCACATGACCATCACTCAACTGGGTAGATATCTTGGTCTATATGAAGAGAGATATACATGGACGGAAGAATTTTAACGTCTTTCGTGTCATTTTCCTCGTGGCGTCACTACAGGTTCGTTTTGGAATGAGATTACTGTTGGCGATGCCTATGATCCAGCCAGGAGTAAGGCCTCTCAATTAGTTAGGCCTGAATATCGGGTTCTTCACTAGCTCTTTTCGCATACATTAATTGGAAGAGGCCTTAGCACCAGGGTGGTATCCAATAAGGATTTCCTCTATCTATATAGTGTCATTCGTAAACATCCCATCAATCTCGCCATCGAAATCGCTGAAATTTTCAGCCACCAAGCCACCACTACTCGGAAGAAAGGGCATATTTGTTGTGGCCCTTACATCACCTTACTAGTGCAGGCCATGCGGACTAAGGTTGTTGTTTGGCCTTCACTTACTTTAGTTAACCAAGTCACTCCTATGTGCCTCAGTTCATTTCGACTCATGAACCTCTTACCAACAAGACATCAAGGTCGAGACTCTCGCAGTAGCACATCTTGGGGCTAGACGTCTTCAGCCAGCTTTGAAGATAAATTTGATTTGTTGCTGTTTGAGGTTCGTTATATAAGAGAAAGTGTGGATAAACTTCATATCCGCCAAGACAAAATGGAAAAATTTCTTAAAATGAAAGAGTTGGCTACCTATGAAGAGGAGAGTGAGGAAGAGGAAGAGGATGATAAGGGTGGTGAGGAAGAGGCTGATGAGGGTGGTGCGGATGAGGCGACTGGAGGAAGTGATGAGGATGTTGAGGACAGTGATGACGATGACGATGCTACGATGGCTGATGCACCATCTGATGAGGAGGATGAAGAGACGGATTCTGATCCCTCTTTTTAGTTCATAATTTTTTGTGTTGTCTTTTGTTGGTCAAGGCTTGTGAACTCCGATATATATAATGATAATGCTTCTTCATTTTGCGCTTCTTCATTTTGCGCTTCTTCATTTTGCACTTCTTTTCGACTAGCAGGGAAGTATTAGTTTCTTTTCAGTACATATGTTTCCTTTTTCCCTATGATGATTTCTCTTGTTTCATTTCTTGTTGCTATGCTTTCTTAGTCGTACATTGAGGACACTGTACGTTATTAAGTGTGGGGAAGGGATATATATGAATTTGTTACTGTTTAGGAGACCAATATTCACATTTGACCCAATTAATTTTTAAGTTAACTTACAATAGGTGATTAACTGGTATTAAGACAAATCAACTGTGTCATCTTGATCATTATTGATCTTATTATACTTTACTAGAATTGATTAGTCAAATTTGTGTAGGGCAAAGTTACGAGTTATTTAGCTTAGGACTTTAAGACTTGAGATTGGAGCAACATCACTAGTTGAGAGTTAGTCATGGTTATTTTTAAAATTTACTTTTATGTATAGCTTTCTCTTAGAAATTTTTAAGAGTCCTATAATTTTTAACAAACAAACAAATGAAATTCTTCTTTTAAGAAACCCTTAAAAAATCATAATGATTGGAGGTCAAAAGTAATAACAAGTGTATAAATAGAAAAATTGGTAAGGATTCGTCTTGGTTCGTCAGAAGAGCGAGATTGAGTCCCAATGCCAATTCTAATGAAAAAATTGATATGGATCTGCCTTGGTCAGTCAGAAGAGCAAGGTTCTTTCCCGCTATCAATATAAGGAATAAGTTGGTATGGATCGGTCTTGATCCATCAGAAGAGCAAGATTTTTTCCCTCTACCAACGCAATTGTGCATTAAATAAAGTAAATTCAAAAGACCTCTCAACAAAATCATGAATTAGGGGGATGATCAGAGGATGAGTGGATGTAAAATGTGTTTGTTTTAGATTATGGTGCTTGGTGAGATGGAAGAGAGAATTGTATACACTTTAGTCAAACAGACAAAATTTTTATGACTCTTTCTCGGTTGGCGAGATGTTAAATCTAATTTTTAGTTTAAGAATCCTTGGTTAAATGACTCGGGTAAACTTTGATTTTCATAAATTAACTAGTGAACTCTAGTATTAAGTATTGTTGGAGCATTCGAATATGGTCAGATGAAATTGGTTGACTTTATTATTGCAAGTTAGTTGAGAATGAGTTTCTTACTTTTCTACAGGTCAAGTGTATTCGTTCATTGATTTCCTAAACAGTGATAAATTTTGATTTTCATTTCTTGTCCCGAAAGTTTTGTTTTGATTTATTTGCTTAAGGACAAGCAAATGCTCAAGTGTGGGGAAATTTGATAACTCTGATCTTAAACATATTTCACATGGTGATTTTATAGTATTTTCCTTACATTTTTGGTTTTCTTTTAAGAAATTGATACTTAATTGAGTAAAATTTTGATTTCAAGGTTTAAACGCGTTCTAGGATTGAAAACGAAGAAAAGGAATCAAGTTTCACTCAAATCGGAGTTCAAATGAAGAAGTTATGAAGTTTTGAAGTTACACAGTTTGGGACATGGCCATGTCCCCAAGCCGTGTCCATCTAGAAAAATTTGCCAGGTGCAGAAAGTTATACGACCTGGGGACACGGCTATGTCCCAGGCCGTGTCTGGTGGCGAAAACAGAATCCTTATAATACATATATAAAAGGATATCTGAGGGTTTAGACAATAGAGAGACATTAGAGAAAACAGACGAGACACGAGAGATTGTTCATCAACCAAAGGGGTTTTCCATGTTTTATTCTATGTTTTTTATGGAACTCGTTTTTAGATTCATTATGATAGCTTAGAATTCGTGTATTTAGGATTATAGAACCTAGGGTTTCATGTGACTCTTGGGTTGAATTATAATTTTCAATAAAGTTTCTACTTTTCTTGATTCAATTATGTTATTTAATTGTGAATTGATAATTCTAGAGTATCAATTTATGATATTATGCATGATGATTGAGAAATTGCATGTGTAATTAGATCTTGACATAATTGGAGAGAATTACATGTATACTTAGAGATAAGATACATGTTTCTTCCGGAAAGTTGATTGTTTGTGTGGGAATTCATTATACAATAATGCAATTCTAAGTTATATTACTAAGTGAAGAGATTTTGGTAAATAATTTAGGATCGGGGTTAATATGCTTGAGAAAGGTATTAGCTTTAATTGTGAATCCCTCCGGTCAAGAATAATAGAAACTGAATTGAATATATTTTAAGTGGTCACATGTTAAACACTAGGGGAAATAATTCCTAAATACGTTATTAATTTCTTAAAGTCGTTCGTAGTTTATTGCTTTCTAATTTGCTTAATCAAGTCTCATAATTAGTTTAGATGGTTAATTTCAGTATTTTTAATTCATTCAATTTATCACAATTTTCTGGTTAGATAATAGAGCTAAGGTTAATATTAGTACTCGAAATCTCTAAGTGATTGACTCAAACTTACATCCGCTATATTAAAATTGATAGGTGCACTTGCCTCATATCATTATGCCTATATGGGGTGGAAGAAATTACATGCCATGAGAGAATGGAAGAATGATGAGGAGTGAGGTCATGGGAAGAGATGAAGAGAGTTACATTTAGAAGGTTCAATCCTGAATAATGCTATCAAGATACTTTTCCTAAATTACAGGAGCTCCAATAAGGAAACTAAATTGTTGATGACTATGTACAAGAGTTCCAAATGTTGATGATTTGTTGTAAAGTGGAAGAGCCTAAAGCTCGAACTGTCTTTGGATTTGTCATTGGATTAAGATCTCACCTTCGAGAAATTGTTGAAGTGCTATCTACTCGTACTCTTGAAGAAGTTATCAAGGTCGCCCAGTGAGTTGAGAGGTAATGGAAAACCTGACCTTATAGGAGTTTCAATTCCTAACCTATTTAAACTAGCCGATCTACCCAAGGTGTAAGTAAGAAGTCTACTAACCCCATACTTAGCATAGAAGAAGGATAAGCCTCCTAAGGAGAAGAAGTGTGGTTGAAATAAGAAGGAAAGGAAAAGGAATTTGAAAAGGGGCAGACTTCTGGATGAAAGATGAGTGACATAAAGTGCTTCAAATGTAAGGGTTTTGGACATGTAGCTTCCCAATGTTTGAACCATTGAACTATGGTCATTAGAGGAGGTGAAGTGTATAGCATTGATGAAGAAGTTAGTGAAGCTATAGAAGAAGAAGGAGGTGGAGTGAAGGTAAAAGTTACAGGTAAAGAGATTTATCCTAAAAAAGAAGATATGTTGACCCTAGTGATTCATTGAGCTCTTAGTATGGAACATGATCAACAAGAAAAGTAACAAGAGAATTTGTTTCATACTACTTGTAAGGTAAATCAACAATTTTGTGCTTTGATCATAGATAGTGGTAGTTGTATGAATGTTGCATCCGCTAAGATGGTAGAACAAGTGAAGTTATCTACCACTCTACACTTGAGATCATATAAATTGCACTGGTTGAATGAGAAAGGGTCATTATACGTTACTAGACAAGTATCATTACTCATTTATATTGGAACTTATAAGGATGAGATCTTGTGTAATGTACTACTTATGTATACATCTCGTATATTACTAGGACAACCATGGTTGTCTAATCTAATAGTTATGCATGATAAGTATGAGAATACTTATAGCTTTGAGAATGATGGTAGACCTATTACATTGTATCTTATGTCTTGTAAATTGTGACTAAGAACTAACAAGGCTGGTTGTTGGATGGGTTCGAATTTGCAGAAAGCTCGAAAGAGTTAATAGGGGGAAATGCACAAAAGGAATGAACAATGAATGAAAAGTAAGCAAAACCCACAAATAGCTCAAGAGGATATGATGCACCAATGGAACTTCTATGGACTCACGGCACAATTCGATATGATGTATGAATCGGTCCGGTGAGGTTACTTACTACCTAGCCTTGCTCAAGGGTTAGGATAAGAGTGATGTTAAGTGTAAAATGGTAGAGTGTTTACACTAGGAAGGAAAAAGTACTCAAGTATATTAATGATGATCTATCTATCTGTGGCTTACAAATACAAAGAGTATTTATACCCAAGAATTTAAGGCAACTTGCCTTAAAGGGAAAAGACAAAATGGGGGTTATCCTAAGGTAGTAATGTACAATAATACAAAAGGGTAAAAATGAATACTCATAGAAGCAATAATTAGTGGGGCGGATTCTATACGTAGTCTTGTACATGTAAGGATGCTATACTAGTGAGGTTGTTAAAGGATGCAGACAAAATAGTACGGACGGCTGGCTTATTCGAGTAGGGATGGATTATGTAGTCTGGGGTCTCTCTCTCAGCATGGTGGCAAGGGTGATGTCGAATAAGTGGTTAGGCATGAGGGAAGATTGGATGTTGTCTCGACCATCCATTTCTTGGCATTATATCTATAAAAGATCAGTAGTCATTTGGTACGGCTTAAGGAGTAACTCGGTAAGGAAGTATTTGCCTCAGTAGGAGTCGGTTGGAGTAGAAGAATACATCTCGTCAAGCCTTCCAGTCCTCAGGCTCAATTGTGGTTAAAGAGCCAGTAGCTCGATTCCTATCATTCCCTTTGGGTTGATTTAGATTTGAGATCAAATCCGAATGGTCTTTGATTAGTTCTCCATCAAGGTGATATGGACTGAGGTCGACAATATTGAAGGTGTCAAAAACCCCATAATCCTCTAGCAGCTCCAACCTGTAGGTGTTGTCATTGATCTTCTAGAGGATTCTGAAGGGTCCCTTAGCTCGTACAGATAATTTGTTCTTCCTTTTACTCGGGAACTGTTCCATACTGAGGTGCAGCCATACTAAGTCTCTTGGCCAGAATTGCTTAGCCATCTTACCCTTGGTTTTCTCTTGCATTCTTCTGGTAGCTTAATCAATGTGCTGAGTGACCTTGTCATATATGTGCTAAAGAGATTGCACTCTAGCTAAGGCATTAAGGTCCTCTTGCGCGTGTACTGGTATAAGGGTATGGTTAAGGGGTAACAAGAGATTAAATCCATAGACTACCTCGAAGGGAGTCTACTTAATGGTGTCATGTATCATTCGGTTGTAGGCAAACTCGACCATTGGTAAGCAGACGTCCCAATCGGCCATGTTCTTGTCTACTGTAGCTTGGAGCAGTAATCCTAAAGTGCGATTAACTACCTCTGTTTGGACGTCAATTTAGGGGTGACACAAGGTACTGAAGAGTAATTTGGTTCCCAGCTGAAGCCATAAGGTCCTCTAGAAATGGCTTAAGAACTTTCGGTCTCTGTTAGAGACTATACTTCTTGGTACACTATGTATCCGCACAATCTTTTGTAAGAAAAGATAAGCAATAGCTAAAGCATCATTAGTCTTGGTGCAGAGCATAAAGTGTGCCATCTTACTAAACCTATCCACAATGACTATTTTAAAATCTTTGCATCAGGCAATTTGTGGCAGTTCGTGAACAAAATCTATGCTCAATTTAGTCTATGGCCTCGTTGAGACAAGTAGGGGCATTACTCTCTCTTACTCGGCTCGGCACTTAGCCTTCTTGTACATGGCATAGCTTTTTGACAACTCAGTGCATATCTCTCCTCATTCTTAGCTAAAAAATTCAGCCATTTAGCAGTTCATAGGTCTTCCTTTCTCTAAAATGTCTAAAGAGTCCTCCACTGTGAGCTTCCCTGATCAACAACTCCCTTAGGGAAGAAGTCGGCACATATAGTTTCCCACTTAAGAAAAAGTAGCCAATCTCCACATGGTACTCGTCTACTATTATTCTATCAATACATCGTGCAAGTATAGGTCCAAAGTGTGGATCCTCAGAGTATTGCTCCTTGGTACTTGCAAACCCAAATAGCTGGGTCTGCAATTCAGATAAATGCATATGCCTTCTCGAAAGAGCATGTGCAACTATGTTGCTCTTTCCTTGTTTGTATTTTATTATAAAATTGAATAATTCAAGGAATTTAACTCATCTTGCCTGACTTCGACAACTTAGTCTAACTTCGAAGGTACCTCAGTGATTCATGGTTAGTATATATGACAAATTCTCTTGACAGTAAATAGTACAACGATACTTATAGTGCTCGAAACAGTACCAAAAGTTCTTTGTCATATATAGAATAATTCATATGTGGTCCTTGAAGCTTCTTACTATAGAAGGCAATTGGTTAGCCTTCCTGCATTAGGACAGTGCCTATTTTAATGCTTGATGCATCGCATTCTAGCTAAAAAATTTTGTCAAAGTCAAGCAGCATTAACACCAAGGTTGAGGTCAATCTTTCTTTTATCTTGGCAAAACTCCTCTCCTCCCTTCCCCAACGAAAGTCGGTGTTCTTCTTTGTTAACTCGGTAAGTGGTATGGTGAGGGTGCTAAAATTCCTGATGAATCTTTTATAAAATGAAGCCAGTCTGTAGAAACTTCACATGTCGGCATAAGTAATAGGAGTTGGCCATTCAACAATTGCTCGGATCTTCTCATCATCGAGTCACAAGCCTCCTCCATTGACTACATAGCCTAAGAATATCACTT
The DNA here is from genome assembly GCA_024138015.1 of Lumnitzera littorea. NCBI lineage: Eukaryota > Viridiplantae > Streptophyta > Magnoliopsida > Myrtales > Combretaceae > Lumnitzera > Lumnitzera littorea. Next base: position 44,426,385 of record JAMXBB010000003.1, read on the forward strand.
TCTCCTAGCAAAAGCAACACTTCTTTAGATTGCCGAATAGTCTCTCGTTACGGAGAATATCAAAGACTGCTTTGAGATGTTCACAGTGACTCAGCATGTCAACACTATAAACTAGGATGTTGTCAAAGTACACTATGACACACTTCCCTATGAGATGTCTTAGCACATGGTTCATTAGTCTCATGAAAGTGCTTCGGGCATTTGACAAGCCGAAGGGTGTGACCATTTATTCGTAAAGTCTATGTTGAGTCTTGAACATAGTCTTCCACTCATCACTTAGTCTCATGCGAATTTGATGGTAGCCAGATTTAAGATGAATCTTGCTAAAAATTTTGGCTCCACTCAGTTTATCTAACATATCTTCTAGCCTTAAGATCGAATACTTGTATTTGATTGTGATATTGTTTACAGTTTGGCTGTTAACACATATCTGCTAGGTTCCATCATTCTTCAGCATTAGATATGTAGGCACAACACAAGGGCTAAGACTTTCTTTGACATATCCTCTCTTGAGCAACTCATTGACTTGATGTTGGAGCTTAGAAGCTTGCTCGAGGTTCATCCAATAAGATGGCTTATTCGGTAGTATGGTGTCGGGTACTAAATTAATGCAGTGCTCTATGCCTCGAGTTGGGGGCAACCCCTCAGGTAACTGTTTTGGGAACAGGTCGGCATATTCATTTAGCAACTCCTTGACTTTCTAAGGTAGCTCACCCTATTCCTTCATTTCCAACAGTCGCCTAACTAGTAAGAGGGTCAACTCATCAGCATTGATGGCCTCTTAGAGCTCAGCTCTACTGATCACTAAAGCCTTCTTCGATCCACTAACAAGTTTTATCTATAACTTATTAACTTCTCTCGGTGGCATCGGATTCAGTATGATCTTCCAATCATCTTTCTCGAACATATACATGTTCCTGTAGTCATCGTAGATAATTCTCCTATCAAAAAACCACGCTCTACTTAACAACATGTAGGAAGCATACATGGGTAGTATGTCGTAGAGAATCTAGTCAGGGTAGTTCCTAATAGTGATCGGTAGTAGTATTTGCCTAGTGATATGTAATGCTCCTTTCTCACTCCACCAATGCAACTTGTATAACTTTAGATGCGCAACAGTCGACAACTTCAGTTTTGAAATAAGATTGGCTGATACTACATTGGTGTAGTTTCCACTATCTATGATGAGGGCACATACTTAATCATTCACCTTATAGGTGGTATGAAACAAGTTCTCTCTCTGCTTTTCCTATCGCGAGGGTTCCACATTCATAGTGGGTCAGACAACCTTGAGTAACTTGTCCAAATCTTCAACAAACATGTCCTCCTCAATCAGCTCTTTGTTGGCATTTTCTTTCTCGGTTAGAACCTCCTCCTCCTCAGGTTCCTCATCCACACTTTTTACTTTTAGCTTTGGGACTTCTTCCTTGATGACCACTATTCTTCGATTTGGGCACTGAGTAGTTATATGTCTGAACGCCTGGCACTTGAAACATTTGATATGGCTCATCTTCCTTCCAGAACCTTGCCCCTTCTTGTAAGTTTGGGTCAGCACTTCATTGTCGGATTGGCCTTTTTGCTTAGCTTCGACATCAATCTTTTTGCTCGGCTTAATATTCGGCAGAGTTCGGTGACTTCCCTATCTAGATGGGCTAGTCAGCGTTCTGGTCAGCACTTAGCCTTTTCTTTGCCTCTCCACTCATTGGGCGATCCTAATAGCTTTATCTATTGTGGTAAATCGTTGAAGCTCCATAATGTCCCAAATATTGCCTCTCAGTCTAGTAACAAATCTTGATACAATTCGAGCTGGTGGCTCCTTCACCTTATAACGGATCATGAGCATCTAAAACTCTTGAATATACTCATCAATAGTTTGGTCTTCTTGTCTCAGCTCTTGAAGCTGAGTGAAAGTATCTTAAACATAAGTTTCTACTACAAATCTATTTCTGAGTATTCTTTATTTTTGAGTATTCTTTTTATCTCGAGCCAAGTATTAATTTCTTGGTAACCCTCTTGTCTCCTCATCATTTGAAAATTCTTCCACCACATAGCGGCATATCCGGAGAATTGAACAACAATAGTTCTCACTTTCTCATAGTCCTTGTATTAATAGTAATCAAATACACAACCTAAATCACGCTCTGTAAGATTTGAACCTACGACATCGGGTTTTGGAGACCTACGTTCTATTAAACAACAAAAACCTGTACTAAAAAAAAAAATCATATTCACTTTCTCATAGTCCTCGTATTGATAGCAATCAAATACACACTCCACCTTCTCTTCCCACTCTAGATATTCACTAGTATTCCTAGATCCATTGAAACTCAGAATCCAAAGCTTCAAATGGTCGGATGCCTTGGAGAATCATATACGTTCTTCTTCAAAATACTCTTCCTCATCCTCTTCATCAAGCTCTCTCAGGTTTATTCTTCACCTTACTTGTCTGCTTACTCCTCTAACTTGAACAAGTTGAGCTGGGTTCTAACCTCTAAGAGGCTGAGTAACTTGTAAGGTGTTTTGCACGGCCTTAGTGCGTTGGTAAGACAATGCATGAACAATTCAAGTTAAGTCCACTAAGAGGTTAGCTACCTTATCAAGTCTCTCATTAGTGCTTCTAGGAGTTCCCTGAGACTGTTGTTCATGGTGGAAAACTCTACTACATTGCCAGTACCAACATTCATATTTAGGTTAGTCATTCTTCCTCACAGATTCAAAGCTCAAACAAACACTTTTAGAAAATTAACAGTTAACAACACAATGCTTAAATGAACATAGTAACTTGCTATGTTTTACATATGTGAAATAGAGTATAATAGAACTTTGAAAACACATGTCAACTTGAACAAAAACCTTTGCTTTGATACTAAGATGTTGCAAATTATGACTAAGAATTGATAAGGTCGGTCGCTGGATGGGATCAAACTTGTAGAAAGCTCAAAAGAGTTAATAGGGGGAAATGCACAAAAGGAATGAACGACGAATGAAAAGTAAGCAAAACCAACGAATAGCTCAAGAGGATATGACGCACCAATGGAACTTCTATAGACTTACAGCATAATTCGATATGATGCATGAATCGGTCCAGTGAGGTTACTTACTACCTAGCCTTGCTCAAGGGTTAGAATAAGAGTGATGCTAAGCGTAAAATGGTAGAGTGTTTACACTAGGAAGGAAAAAGTACTCAACTATATTAATGATGATCTGTCTATCTGTGGCTTACAAATACAAACAGTTTTTATACCTAAGAATTTAAGACAACTTGTCTCAAAGGGAAAAGACAAAATAGGGATTATCCTAAAGTAGTAATGTACAACAATACAAAAAGGAAAAAATGAATATTCATAGAAGCAATAATTAGTGGAGCAGATTCTACACGTAATCTGTACATGTAAGGATGCTATACTGGGGAGGTTGTTAGAGGATGCGGACAAAATAGTATGGACGGCTGGCTTATCCGAGCAGGGATGGATTATGTAGTTTGGGGTCTTTCTCTTAGCATGATGGCAAGGGTGATGTCAAGTAACTGGTCAGGCATGAGGGATGATTGGATGTTGTCTCAACCATCCGTTTCTTGGCATTCTATCTATGAAAGATTGGCAGTCATTTGGTATGGCTTAAAGAGTAACTCGGTAAGGAAGTATTTGCCTCGGTAGGAGTCGGCTAGAGTAGAAGAATACATCTTGTCAAGCCTTCTAGTCCTCAGGCTCAACTGTGGTTAAAGAGCCAGTAGCTTGATTCCTATCATTCCTTCTGGGTTGATTTAGATTTGAGATCAAATCCGGATGGTCTTTGGTCAATTCTCCGTTAGGGTGATACGGACTGAGGTTGGCAATATTAAAGGTTTCGGAAACCCCATAATCCTTTAGTAGCTCCAACCTGTAGGTGTTGTTATTGATCTTTTAGAGGATTTTGAAGTGTCCCTTAACCCTTAGCTTGGTACTGAAGATGGATGGAAGTTAGAGGATATACATGGATAGTTGAATAATGAATAGGATTACCATTAAATATCAATATCCCATTCCTAGACTAAGTGATATGTTGGACGAGCTACATAGAGCAAGTGTATTTTTGAAGATTGACCTAAAATCGAGATACTACTAGATTTGAATGAGAGAAGGCAACGAATGGAAAATAGCCTTCAAAACTAAACATGGACTATATGAGTGGCTTGTAATTCAATTTGGATTATCTAACGCCCCGAGTACTTTTATGAGACTAATGAACTATGTGTTGAGAAATTGGATTGAAAAATTTGTGGTAGTATATTTTGATGGCATTCTTGTGTATAGTCTTGACTTGTATAGTCATGTAGGTCACCTCTGCGCTGTATTTGAGGTACTTCAATATGAAAAATTGTACTGTAATTTGAAGAAATGTTGTTTTTGCTAGGAAAAGGTTGTGTTCCTAGTCTATGTCATTAGTAAAGGAAGCCTTAGAGTAGATGAAGAGAAAACATGAGCAATTGTAGAATGGCTTACACCTATGTCATGTGCTGATGTCAGAAGTTTTCATAGTTTAGCTTCTCTCTACAAAGATTCATTTTGAACTTTAGCACCACTTACCGAGCTAACTAAGAAAAACATTAAGATTCGATGGGGAGATAAAGAGGAGAAGAGCTTTACTAAGCTAAAGAAGCAATTGACTTAAGCTCTTGTACTAGCATTACTAAACTTTAACAAAATTTTTGAGTTAGAGTGTGACACATTCTGCATAAGGATTAGAATAGTTCTCATGTAAGATTGCTGACCTATTGCTTATTTTAGTGAGAAACTTAAAGGACCTATGTTGAACTACTTTATGTATGATGAGGAGTTGTATGCTTTGGTTTGAGTTATGTAGACCTAGCAACATTAACTATTGCTTAACAAATTCATAGTGTACTCTGATCATCAAATGTTGAAGTACTTAGGGAACCAACCAAAACTCTTAAAGCGGTAGATCATATGGGTTAAGTTCTTAGAAGGATTCTCATTTGTGATCAAGTACAAGCAAAGAAAGCTAACATAGTTGTAGATGCTTTGTCCAAGAGAAATGTGTTACTTTTGGAACTACAAATGAGATTATTAAGGTTTGTGAACTTAAAGGAGTTGTATGCTCAAGACCCCTACTTCAGACTAATTTTTGTCCAATGCTGAGAAGGAAGAACATTAGATTATTAACTTATGGAAAAAGGACATCTTTTCCTATTTGGAAAACTGTGTGTACCAACTTATTCAGTACTTGACTTGCTTATTAGAGAAGCCCATAAAGGAGGATTATCTAGCTACTTTAGTGAAAAGAGGACGTATGAATTGTTGAAGTCAAGGTTCTATTGGCCAAAATGATGGGGGATGTTTATTGAGTTGTTGAGAGGTGTGCAACTTACAAGGAGGCTAAAAGTCCAGTTGAACAAAGGTAAGTCATGCTCCTACCCATAGCAAACAGATTGTAGACCAACGTAAGTGTAGACTTTGTACTTGGGTTGCTAAGGATGGTAAGAGGGAAGGATTTGATTATGGTCATAGTAGATTGGTTCAACAAAATGACATGCTTTGTATCTTGCAAGAAAACTCATGATGTTTCGGCTATATCATTTTTGTTTTTGCAGGAGATCATGAGGCTGCATGGAGTTCCAAGGAATGTAGTTTTTGATCAAGATTCTAAATTCTTGAGTTAGTTCTAAAAGACACCATGGTGCCAATTGAGAACAAAATTGTTGTTTAGCGCCTCTTGTCACCCCTAAACTGATGGACAAATCAAGGTCATCAAAGATCTCCTCTTTAAGCTATAGTTGGATGTAATCAAGTTGATTGGCATTCCTACCTACCAATCATGGAGTTTGCCTACAATCATTGGTTCATAGCACCATAAAGAAAACTCCTTTTGAAGTAATGTACATATTCAATCTTGAGTTGCCATTAGATCATACACTAAGCTTGAGATCAACCAAGAAGACTAAGGAGTCCTAACCTTAGATCGAGTATAAGCCTTCTAGTAGATCTACTAGTGAGTAATAGATCAATTGACTTGAGTTATTGAAAACTTAGTACAAAGAAGATGAAGAAGGAGAGGATTGGCAAAGTTCCAACTAGGAGATCAAGTATGGCTATATCTTAGCAAGGAATGATTCCCGACTAGGAGAAAAAGTAAGCTATCACCCCAAGTTGAAGGATCCTTTCGAGTACTCTAAAAGAACAATAAGAACACCTATAACCTTACATTCTTGAAGATGAAGACAACTTAGAAGAACACTCTAAGGATTTGATCCTGATGGAGGGGATGATGGGAATTAAGCTTATGGACCTTTAAGTTGATTAAGAGCAAGAGGATTGGTGAATCTTACCACTTGAGTACTCAACTGTTGAGTTAAATTAAGTCCTACCAACCTGCTGTGTAGCACTTTAAATGATAACTCCCAGGCTTCTTGAACTATTTGGAGTATTACTTTGGTAAGCTTTGACCTGCAAGAGTCACCAATACCACTTGTCCCAAAGAGCCTGACTTACTACAAAAGGCTTGACTTGACAGAAGGTCCTCAACACACCGACCTTAACACCACTTGTTAGAATTTGCTATTTGTAGGTATGCCTTCACTTCGAGTTCAATACGTGTTCCTATAAGCACACATATACCTAACACCTAGAATATTCTGCTTCTAAAAGGATTACGAGATTGTTCATCTCCATTTTACAATTATACATGTAATTGTTTTTATCCATTTTAGTAAATTAGCTAGTACAAGTTACCTTAGTAGAAACTGGTATAAATAGTCTCTTTTATTACTGCTGTAATAAGATTTTTCCACCTTATTGAATGAAATTTATCCCCTTGTGTTTTCTTCTTAACATTAAGAACCTTAACAAACCCAACTCATAGCAAACCTTAAGCAAGGTTGTGTCGATGAGTAACCCACCATTTCGGACCGGTGAGTCATAATCTTTAACATAAGAGTTTGTAAGTGCTTAAGTGGTGAGTCACATCCGCAAGTAGCTTACAAGGCTTAACCTTTTTTTTTTTTTTTTCTCATCTAAACCCATCTTCTTCCTTTCTCTGGTAGTTGTCTTTAGAGGACCCATCTACACGACAGTAAGCCTTCTTCCGAGGCACAACACTTTCTCTCACTTAAACTCTTTCCTATGAGTTTTTTAGACTTCCAGATGACCAAAACTTTCAAGACAGAGGAACTTTGTATTTCCATAGTAGGGTCTAAGGGGTGATTTAGCTTTTTACCTTTATCAACATGTGTTAACTAGCTTGTTAGGAATCCAAAATTGGTGTTTCTAAATCCAATAATCAAGTCCAACTAACCTCTTGATTTGCCATGCCTCATGGGAGAATTTTTTTTGTTTCCATGCAATTTTTTTAATAATTTTTCCTTAATTTCTTTTATTAATTTAGTAAATTTTTCATATATTCAAGTATTTTTAGTGGTTACGGGTACATATATTCATATAATACTTATATCCAATGTATATACATGTCTCCTATATATTATTTCATGTCCATTAATAATTCTATTACTCATATAATTTATCTCTAAAAGTTTGTTGACTAACGATGTCTAATTCGCGTGTTTTCAATATGTATATAATAATATAGTAAATTTTCACTACTTTAACTATATTTTTAATGTTTTATTATATTTTTGAAATCTAAGCTCAAGGGGTCTCCTTGACTAGTATTGCTAATCCGCTTGTAAGTTTCTAGCCTAATTGGGTTACCTTGTATGCCCTAAATCGTTCGTTTGGAACTTAGTCATACAAGTATGGGGTATATATTTCCACCTCTCTTCATAAAAGTTTCATTCTTGAAACTGTTGCATCTTAAGTTATTATCATAGTATTTGGATCAATTAAGACATCTCATCCTTGTTATCATCCTTAATGCTACAACTCACTTCCATTCTTACCTTCCTCGCGAACTTTTACTCAGGATTCTGAGTCAACTCCTACCATTTACCCTTATGCTGTACTCTTTCTAAATTATCTTTTTCTTTTTCTAATGTACCAACTCCCTTGATTAACATTGACATGGCACCAAAGTCTTCATTAAGGTTTACTGTTATATTTTATATCTCTTCATACATCTTATTTTTCCTTATTTCCTACCTTCTAAACATGATTATTCTATATTAACAAGTCACTTCTTATTTCTCTCTTTTTTTTTTCTTTTTTCTTTTTTATTTTAAATGACTCTAGCATAGAAAGTTTACTTCATGGAAGGTCCTTTCTTAATAATCATTTTTATGGCGCTTCTTAGATTTTACGAACATAGAGGTCATCGTATCCATTGGGTTAATTTTGTTAGATTGATAAAGTTCTCTACACTCAATATTTAAGGTTTAAAAGATAGTTAAATAGGTCTAATGAAAGGTCACTTTCTAAATAGATTTCTAAATTAACTTTTGAGTTTAAAGAATTCTAATTTTCCAATAAGGGGAAATTTTTTATTCAGTTTTTGAGTAAGTTTATAGTATAAGGATCATTGTACATCAAAATTTCATTTACTTGAGTATTATCTAAATATAATTAGTTATTTATATTATATATGATCTCAGTGTTCAAAGTTAGTCTTAGGTTTATTATCTTAGCATTAGAATTTTCTCTCTTTTCATCTTTTTTTTTTTTAAAATGTCAAGCCAATTCTTTCTTCATCGTAAGCCTTACTTTACTTTACCATCATCTCTTCTTTCCATTTACTAACCATTATATTTGTAAGTCTACTCATATTGCTAAAGTCTAGTTCTGTTAGGTAAGTATCCATCTATTGTCTTGGAACCATTGTTATTCTCATCATTCCACTGTCTAGCTTTATATAGTAGCATAAGTATTAATTATTTAGGCTTCCAACGGAGATGTTCAAATTATCCTAGTATACTCGTTATGTTTCTTCATTATGCATTAAACATACTATTATCTAGATTATTACACTTAAATTCTTTTTTTTTTTTATCTATTACATTTCAAATTTTTTAGTGAAGGAACCCTTTTCACTATCTCTTATGTCTAAGATTCCTAACTTATAAGGTTACAAGGCTTTCCACTCTAGCAATTGTATTCTTACATCAACATCTACTAACCAACCCATTATCTATCCTATCTCTCATCTTATAATTTATCATAACAAATTTAATGCATTTAATATTTTACCTTTTACACACCTTCTGCTACAATTTCTACCTTAACTAAATTCTAGGTTCTTCTTAAGGTTATTCACATCCATATTGTTTCTTTTTTTTTTTTAACCATTAATACAAGTCCAGTTCATTCTTATCTCTTTTGCACTTTTCATTTTACAATCATTGTGCCATTTTTATAGTCTTAGATTTTATATTTCGTGTCACCAGCACAAATGTCAACAATAATGAGTTTGACAAATCTTGGCTCTCCTCTATCTCTAGTTTAAGTGAGACAGTTGATGACTCAAATAAATTGGACTTGATGTGACTCAACAAAAATTGATACAACACTTGACCAAATGGAGTTACAATACACTAAGAATGAATTGACTCGAACTTGATTGAACATGATAATATGACTTTAACCTTACAAAAATAGAAGACTCGATCAAAGAGATCTAAGAATCAGTAATTTGCCATTCTCCTTATGTTTACCAGATTTGCTAATGTATATATGAAGAATATTATCACATAATGTTTTTAACTTTATCTCTTGTTGCATTTATGGGTTCCTTCTTCTGGTAGATACAATTAAAGTGTGTAGCTTTAGAGTAGACTCTTCTTTTCCTTCTTATGTTAGTTACTTAATGTAAGCATTGGAGGGAACTAGAGAGTTATCTTGGAAAGTATTTTTCTTTTTTCCTTAATTGTTACTATATTTTAATAATTTTAATGTATTCATTTATTTTTTGTTGTCCTTAATATTGATAGTTAGAAATGATTCATTATAAGTTTTGTATGTTTTGTATTACATCTTATATCATAGTTTCAAAGGTTGGTTATGGATATTCTAATCATAACAGCTTACAGTTTTATTAAGATTAGGTTCTAACTATCATCATAGGGTTGTTTCTTCTAAAGTTACCTCTTAGATCATTACCTAGTTTAACCTTGCCTACCTAAGATATTATATCAAGTATTTTGGGGTTTGATCCTCATGTATACTAAAATAGAGGTTTATTTACTAGAGGTAAATTGGGAATGAATTTCTACTATAAGTTGACTCTATGCATATAGGGATGACTTTGTTCTTGGATTAACTTTATAAGAATGGGGGCAGCCATAATTCTAAATTTCAATCAATTTTACTCATTCATAGCCTCTCTCTATCATAATACTAAATGAATTCTTGAACGCCTTTTTAAGTTGGTAACCCTTTACAATATCAACATAAATTAGCAACTTCTCCTACCTAATTTGTCAATTTCCATATATAGCCTGTAATCATCCTATCTTAATACATTTATCAATGAGGAAATTACCACCAACAAGCCTCCTTTCACTTGTATTTATAATGTAATGTCACTTATATATATAATAACTCTTGAATATATAGTAATAACATGATATCCCTTATCAAAGATATTATAAAGTCTCTCAATTCACTTGCAAGTATAATTATAATTAAGTATCACCTATTACATTTTGTTTTCCTACAATCAATACGTTTAAATAGATCCCAACACATAACTAAACCAAATTACAACTTATCATTCATGATCACACCTATTACCTTCATCACTCATAGAGTTCAACTTTACATCAAAAGAAAATTTACATAAGAGCTTAACTTTAGTTGAACAAGAAATTATATATTAACATAGCTATACATGCAAAAAGATTACTTATTTGCTTCCTGAATACATAATTTCTAATGACATCTTCCTTGCATTATATGCAAAAAAAGATAATTGCATCATTCAGACTTAACCTACATGGAAAAGTACATCATAATGACAAAACACATTACATTAGTCATAAGATTCTAAAGCATCAAGGTGGCTAAGCTTCTAGTCCCTATCAACTGTCACAAAGAGTTAATCTACCAAAAGTCACTACATCTACCTACTAGTAACTCCATAACCATTAAATTCTTGCAAAACTACTATCTCTCCTTATTGCAAGAATTTTCATGTGCATTCAAATCTACACTCCCATTACCTATATTAGAATCATAACACAACATTACATATTCTGGTGTCTTGGGAAGGTTTATCACTTTATACTGTTCATTATCACTATCACGACCCAGTAGTATCATTGTTGTGGTAGATTGCTGTATACTATACAAAGATTTAAAATCAACCTTCTCGTTGATCATAAGCCTTCTATACGATACACAAGGTTCCTTCCACTCTATATTACTATAATGCCTATAGATGTGCAATATCGAGCATATTAACTAAGATTTACCATTTAAATACAAAATACTGAAGTTAAAGTATGAATTCGTGGAATTCAACAATAATATATTACAATGCAACTAAAGTCCTATAAGAGTTTGCATTGAGAAAATCTAACTATATGATTAAAGTAAATAAATATCTATAAGTCATTATTACAAAATTCCCTCTTTGCTTCCTGAAGTTCACAATCCCATCTCAACATGAGACTTATCTTGGGCATCCCTCAGCCCGGATAGATGAGGAGGTAGTCTTATAACAAAAGAATATATCAGGGTGTAAGCTTATGCTTAGTGAGTAAATCCCTTTACTATGTCATATAAACAATATAATTTAAATGCACAACATAGGAATGCATGAACACTTAGGATGCCAACTAATACATACAGTGACCTAAGAATTGTATGCAACTCAAAATTACACTCCTTATAGTTGGGGTTGATGATAATTAACCAACACAAATCATCAACCGGGTCTTATCACCTAGGTTTTTATTCCCATTTGCACTATAGTGCTCAAATCAACTCAAACATATATGTAATATATACAAATCTTTCCTTTTATACAAAAATATACTTTCCTTTTTCAAGAAACAAAATCAATGCTAAAATCCTAGGTCTAACGGTGTAGTGGCCCCCATAGTCCACATCATACACCCTAAGTGAAAGTCACAAGATACTATCCTTTACTAACGGTTAGCGTCCCTTGGTGCTTAGTAAGCCTAATAGCTAGGATAGAGACTCAATAATATATAAATAACATATCGTTGCCTAATCCTTGTAAGAGGCCCCCTTCGTATGAGCTCCTTCCCATCTTTCGCATGAGGTGGTAGTCCGTATAATTATAATGCAAATATGAGAAATGCATGTCTCATCGAATTTCTTAATTGAATACTTAATTAATTCAATTTCCATTGTGATCAAACAAATTTCATTCTATACAACTATGCATGACTATCATCATAAACAATTCCCACTATTATCTTATTAGCAAGTCATGACACTCAATCTTAATATCATACATATGCATTTCCCATATCCCATAAGCATTTAAGTTCATTATATAAATTTAAGTGCATCTATACTACAAGTAAAACCAAGCATAAAGTCATTGAGATTCACTTACTCAGCCATAGCGGATCAGTCGTAATGATCCGAGGGTAGGTCGTCTCCAATAGTTGGGTCCCCTGAACATTACAAATATGATAATGTTAAGAGTTTGAGATAAAGTTGAAAGGCTAACCTAAAACTCTTTAAGTTACACTTTTAACTTAGTTTCATATTTTTCCTCGGTTTTAATTAAAACTTTAATAGCATATAACTTTCTCATTTTAAATCCGATTTTTATGATCTTACAGTCAATTTTCATTGTTTTTTAGTGTACTTTAACATGGTAAGGTTAGATTTTTGAGATAAGACCCATAATTTTATCCACTGGTTAGAACAGTAGCAATCCTCATGTTCTAGAACTCTTTTGGGCTTAGGCTTAGGAATATATTCTAAGCTTAAAACAGTCTCCAAAGTTAGATTTCCATCCTTAGCTCACGACCTTAGTGCTATCAACATTTTCTTAGACTTTTATGTGGGCTTATGTAATCAAATGGGCTTGTTTTTGGTTTAAACTAAAATTGGTGACTTTGTTAGGCTTAAGGAGTTTTATGTGGGCTTCTTATGGGTTTTAAAAAAACTTTTCTTAATTCATTGAAGTACTAGTAAGAAATTTGGTGAAGGCCTCACTTGGAGTTCTAAGCTTGTTTTGAATGTTTTAGGCTCGGTTTTGAGTTTTAGGCTTTATACATTTATTATACTTACTTTGGTTGGTGAGGTTTTGTGGGGCTTGGTTTCTTCTTTGGGTTTTTGTGTTTGAAGCGTAGAAAAGGAAATAAAAAATGAGAGAAAATGAGAGAGAGTGTGCTGGTTCAAATGTGTGTGTAGTGTGTCCAACAAGCTCCTTTTTATTATCTTTAAATAAGTACATGAACCATACTTTGACATGATTGGATAATGTAAGCTTTGAGGGGTGAATAATGCTTGTTAAAGACAATTGGAATGACAAGGTATGGCCCCCCATTCCCCTCTTCTTACAATTGGCTACATAGAGTCCTTAGGGGTATGGCTCTTATCTTGTCACTCGTTTAAAAATTAAATTGATAAAGTGATGTGATAACTTATCATTATGTAGTCTAGGTTATGGTAAGATAAGGAAATTGTCTCATCATTAGCTATTGATAAGTCATTAAGTAACAGTTGATTCTAACTCTCAATTGATAAGTTATTTAATGTGATTGGTTGGCCTACTTATCCATATGTAACATAGCTTACAAGTGAAGATGAGAGAATTGTCTTTATATAATTCTTTTAAGGTTTGGTTCCTAAATTAATTCGTAGGTTAGGATTTACTTCTTAGGAAATTTTATAATTTTCTAAAGTTGAATAAAAATTATTCAAATTAAATTCTCAATTAATCACTTAGGGTCACAAGTCCTTAGTTACCTTAGGGTTTGGGGTTTTGAGTGACTTAGAGTCTGTTATTCTTGTGTTCATGTTTTTATCAATAATAAACTTTTGAATTGAAAGATTTAGTTTGTTTTTTAAATGTAAACTTAAATTCTTAGTTTAGTTGATCCTTGGGAATAATTGAGAAGCACTCTTAGTTGATTCACATGTCCTTTGAATAGTAGGGTTTGCAATCACCATCATCAATGATTACCATCTTAAGTTTCACCACATGATTCCTTACATTCATCACATTAACTGCTACATGATTTCCTTCTTGACTTTTTGAAGCAACTTTTGCCTTACATTCTACCTCAAATTTTGCTTTCTCTTCTACTTCCTACTTCTTGTGTCAAACCATAATTATATATATATATATCCTGACCTTGAATTAGAATCATCTACTTCATGTATTATTTGATTATGCAATCATTAGATTCAACATATATCATCATTCCCACAAAAAGAATATAAGCCACTTACCCGTCTCAATCTTTAGCCCTAATTTCATTTTTAGCATCCACATTCAACAATGTATATACTTAAGAGTTTCTAGAGCAACTCTATTTTCAGATACCTCCTTCTTATCATTCTTGACTATTACCCTAGATTCAACATTTTTATATATGTGACAAGTTACTAACTCAAATTCATATCTTGACTTTCTAAGTAAGGTTCAGATTTTTTAGTCGAATTTTTTCTTCTCCTTCACCCATAAATTCTTCCAAATCTTCACCCATCATTTTGCTCTTTAAAATTTAGGTGTAATATTATAATTTTAGAAATATCAAGAATTTCAATAATTGCATGTACTCCTTCCTCTAAATCATCATCAGCAATAAATATTACATTAGGCTCTTATTATTATTGCTAGGCTGTTAATCATTTATATTCACTTTTAAACTTTCTTCCTAACTTTCTAAGAGGTTTGGTTATGCTTTTTATATCAAATTCTACTTCACTTGCTATATTATGTCTTTTAACTTCCAAATCCATCTTTCAAATCTAGCCTCCATTTATGCTATAACTATATTCAAACCATTGTTAAGATCCACTATAACTACTTTCAATCATCTTATTCTATTTGAAATATATTTTTTCTACAATGCTATAATTTATGGAGAATTCATTCTCTCAAAGTTCAATCAATGGTGAATTAATTACAACATATGATTTGTTAGTTAAGTCATGTGGTTCCTTTCCAAATTTACATTCATTATATTTAATGAAATTTCAGTTTTTACATTTATAAGTTTCAAAAAAACAAGAAAACTACTTTATTCTATCAACAAATACTTAATAAAGCTATTTAGTATATTGACAGGAATGTGATCAATAATTGCTTATGTGGTATGACTTACTTTCATTCATTCTAGCTAGAATATGTATTATAGGTATCTTCATATATATCACACCAATATACCATAAACATCTACTTTCACTAATTTTGCCACATACTCATAATATAGTGATTCCAACTTCATCCTCATCGATGCCTTTAATCTAACCCAACTTTACCATACTCTCCAAATACCTTCAAAACAAACTTTTCCACCACCATCCTTGACATCAAACCATATTTTAGGGAACTATCAACCATCACACTTAGTATTCCAATAAGATATTATAGATATATATTTTTGAAATTGCTACGACCTTGTATAAAGTATAGGACAAGAGTTAGTTCTACATAACTTATATCCCAAGGTGAGTTATTGTGTAAGTTCTGATATATATTTATATAAAGAATGAATAAAACTTAGAGTTTAAATCTTTCATATCCCACTTATTACCTACAGTTGGTGTTTCCTATGGTGTCTAATACTTTTAGTTATGATGCCTCAAAGTGAGCTCTTAAGAATCACGTTTTGAGCAAGCTCTTAAGAACTATACTTTGACACCAACTCATAATTGTCATGCTTCAAAAAGTTGGAGTCGCAATAGTGTTACTGTATAAACCATTCTAAGATAGAAACCGACCTTACAATTGCTACTATAAACTTGATTCACATAAGGCAAACCCAACTCAATTGCTTTGAAGTGTCTAATACAGTATCTGTCTATTACAAACCTATAGTGTAATACTTTTTAAAATGATAGTTAAAAAACAGATCTATAGCTAAATCTTTCCACAAGAACTAAGCTTTATATATGATATTCAGTCAAATATTTCAAAATTGATAAGTATATACAAAATTATATTTTAAAAAATTAACATGTCCAAGAAGAGAATTTGTAAAAGCCATAGGTTTATAATACTTAGTATATGCATCAATAATGGAAAACTAAAAGGTTACCTAAAAAGACCCTATTAGTTTTCTAAAAAAAGTTAGAAAATTTGATAATTTGAATAAGAGTTTAGCCATTTCTTTTTAGTCCTTACTCCCTAATCTCGTTTTCTAGTTTTCTAGAATTAGGTGTTATGGTTGTAAATCTACTTAGAACCTGTAAAATAAACTATAGAGGAATAAGCGACAACTTACTTAGTAAATGGGATGGAGACAGAAGTATTCATTCAGCACAACACAATCAAGGTTTTCAACTAAGTTAGTCAGATACAATTTATGTACAACCAAATGCCATTGCACAATGTTATCTCATCCGTTGTAAAATTAGATAAATGAGATAACATTGTGCCTACTCTAATATAGGTTAGGAGTTTGACATCATGCACTCACAAATTGAAGCCAAATTAAGGCTTGTGCAATAAAGAACACCCTTTGCTTGAGATTACCTTCAAACCATTGTCTCTGAACTTACCGTAACTTGCTCTCCTATCACTTAATTCAACTAAGTGTGGGAAAAGGATCATTTCTATAGTTCTCATCGAAGGGGTCTACGTTTAGCTTGATAATCCTAGCCGTTTCTCTCTAATAGGTTATGGTGCATGTCAAGTTAGAAGTTACACCAATTTTCAATTAGTTCATTTTAAGATGATTGACCAAATTTTTAGGCAATCTAAACAAAACAATATACATAAAGCAAACACAATTTGGAGCTCACCTTCCATAGTAATAGTGTAATATACAAGCACATGCGTAGTACATACACAAACAACTAAACTACAACCATAAGCTAAAAGCATACCAAGGCCTCAAAGTGTTTTAAAATAATACTCCAAAATGCCACCAAGCATTGATCCCACTTACCTTAATGCAATGCTACGTTATCCTTAGACTTTATGCGTATCTTCGTTCATAATCCCTAAAACTTTAATACACGACTTTAGTTTTTAATCACCTTATGAATCAAGTGTTCATTTTCAATATAAGTACATTATTAATTTAGTTAAGTGACTTTCTTTGACTCTTTATTAAGTTTTAGTTAAGTGAGGTAGGTTTTAACTAAGTTTCTAACTAAGGTTCTAACCTAACATCCTAATATAGGTTTTTATCTAAGAAGTTTCTAACTTACATTCTAACTTTGGTAAGGGTATAGAGTCTATATACAACTTACTTTCTGACTTGCTATCCAACTCTTGGTGTGATCAAAACATTTAATACCATACTACATTCTAACCTAGTTTCTAATAGAGTTTCTGACCCCGCTATTACCTCTATACTTCATTACTTTACACATAAATTCAACTTACCTTAGGTTATAAAACCATAACAAACTTGTATTTATAGCATATTAACAAGTCAATTCCTACAGCCACTTATTGCACTTCCTCATCCAAACTTCACATATATAAAAATTTCTTAAGAAAACCTTAAAATTAAACTTACATGTTTCCAAATTTCAACTTAAACTCATAAATACTTAACTTAAAACTTCAAATTACTTACTCTTAGTTGCTGTATGTTGATGAATACAATTTAAAACATGGTCTTGTGAAAATCCAACAAAGCTCTTTTAAGGGAACTTGATGGATTGCTAACCCTTGGCCCCCTTACTTAAGCACGACTTTGAGGTCTCCAATCTCTAGTAAGGAGTGTACTCTCTTGACAACTTGCTGAGGATGAAAACTTGTACATGGGAGAGTTATGGGCAAACTCCTTAGGGTCCTAGCTTAGATACATGTTGCTTTGTTCCGATCCTTATGTTGTCACCAACCACTCATGTGCTAAGGTCAACCAACTGAGTGTTAAGGCTGAGGTTAATACACATGAAACCTTGCTTTAACCTACGGGAGTTTCATATGCTAAGGCTGAGGCTGAGGCCCTTACATGTCGAGTCCTTCTCTTTCGGCCTACTAAACAGTGGCATCCCTTATTCGTATTGGCAATTCCAAATACCACTCACTCATAACCACCACATCATGAACCCAGCTTAGTTGCTATGCCTCAAGATTCACTAGTATGGACCCATTGATAGGTTACCACCTACCCATCACTTTTTTGACATTATACTATTACTCTTTTTCGTTATTTGTCCCATTTACCTCTTACGTACATACTAGGAATCCCTTTCTTCTTTATCCTTTTTGTAAGTTTTCTTATTTGTAATATTACCCTAGGGACTTACTATAAATCTTTTTTACTGTAGCCAAAGTATTGTACATGCCTCTCATACATTGAATATACTTATCCTTGTGAGATATTCCTCTCTAAGTATGATTCTTTACACTCTTATCTAATCTTGCTGAGTAGGTTAAGATTAGTGGCGAGTGGACCTTGACATTAGCTTGTGTGTCATGTTAAGTGAAGTGTTGAGTCGTGTTGTGCTTGTTGATGAGTCACATCCTCCAAGCAGCTTCACATAAGCTATTTGTTTTTCAGCTTCTTACACTTCATTTTCTTCGTTAGTATAAATGACCCATTTGGTTCCCATTGTTTACGATAAGACCTAGTGATTATTGAGCTCCTAGGCACCTTATATAGCCTTGGTATTAGAGCTTATGATTGCGGTCAGAAGTTGTGTAAGGATAGTTATTGCTAATATGTTTGTTCTACTATACTCTATTTTCCACATCAAAAATAGAGCAAGTCATATTTCGCTGTTTGAGTCATATTTCCTAAGTTTGTGAAGATTTCCCATGTGAGTAAAGTAATTACTAAAGCTTTGTAGTGAAGATGTCGAATCCTAGTGTTTAAGGAGAGATTAATGATGCCGCGAGTGATGCTCATGGTCGTAGTCATGTTACCTAATAAAGCCTACGAACTATTGATAGGTAAATACAAGGCCTTAATACTATTGTGGCCAATCTAGTTGTTTCTATACAAAGGTCCATAGAGACTAGGCCTTAAGAAAGAGTTGTTGTTGAATAAGGTTAAGAAGTGAGAGAAAGGTCGAGAAGGAAGTTGGATGAGCAACAAGTGCCATAACCAATTAATATGAACCAAGCTCTACCCCGACATGTTGATAGAGTTGCTAGAAGGACACTGACATTCGATGAAGTTGAGGAGTATGATGAGGAAGAGGCATATGATGGAATTCAAGAGCATGAGCTTAGAGCTCCTAGAGGAGCTTAGCATCTTAAGGTATAGATTCTAAGCTTTAATGGGTCTAGTAGTGTTGATGATAACTTGGATTGGAAGAGAAGATTAAGAAGATATTTGACTTTTATGATTATGAAGATGTTATTCGTATTTGAGTAGCTGCATTAGAATTTTATAAGTATGCCACATTATAGTGGAAAAAGTTGTAGAATGCTTGCTAGAGAGTTCGATGTGTAATTTGAACATAAAATGAGATGAAGAGAGTTTTGAGGAGCAGATTTGATCTAGAATACTATGAATAAGACACTTTTCCACAACTCTAAGACTTGAGGCAAAGCAATAGATTAGTGGACAAGTACATCCGAGAATTCCATTTATTGATGATCCGATGTGATATCAATGAACTCAAGACTTGAACTATAGTACAGTTCATTTCTGGGCTTAGAACTACAGTTGGCAATGTAGTGGAGTTATAGAGGCTTGAGACTCTAGATGAAGCCATACCAGTAACATAGAAGGTTGAAAGGCAGAGGAGGAGCTAGATTAGCCAAATGCTAAGCATTCGACTAGGATTGCCAATGCGAAGTGGTGTACTAAGCTGACCTAGGAACTATTGAGCATAAAACAATTCCGAAGTAGATCGTCGAGGATAGGTGCTGAGCTAACTTGTTGATGGTTGAGGCAAGGGCAAGGTCGAGAAGCCTGAGGTCCAAAGGGACCAAGGTTAGAGCTCAGGGAGGAAGACCCAAGAGATCAAGTGTTTTAAATGTCTTGGCTATAGGCACGTAGCTACTCAATGTCCAAATCAACACGTCATAACCATCAAAGGAGACAAGCCTCAGTTTGAATTAGAGAGTGCTAGTGAAGGAGAGGATGATGAAGGAGTTGATCAGATGCTAAAAGGATTTCTAGCAGATCTTGATGCCATGACCCCATGCGAACTAGGGGTTAAATACCATTTTGTCATTCGAAGATCTCTTAGTACCTTTATTTCCAAAGATAATGACTAGAGGAAGAACCTCTTCGATATGAATTGCTAAGTGAATGGTAAGCTATGCATATTAATCATAGATGGAGGAAGTTGTACCAATGTCATAGCGTAAGGAGAAGTCAAGGCCATGAAGTTGGCAACCTCTTGTACCTTAAGTTATACAAGATTCATTAGTTGAATGAGAAGGGAGGTCTACCATTTGTTGAGCAATAGAGTGCCCATTACTATTGGTGATAGATACAAGGGTGAGGTGTTATGCAACATCTTACCCATGTGTGCTTCATACATATTATTGGGCTGACCTTAGCTGTTTGATTTCAGAATGTTGCATGATGGGTATAAGATCACCTATATGTTCCAAAAAGATGGGAAGAAGGTTACACTAACCCTAATGAGTCCCAAGGAAGTGTAGGAGTTGCAAGAGAAAATTACCAGATCACTCCAGCTAAAGTCCCTAGTGATTTCCTAAGCATAGTTCTCCTAAGTTGTCAAGACTGAAGTATGTGTGCTCCTATCAGTAAGGAAGCTTTTAGAATTGAGGGAAGCTAGAGGCTTACATGTTAAGGTGCAGATATTTTTACAAGAGTATGCCAACCTCTTTCCTACTGAGATACTGAAGGGATTACCACTCGTGAGAGGCATTGAGCATTACATTGATCTTCAACCTGGAGCTACTCTTCCTAACCGACTTGCTTACAAGCTTAACCCCAAGTAGGCAACTGAGCTGAAAAAACAAGTAGATGAGTTGATTGATCATGGATATGTTTGAGAAAGCATGAGCCCCTATGCCATACTAGTTATCCTAGTGCCAAAGAAGGATGGCCCCCAGAGAATGTGCATTGATAACCGAGCAATCAACAAAATCACTATTAAATACTGATATCTGATCTTATAGCTAGATGATATGTTCGATGAGTTACATGGTGCCCGCATCTTTTCGAAGATTGATCTGTAAAGTAGCTATAACCAAATACGAATGAGACTAGGAGACAAAGGGAAGACTACTTTCAAAATAAAGGACAGTCTATTCGAGTAGATGGTAATGCCATTTGATCTAATAAATGCACCGAGCACCTTTATGCGACTCATGAACCATATTTTAAGGACTTTAATTAGTACATGTGTAGTAGTTTACTTTGATGATATTTTTGTTTATAGTGCCAACCTTATTGCTCATATTGAGCACTTAAGATTTGTGTTTGATATCCTTTGTACCGAAAAGTTATTTAGCAATTTAAAGAAATGTGTGTTTTGTTAAAGCAAGGTTATGCCCTTCAGATATGTTGTTTTTGGGGGAGGAATTAGAGTTGTTGACAAGAAGGTCCAAGCTATCCTCGAGTGGTCGACATTGACTAGGAAAAACTCTAAGTTCATAGTTTAGCTTCATTTTATTGAAGATGCATTCAAAGCTTTAGTTCCCTAACTGTTGCATTAACCGAGCTAACCAAGAAAAACTTTAAGTTTGAGTGGTCTGAAAAAGCTTAGAGAAGCTTTGATGAGATCAAGTCCAAGTTGACCTAAGCCCCAATACTAATCTTATCCGACTTTGAAAAAGCTCTTGGACTAGAATGCGATGCATCTAGAGTCGACATTAGAGCTACACTTATGTAGGAACACTGACTAGTTGCCTATTTCAATTAGAAGCTCATAAGAGCCATATTGAATTATTTGACATACGATGAGGAGTTTATGCCCTTATTCGAGCACTTTAGAACTAGCAATACTACTTATTGCCAAGAGAGTTCATCATCTACATAGACCATGAATCTCTCAAGCATCTCAGAGGCTAGCAAAAACTTTCGTAACATCATGCTAAATGGGTTAAGTTCTTAGAAACTTTTTACTATGTCATTAGGTATAAGAAGAGGAGCGCCAACACCATGGTCAATGAACATTCTTGTTGGCATGTTCTTATTATAACCTTACAAGCTAAGATACTCGGATTTGGCACCCTGCTTGATCAATATGAGCATTATTCGTATTTTGAACACTTAGTGATCAAGTGCAACATTAGAGGAGTTGTGGATGGGTTTTATTTGAGCTAAGGGTTTCTGATGAAAGGTAAGCAAGTTTATGTGCCTAATGGCTCTGCTAGAGAGTTACTTGTTCGAGAAGCTCATGCTAGAGGCTTAGTTGGCCACTTTGGTGTGAAGAGGATGGTTGAGTTACTGAAAGAACATTTCTATTGGCTTGAGATGATAAAGGATATGCACTGAGTCCTTGAGAGATGTGAGGTGTGTAAACATGAAAAAGGCAGAAAGGAGTCGTATGGAGAGTATACATCCCTGCCTATACTTGAATAGCTATGGATTGATCTAAGTATAGATTTAATGCTAAGCCTATCATGAACACTAAGAAGACATGATTATATTATGGTAGTAGTCGATTGGTTTAGCAAGATGAGTTACTTCATCTCTTGCTACAAAATTGATAATGCTTTATTTGTTGCTAACCTCTTTTTGCAAGAGACTGTGTGATTGCATGGAATACCAAGGAGTATTATATTTGATCATGACTCAAAGTTCATGACCTTCTTCTAGAGAACCCTATGGAAAAAGCTCGGCACTAAGCTCATGTTTAGTCATTCTTACCACTAGTAGACAGACGACTAAACTGAAGTTGTCACAGAACAATCGACAACCTCCTTTGAGCTACTGTTGGGAAGAATCTAGATGATTGGGATTTATGCTTACCTATCATTGAGTTCACTTACAACCACTCTACTTATAGCTTGATAGGAATGTTACCATTTAAGGTCGTCTATGGACTCAACTCCAACTTACCCTTAGATATGGTTATTAGCCCAACCTTCTAAGGAGAAAGTCAATTCGGTTTGCAATGTGCCGAGGAGTTCCATAAATTGCATTAGAAGGTTGGTAAGTAACTAGCTAAGATTATGGCCCGATAAAAGGAATAGGGAAGTTGAGGAAGGAAGCAAGTCATTTACAACCCAAGGGGCTTTATCTACATCCATCTCAATAAGGAACGTTTCCTAGGGAAGAGAATGAACAAGTTATCCTTAAGGTCGGATGGACCTTTTAAAATCCTTCGATGTGTCAATGACAATGCCTATGAGCTTGAGCTACTCAAAGGATACGCGGTGTCCCCTAATTTCAATGTTGTCGACCTGACGCCCTATATACTGGATGAAGAAGAAGATCAAGATTTGAGGGAAAATCTTTAACAACCCTAAAGAACTGATGGATTGCTAACCTCTAGCCCCCTTACTCGAGCATGACTGTGAGGCATCCAATCTCTCGTAAGGAAGGTACTCTCTGAACAATTTTTCAAGGATGAACACTTATACATGGAAGAGTTATGGGTAAACTCCTTAAGGTCCTAGCTTAGACACATACTACTCTGTTTCAATCCTTATGCCATCACCAACTACTCATGTAGTGAGGCCGACCAACTAAGTGCCAATGTTAAGGTTAATACACACCAAGCCCTACTCTAACCTACAAGAATTTCATGTACTGAGGTTGAACTGTCGAGTGTCAAAGCGAGGCCCCTACACATTGGGTCCTTCTCTTTTGGCTTATTGAATAGTGGCATCTCTTACCCGTATTAGCAATTCCAAATACCACCTATCTGTAGCTGCTACATTATGAACCTAGCTCAACTGCTATGCCTCAAGATTCATTAGTATGGACCCATTGACAGGCTGCCACCTATCTATCACTTTTCTGACATTGTACTATTATTTCTTTTCGCCATTTGTCCTAGTTACCCCTTACATACATACTGGGAATCCCTTTCGTCTTTATCCTTTTTGTAATTTTCTTTATATATAATGTTGCCATAAGGACTTATTATAAATAGTTCCTTTTTACTATAGCCAAAATATCGTACATTCCTGTCATACATTGAATATACTTATCCTTATGAGATATTCCTCTCTAAGTACAATCTCTTTACACTCTTATCTAATTTTGCTAGGTAGCTTGAGATTAGTAACGGGTGGACATTACCATTAGCTTGTGCGTAATATCAAGCAAAGTTTTGAGTTATGTTATGCTCATTGATGAGTTACATCCTCTAAGTAGCTTTACATAAGTTACAATATTTTTCAGCTTCTTGCACTTTATTTTCTTCGTTATTTCAAAGAACCCATTTGGTTCCCTCTTTACAGTAAAATCTAGTGATTACTAAGCTCCTAGGCATATTAGAACTCATTACCTACACATTGTTTTGTAGAAAACCGATTTTTTTTCCTAAAATCCAACTCAGTGATTATGGAAATCCAACCATATAGCATCAAAGTATAAGCTTTTAGGAGTTTACTCATAAAATTCAATTTGAAACTAAAACGATTGGACTTTTGAAAATGCGTTTGAAATTCAGCTATCGAGATGTTTTTCATAAGAACCCTATAGTAACACTTGAAAATTTGGTTTAAATTTTGAATTTCTCATGCAAAAATGCTTGAAAAAACTAAATTTCAAAATTTTTAGAGGTTGTTTGCTATTTTTAGCAAATTTTAGTGAAAAATGAGGAAGCTTAATCACCTGCTGCTACTTGGTGCTCTAGCCACTGTTAGAGAGGGGAGGTGTGTTAATTAGATTGGGCTAATGGCACTTCTTTAGTTAGTGGCCTCCTTTCACTTCCAGGTTATAGCTAGCATTGGGAACTCTTCAACACCTTAATTTACACCATTTTCTCCTACAATTTTTCCTTACCACTTTCTCTTACTTAAACTCCTTCCTATGAATTTTTTAGACTTCTAAATGACCAAAACTTTTAGGAGAGAGGAACTTTGTATTTTTATAGTAGGGTTTAGAGGGTGATTTGGCTTTTTACCCTTATCAACATGTGTTAACTAGCTTGTTAGGTGTCGAAAGTTTGTGTTTCTAAATCCAATAATCAACTCTAGCTAACCTCTTGATTTGCCACACCTTATGGGAGATTTTTATGGTTGCCATGCAAAATTTCAATAATTTTTCCTTAATTTCTTTTATTTATTTAGTAAAATTTTCATATATTTAGGTATTTTTAGTAATTATGGGTATATATTCGTATAATACTTATATCCAATGTATATACATATCTTCTACATATTATTTTATGTCCATTAATAATTCTATTATTCATATAATTTATCTTTAAAAGTTCGTTAACTAACTATGCCTAATTTACGCGTTTCTAGTACGTATATAATAATATAATAAATTTTCACTATCTTATATTTTTAATATTTTATTATATTTTCAAAATCTAAGCTTATGGGGTCTTCTCAACTAATATTACTAATCAGCTCATAAATTTCTAACCTCATTGGGTTACCTTACTAAATACCATAAATCGTTCACTTGGAACCTAGTCGCACAAGTACAAGGCTTACATTAAAAAGTAAGGGTTTTCTTTTGTATTCTTAGGATCTTTCTTTGTCTTAATGCCCAATCTTAAGGATTTGTGAGGAGCCATTTGAGAGAAAGCTTTTGTGAGTTTGTGAATGTGATGAGAGAGAGCAAAAGCTTTAGAATGAATTAACAAATGAAGTGAATAAGAGAGAGTGAATTCAAAATTTAAAGAAATGGTGAGTGTAATCGTACATTAGTATAGTAGAGAAGTGGAAGAGTGATGTGAAGTTGGAGAGCAAATTAGAGAGAGAAGTAGAGAGTTAGCCATTAGAAAAGGAAGAACACTCACTACACGTAAAGTGTACTCGCATGAAAAAGAAAAACTGAAGGAGATTAATTTGTGCACGAATAGAATGAGGTGAGAGAAAAAAATTATGACCCTATTTAATGCTAAATAATGGTATAGTAGAGAATTAATTTGAAAATTAATTGTTTAAAATTTTGTGAAAATAAGTTTTATTAAACTATATATTTTATTAATTTTATTAACTGACCATTTAACCATTACGTTATTTTAGTTTCAAGAATTAATCTTAGCTACTATACATTAAATAATCAATTAAATTTTACTAAAATATATAAACACATTGATGAAATGAATTTAGCATATATTTTATATGATTAATTTGTGCTAATGTAGACATTATTCTCATTGATTTTATGTTATTTTGAGCTTATTTTACTTAATTATTATTTTTAGGGACTTCGAAAACATTTTATGAAGTTCGGAAGGATTTTATGGTATTTAGTAAGGTAACCTTTGGTCATGTCGATCTTAAAACCTTTATAACTTGCTCACTTAGCTTCGAATTTAGTGAAACTTGTTTCTATTTTCTCGCTTTCTTGCATATATCGTTTCAATAACTAGAAAAAAAATTACTCAATTAAATATCATTATCTAAAAATAAACTCAAATATTAAGAGAAAATCCTGAAAAATTACTATATAAAATATACGTAATTAAGAACTCATGAATGTTGTTTTATTATACTCTTATTTTGGGATAAGATTTATAACAATTTCTTAGTAAATGAACTTGGTAACTAAAAATAAAATTGTATGACAAACTGCATTAGTTATATATATAAGGAAGTTGCTTATGTCATGTAAATATCAAGAATTGAGTTAGAGAAACCTGATTAAATTTATTAGAAATTGGGGGATGTTAAAGAGAAATGGTTGTCCAAAATGTACATAATAGTATATTAATATAATTAAATTTATAAGCATCATGTAACATGTAAGCATGAACAATTGAGAAACTGTTACGCATAGGTGTAAACCTTGCGAATTTAGCTGTCTAAGTATAGAATCAAATGCTCAAACTGTAGATGATTTTCTGAAGTCAATAGAGCTAGTGAGATTTAAAACTAATTAAAGTCTCAATTCAAAACCTAAAGTGAATATGACAAACCTTAAATTATCAATTGAATCTCTAATCACATACGAAAACCCTAAAACCTCAAGTATATGTAGCTACAAAAGTTAACTTCGAACCTTATTAAAACCCTAAGATAACAATCGAAGATTTAATCGCGTATGAATATATTAAACCCTAAATGTGTAAAAACACTAAAGATTGTACTCGGAAGTAATAAAAACCCTAAAACTACTACTTTAAGGATATAAAAGCATTAATCCACCATAATTTACCCTAAAACCCTAAGTGATGATATATTCTCCATATTTTGCCATTTCATTAGTAAACGACTAAAGATAACTTTCAATCATGCATAAATATTTAAAATACTTAAGTGATCCCTTAGAAACTAAGATATTGCATTCTAGATCACATTCATCTTCTACGTATATAACTAAGATAGTATTACATAGAGTTAGGGATATAGTTAAAGCTTAGGTTAGATATAGTAAACCTTAACAACCTAATTGGTACTTTTTGTACTAGTTATGCTAAGTAGCTTACCAAATGATGTATATAGGATATAAATACCTAAAGTAATATCTCATCATCTATTTTTACTAATCAATTCACCAAATACCTCATTTCCTTAATTTTTCCTCAATTTTCCTTAATTACTACATTATGTATGGAAAGTTGACCAAGTCAACACATGTTAACCAAAGTCAAAAGGTTGAATAAGTCAACACATGTTGACTAAAGTCAACATTTAGAAAAGTCAACAAAAATTTCCCTTTCATTTGAAAAAAAATATCTTCCTTCTCATGATTTCTGTTCTTTTCTTTTAGCTTTTCCCTTCTTTTTCTTTGTTTTGCCGTCTACTTCTTTCCCTTTCCTAGACCCCACTTTTTTTCCTTTTCAAAAACAAAATAACACAAAACAAAATCCCTTTCTTCTTCTCCTTTCCCAACTGTATCTTCCCCTTTCCCTTTCACTCTTCTTTATCTTTCAACTTTACATCCATTTTCAAGAGCAAATTAAGGTATGTTCTTATGTTACTAGGTCTTGCTTCATATTCTTTACTAGTTAGATGAAGAGTTAGGTTAGTTTAAGTAGTTATGTGTTGTGTATATATATGTTGATTAAGGCTTAAAGTTTCAATCTTTATGTGTAGAAGTGGAGGAATCTTTAGGCAATGGAAGAAGATGTATGTGTACATGTCTTTAAGTATGTGTACATAAGGGTATGCTAGAGATATACATGTATAAATACCTTTTTACATAAGTATTCATTATGTACATAACTTAAATTAAGACATCTACTAACTATACATATATATACCATGTTAAATATACCCTTAAAATACAAAAAAATGAAATTTGAGAAGCTTTCTTAAGGGGGTGGATAAGGCATACGAAAATACGTATAAAAATATGTATGTCACCGTATGCGTATATGGGTATGTGTATTAGTATATGTATAAGTACTTATAAGTACACAAGTATATATATTAGTATATTAGAAGTATAGGTATGTATATCACATATGTATAAAGTGTGTAAATATATAAGGATAAAATGGACTAATGGTGTAAGCAATGATGTCATCAAAGGATTACACAAGCCATGACATTATCAAGTGATTACATAAGTGATGATATAAGCATAGGTTTATAAAAGAAAAAATAATAAGATTACATAAGCATATAACATAAGTATATACATGTACTTAGAAGCCGAAATTTTCTTAAACCCTAAGACACTTCCTAAATTGAATTAAACTTAATCAAGTATGTGAATTAGTAACACTAATGTAAAATTCCCTAAGTGTAAGAATCTAATGTCTAATTAAATCATTAAATACTAGAATAGGATATAAACATAAGCAATAAGAATAATTAAACTTTAATAAGATAGAATTTCAATAAATTTAGCCTATATCGTAAAACATGAGTCTTAATGTCCAAAATGGACATCACCGTGTAAACGTACATCCAAAAATGATGAAAAACGACTATAAGTTCTCAAATATCGGAATTAGAATAAAAAAGTTACAAAATATATAAAGGAAGTCTTATAACTTATAAATATAAGAAAATAGTTACTATTAGCCCCATTAAGTATGATAAACTCTATACACATTGTACTTAGGTTATATTGAGGGAAATTAGATAAACTACAATAGACTTTTAGTTAACTAAGGAGTTTGACTTTTCAGAATACTTATAAGTTTTACTATTTTGATTTAGGCATACAATATCGAGTTCTAGAAATCCCAAAGCTTAGAGAATGAGCAATAATCCAAGTGAGGGAGTTCTAATGACCTGCTACTTGCTTGTACGTGTTACTTGTATGGTGTTTTGCTGCTTGCTGTTGCTTATATGTTTGAATGACTGTTTTGCCTGTATGCCATCATCTAGGTGATCACTTTTTTTTTTTAAATTAATAAATATAAATATCTAACCCAAATAACTGGTTCTATTCGTCGCATGTCTATGACCTAATAAATGTATGGATGGAGAGTGCTAGCTTTGCAAAATGTTGAAAAGGGTATTTTTGGAAAAAAGTTTTCCTAATCTTAAATATATTTTGTACGAATTCGATAAGGGCCGCAATGCCAGAAATGATATTTTATTGTTAAGGCAAAGCTAGCATGAGTTCTCCACTTAATAGCGAGAGGACTCGCTTTATTATGTCTGTAAGGCCTTGGTTAATTTTGGTTACGAGAGGACTCGCAAGTTTGTGCCCAAGGGGCCTTGGAGGGTAGATAATCCTAGTTTAGAATCCCCCTATTTTGATCAAAACTCTTTTCTTGACTAGGGTAATAGTCAAGTATTGCCTAGAGGGGTAGTGCCCCTAGGTAGTCTCATGCGAGTAAGCTAAGATACCCTATGCGGATAAGCTAAGGGGATAATCGAAGTGTAGACGACGTAATTCTACACCTTCCATAGTTTTGGACTCCTATGGATGTGTTGCTTGCATTCATCACACTTGCATTCATCGCGCTTGCATTCATTTTGTATGTAGATAACTTGCCTGCATATGTGATAATAATGTGTGAAAACTTGCTTAACCGATAGTGGTGAGAAACGAACTCACTGAGCTGTTATATGCTCACTCCCTCATAGTTTCTCTTACAGGTTTACTTACATTGGGATTGGGATAAGTCACGAGTGTCGAATATGAGATGAAGATATGTATCTTAGTATTAAGAATAGCTAAGTACTCTTTAGATGATACCTAAACATCCTTTGTTGATAATTTAATTTTTCTTGTATTTCTTTTGTAATATTGGTATATCCTATTTTATTATTTGGTAGAGGATATCAATTCTCTGCTGTTTGGAGGAACTATAAAATATCGAATATCTATAATTATTCATATTTATATATTATGTTATGTTACAATAAATTAATTACTTGAAAATCAGTAATCTTAGTGATTTATTATTTAAAGTTTTGCAATCTTTAACTTACAAGACGGTTTTCATATCATGGGTACACACATGTTATGAAAATTTTAGGTAATCCTACTAGGCCCCCTCTAGAGTCTTGACAATAGGATTTGTCATCCATTATTTATAGGCCTTTGTTTCTTATAAAATAAATGGAGAAAATTGGTAAGTAAAACTAAAATTATACAATACTTTACACTTATAGAAATTTTAACTGGAATTATTTGATCACGTGTATCATTTATTTCGAATTTCTTAGGTAAAGTATCTTAATTCACTATTCGGGATCTATTTCTAATAATATTTGATTAAGAAATATTAAGAAGGAGGTAATATAATTTATATACTAATGTGATACATCTTAGATATGGCAATGTAGGAGTTTTAATAGATTTAACAATATCATAAGCTCGAGTTATGATGTACGCTCGCTAAAAATAGGGCAATAGGTTATACTTTATTAAAATTAATAGGTATCCTACAAAGTGAGTTAATATGTGCATTAGGACTAAAAGTGCCTTTTAAAATATTCTTATATAGAAAGAACCCCTTTTATGTATTGTCAAGTTCATATGTAACCCAAAGATACTAATTTTATATCTTTATATAATAAAATAAGTATTTTCTATAATATTACTAAAAATATCATCCTACAAAGATCTTTTTGTAATCAAAATGTGATTTAACTAATAAAGTCTACATTTCGATACAACTAAAATGATATCTTACAAGTAATAATATGACTACATATATCTATTAATGTTAGCCAATTTCATATAATCTATACAATAAAATATAATAACTAAGGTATATGTATATACATATCTATATTAGATAATATAAGGTTAGTATATAAAAATCATAATGTATGTGTGTATATGTATAATACACTCTACACATATATATTTATATATATGTATCTATATTAGATAAATTATAACAAGGATAGGATGTGAAGATTGTAATATATCTTAGGTGTATAAAATGTGTATATATGTATCTTTATTGAAATAACTATATAAATAGTATTCCTACCAATTATATAATAACATAAAGAACTAGATAAAACCCTAATGTTTTCATAAATCTTATAAAAACTAAATAAGAATTTTGATATGTAGGATTTCTAAGCAATTAAGAGGTTGATGCTACCAACTTACTCAAATGAACATATTTACAAGTAAGTGGAATTAGTACTTCACCACACTTTGAAGTATTATTTCAAAATACTTAGAGACTTTAGTATGTATTTACTAGTGATTGTAGTTGATTGTTTGTGCGTATGCAATGCATGTGTTTGAGATCTAACTTGCAATAAAGGGAGTTGAGCTCCATGTTATGTTTATTTTGTGAATATTGTTTAGCTTGAATTGTTTGAATGTGGTTGATCACCTTAAAAACGAACTAACTTGGACTTAACCTAACATCTAACTTAACATGCATCGCAACCCATAAGAGGGACAGTTAGGATTCTTGAATCAAATATGGACACTATCAATAAGGATAGCTAAAATGGTCTTTTCTCTACCCTTAAGAGAGGAGGTTGTGGTGAGGTTGGGGGCTATGGTCTAAAGGTAGTCTCAAGCGAAGGGTATTTTTCATTGCACATGCTCAGGTTTGGTTCCAATTTGCAAGTGTGTGATGTCAAACTCCTTAACCTAGGATAAAGTAGGTATAACTTCTCTAACTTCACGATGGACCAGATAACATCATGTGGATGGAACATTGCTTTTTCATGCATTGCATAAAATAAATGATTGATAACTTGTTTGTTTTGCTTACCTTGTATATGCTTTTGTCTCCTGCCCCTTACTAAGCTCATGGTTCCTTGTCTCATTCCCCTATAGTTTCCTATTGGTTGTTGAAGCTAAAAGCATTGGATAGGCTAAGATACTGAGTGCATGAGAGTTTTTATAAACCCAATAAGGGAACCTATGTTAAGATGTGAACGTAGGATATTACAAAAAAACCTATTAGAATTGCTTTTGCTACCCATTTGACTATTTAGTGGGAGATTCTAATTCTCTATGGTCCTAATGGTTTGTGTGAGAATAAAGAAATGCCTCCTAATATTTCTATAAATACACATGTTTATATTTTATTCTTATAGAACACCTAATAGATTGTGTGTTAAGTTAGAACCTTTATGATTTAAGCAAATAGAACAGTTGTTGCATCTCAAACTAAGTAACTTCCTAGATGAATAGCATAGCTCCTGAATTTAGGGCGCAACAAAAGCTTATAGGATTCGATTTTGAAAATGATCATATATATGTACTAATCCATGATTTTGGCAATTTTAACACTGTGTAATACCATCTTGTGGATTTATTCATATAATACCCTAGGATTTCAAGCTAGTTCAATAATCCTAGGATCTAAGCCTCTAAATTTAGAGTGTTAGATTAAGTTATCCGTTCTATTTCAAACTTCATAGTAAAGTTAGAAAAGTTAGATAAAGTAATTCAAGTAAAATCAATTTCTCAAAATAAGCTATATAAAAATATTAATTTAAGAAAAATGTTAATTCATTGATAAAGTTAATAATCGTAAAATTTAAGCTTTTAGATATAGTGAGACATTAAAGATAAGTTAATTAAATTTCAAAAATAATAAATGAAGTTAAATCATACATAATATACATGTATTTACATGTGATATGCATTATATGTATTAAATATGTACATATAATAATAATAATAAATTATCAAAATTTGGTAAAATAATAGAAAATTAATAAAGAAATTAGATGGATGAGTCACCAAATGATGTGTCAACTTAGTATTAATTGGAAATGATGAATCAACACTTGATTGATAAGGAGATAATACATGTCATTTAGGAAAATGGAAAATTGACATGTGTCATACACATGTCTAAATTCTATTTAATTAAGCAAACTTCAAAAACTATAAATAGGACCCAAGCCCTCAATTTCAATATATTGGAACTATGAAAATATAATTAAAAAATTTAGAAAAATTAGGAAAAATTAAAAGAAAAATAGAACAAGAAAATAGGGTCAGAATAGATCTAGGGTGATTCGTGTATCGAACCACAACTTGACTTAAAGTGGATTGGAGGTCCAATAGAGGGTGGCCAATAAAGGTGTTCTGATAAGGTACGGTGGTTCAATGGTGGCTGAAGGTGGTCGGTTTAGGTGAACCAATTTTTTGCTCGTAACTTGTTTAATTTACTAAAAATATCAAATATTGTCAATTAATTATGAAATTTGGTTTTATGGGATTCTTTTAGGTGTAGATTAATGTAGTAATTTTATTTTAATTAAATAATTAGTGGAAATATGGATCCCTTGAGAAAATTCCCTATTTGAGCGAAAATTGAATAAATTTTTATAAATATTAGATGATGTTGTTTCAAGCCCAATTTTTGTAAATAATACACCTAATATATATATATATATATATATATATTCAATTTTGGTAGCAAGAATTTTTAAAATTAAGCATGTTTACTAATTTTNCTCAATTTTTGTATATAATAGACCTAATATATATATAATTTTGGTAATAATATTTTCTAAAATTAAGCATGTTTACTAATTTTTATAATTATTTTGAATAAAACTGCCAATTTTAGTGAATTGTTAAAATAATTAGTTTTTGATGAAATTAATAAATGAACCCTACATGTTTAGACTTCTAGATGTTTATAATGATATTTGGAATATATAATTTTTACCTCACACATAAATTTTTTTATTTTCTCTAATTTTTTTGTAATTTTGAGCTAAAATTGTGGTTTTCGTAAAAATAGATAATAATTAGTTTAGTGTAATTCATGGTCAATAATTAAACTACATATTTTTGTGAGTCTATAGGATTTTTTTTTTAAATCAATCGGGCTTGCATACTGTTTATTTCATATTTTCTTAATATAAGCTTATATATTGGCTTAATAAGTAATATAGTAATTAGTACTAGTAAGATACTTATTAAATTTACGTAAAATGAACACAATGGGGTATATTAAGGGTTACTAGATGAGTTTGGAAAATGTGATTTTTTAGGGTTTTTAGTTTAGTACTAAAGCTTACTTAGGTAAATTACGAAGTTAGGATAACATACAGTCGAGTCATAAAGAGAAAATGGTATTTTTGCACTTTTGAAAATATTGATAAACTTGATTCTTAAGATATTTCAATCGTACTCAAAATAATTATGATGATGATATAAAGTTTGCTAAAACCATATAGGAAATGAGTAAGATATGGTTACATGAAGTTTAAAAACATGGAAATAAAAGCATATAACAGTTTGGGTTCAACCCATACTTGATTTGAAAACTGTGTTATATTTTCATAGATGTGATAAGTAAGAAAGGATCACATGGTGGAGTTTAGGATTTTGTGCTATTACTGAGCTTAGGTAAGTGGATCTAACCTGTGCTTGGAGTAAGTATATTGCTACTCATAACACTGTGTATTATTTGATGCTGTGTTGATTATATATGACTATATCTTGAGTGAATTGATATGCTACTATAATGGATGCTAATATGGTGATTTTGAATGATAGTAATTGTATCTTGGTTAAACTATTATGCTGCTATGTTGGGTGACGATTTGTGCTTACAATTGATTATGCTAACCAAGAAAGTTGAGTGATCACTAACTCAATCTTATAAGTGTTCACCTAAGTGAGATATTAGAATTTTACTAAGGAGAGTTCAAAAACTATAATCAAATCATTAGGTTGAATAAAACTAAAAGACTGGTTGTGTTAAGTGATATACTTGAGTTGTTATTGCATATCATGGCATGGCTTGGCACAAAAAAGGACCTGTAAGTCAGAACTTTTAGAATGAGGCTTTCAAGTTATCATGGAAAGAATATGACCTTATGAACTCAGTTTTTAGAAGCATATAGATTACATTGCCCAAACATTGTGACTATTTTGATAGTCAAATTTAGTAGTCTATAGTGTGTGGTATAATTTGGCAATGTTGCCACTTTAATTTGGTGAACTATAGTATATAGTTTAATTTTGTAAAGCAAAGTTAGGAGTCCTACTCCTAAGTAGCTCTTTGTTACCCTTTTTAATAATGGTAGACTACAATGTGTAGTCCAATTTGGTAGGAGTCCTACTCTCAAGTAACTCCTTATTGCCTATAGGTTCCTGGAGGTTATATTTAGATGCCCAGTTGTGTTGATTAACCAGAAGAAGATTGGAGGGCATAGGATGTCGGTATTGATGTATGCCATATGTTTGAGCATAGCACGCTACATTGCTAGCAGTAAATATGCAGTTGGGCTGATGCATATGTGAAGTTGAACCTACAAGTTATGATTGAAATGTTTCCGTTATGATATATAATATTGTCTATGTTATGTTATTTGTTATCCACTCTCATTCAGCTTCAGTAGCTAAGGGGATAAAATGTTTTATTCTCATGTTAACTGCATCGTGAAAGGCCCAACACTAAGGGGGGATATATATACTGAGAGCATAAGTTAAAGTCAGTGATTTTTGTATAGAACTTATATTAAGTTAGGAATCCTATTATTATGAAGATGACAAAGGAAAAATTTAGTTCATGTTTTAATGTAAATATTATGTTATACACATAAGTTGTAACAAAATATCTAACTGAACTCCGACGTAGCAACCCCTTTATCATATAAACAATGTTGTCTTTTAATAAATGAGCAGATTGAGTTAATTTTTCAACAAGTATTCCTATGTGATGGTGCATTCCATACTATGCTGGGATGTGACATTCTTTAGGTGGTATTAGAGAATAAATTAAGGACCATAACCCTTAGGCACGTGTAAGATGTGTGAGTTAGTTAGGTAATGAAGAGTTATAGTTTAGCAAAACAATTATAGTAGTTATCAAAAGAATTTTTTGTGATGGTTATTTAGAAAGATGATTTGTAGGGAATGTAGAATGTCACCAATGAGCTGTATATCTGAGGAGCAAAGGGAGGATTTATCACAACAGCCTCAACCTAACCCTGAGCAATGATGACATATGGAGGAATTAGCACAACAGTTTACAATTGCATTAGTAGGAGTTGGTGGAGATGGAGATAAGTTAGCTCCAGTACAGCGATTAGTGAAGCCATTTGACGAAAATAACACTAATCCTTTGATGGCAGAATAATGGATTGACTCATTGGAGAAAACCTTTGAAGTACATGAAATTGAGGAAAATAAGAAAGTTAAGATAGTTGCTACTTTGTTAGATGGAGGTGCAAGTAATTGGTAGGAGGCAAAGAGACGGAATTTACCAGAACTAATTGGTTAGGCTATATTTAGAGATACATTTATGGAATGATATTTTCCTAAGGGTGTAAGAGAACAAAAGTATGAAGAATACTATAAGCTAGGACAATTAAAGAATATGAGAAGGATTTCAATAAGTTATTGAAGTTTGCTCTTGAATGTATATGGAATAATGAGATTTCTAAGGTTGAGCGACTCAAGGTAGGGCTTGATCTTTATTACCAGGTAGAGCTGAAGAGGAGTAGGGTGAAAAGATATACTGATGTTGTTAATAAAACTCATCTGATCAAGCAAGTTTGTAATCTTCGATAAGTCACAGATGAGACAGAGAATAAGAAAAGGAAGTTAGATGTTGGTTTTAGTAGTAAAAGTAATATAGCTAAAGGAAAGAAGTGCATTTGATCCATAAAAGGAAACTGAAGGCCTTTATAAAAAATACAACCTTATTAGAAGTGTAACAATAAGCATTGAGTTGGGGAATGCCTAAAATAGTGAGGAAAGTGTGGTAAAATTGGACATTTAGCCAAGTAGTGTCATAACCCTAACCCAAGAGGTGTATATTGTTACCGATGCCATCAACGAAGGCATACTTTTCAACATTGTGTAGGATAGCAATAGGAGAGACCAATTTAGCAGCAAAACCAAACTAATGATTCAGGATAGGGCAATAAGAATAAACAACCTAAAAGGGAAGAACCTAAGCCTAGGTAGCAAGATAAAATGCCTACTTACGTTGTCTAACGAGATGGATCTAGAGATCACCATATTGTGATAGGTATGACCTCTAAACTTGATAATTTAGATTATTTGTGTACCTAGTAGCTAATAGTTGATAAATAAGTAATGCTTGAAAGTAGAAATATAGTTATTAGAAGAATATTTTAGGATTGGTATGTATAGGAGATGGTTATGCTTATACATATACTTTGTTTAATATTAGGGCAATCCACTTTTATATATCAAAAGAGTACATTGATAGAAACAAACTATTTGTAGAAACTTTAAAGTTAATAGTTACAACCCCTGTTAAAGGAAAAGAAGCGATGTAATATAAAGTGAAGGATGGGGAGTGTAAATCTAAATACTCATGAGATTATTGTAGAATTAGTTATCTTAGATATAAAAAGATTGAATGTAATACTGGAGTTAAGCATGGAGCAAATGTTGATTGTGAGAGAAAGATAGTAACATTTAAGTGGCCTCATGAGAAGGGAATTACAGAAGATTTATAGAAACTTAAATGTTAAGAGAAATTATGGAAAGAAAAAGAGAACTAGAGAAGTTATGGAAAGAAAAAAAAAAAAGAACTTGTGAAAAGGCGTAATGTAGATTCTAAAGATAATATGTATGTTGCAATGAAGTAAGCAAAAGTTGTTATTGGAATGAATTGAATAGTAAGGAATATCGAAGGTAGATGATCATGAGCAAGCTTTGAGAAGAAATCAAAATTTTATTTGAAGTATAGTTGGAGACTAATTTAGGGATTGATCTTATATCGAATGAAATTGTGATCCATAAGGTAATAGCTAATGATGAGATTAAGGAGTCAAAAAGATGATAAAATACATGAAGTTCATAAGATATATAGCTACAAAACTTTGAGAAATATACCTTTCATATACCCTTACCACATGTGGTAAGCAAGAACAGTATGGCAAATTGATGACTTTCATGACTCATTTGTCAAGTCTCATGTCTGTTATGACTCTCATTTCTTTCATGACAAAATTTCCTATCCTTATAAATCCCATCGTGTCAATTGTCAACTAGAAAAGTGTCCAGTGTCTTTGTGAGTCTGGTTTGTTAAGAGTCATATCAATTCATGTTGAATCTAGTTGAGTCCACTTGGTTTGAGTCATTCTCTTTCTCTTTGATGTATAAGTTAGTGGAAAGTTCAGATTTGCCAAACTCATTTTTGCTTATATATGTGTTGGCTATAGGAAGTGCCTAAGATCTTAATTGTGACTATTAAGTGACAACCGCAATATAAAACCTATAGACATAAGGAAAGTAAATTCGTTATATTCATCTTAAGTAGAAATTAGGACTTGAACAATGCATAATGACAAGGATGAGGTGAAAAGACATGTTAGCTAGTTGTGGGACAAATAAGGAAATAACGGAATAGATGATTATGAATTCTATAAGACTAACTAATACAAGAGTCTGAACCAACTGAAGGGATGAAACAAGAATTGAGTGGAGATACTAGTTTAGATAGTGGCAAAGGAATCATAGAGGAACATGCTAGTTTGAAATGGATAGTTGTAGGGGGTAAAATTGTAGATAATAATATGATGATAGTGGTACCTAAGATAAGAACCAAACAAAATAATAGTAATGGACTAGATACTATTAGAAAGACGACTTAAACAAAAAGGGGGAGTGGAACCGGACCAACTACATTAAGCTTACGTAGCAAAAGTTAAAAACACAAGATGAAGGAAGTAATGAGATGAGTAAGTTAAATAGAAAGTTCTTAAGTTGATAAATTTGAGGTTAAGATACAGGAGTCAATAATGAAGGATTTTACCTTTTAACAATAGTTAATGATTATGATGTCATACAGAAATTAGAGTTGTGCGGTAGAAGCGCGGTATTGGTTCATGAGCATGAATGTCTTTTATTGTGGAAGTTTTGAGGATGAAACTTTTTGTAAGGAGGATAGGATGTAATACCTTAAGATTTTAAGCTAGTTCAATAACCCTAAGATCCAAGCCCCTAAATTTAAGTCATTGGACTAAGTTATTCAGTTAATTTCAAACTTTATAGTAAAGTTAGAAAAATTAGACAAAGTAATTCAAGTAAAGTCAATTCATCAAAATAAGCTATATAAAAATATTAATTTAAGAAAAATGTTAATTCATCGATAAAGCTGATAATTGTAAAACTCGAGCTTTTAGATATAGCGAAACATTAGAGATAAGTTAATTAACTTTCAAAAATAATAAATGAAGTTAAATTATATATAATATACACTTATTTACATGTGATATACATTATATGTATTAAATATATACATATAATAATATTAAATTATCAAAATTAGGTAAAATAATAGAAAATTAATAAAAAAAATTAGATGCATGAGTCACCAAATGATGTGTCAACTTAGTATTAAATGAAAATGATGAGTCAACACGTAATTGATAAGGAGATAATACATGTCATTTAGGAAAATGGAAAATTGACATGTGTCATATTCATGTCCAAATTCTATTTAATTAAGCAAACTTCAAAAACTATAAATAGGACCCAAACCCTCAATTTCAATATTTTAGAACTATGAAAATAAAATAAAAAATTTAGAAAAATTAGGAAAAAATTAAAATAAAAGTAGAACAAGAAAATAGGGTCGGAATGGGTCTAGGGCAGTTCATGTACTAAACCACAACCTAACTTAGAATGGCTTAGAGGTCCAATAGAAGGTGGCTAAAGGAGGTGTTCCAACAAGGTGCGACGGTTCAATAGTGGCCGGAGATAGCCGATTTAGGTAAACCAATTTTTTGCTCATAATTTGTTTAATTTGCTAAAAATATCAAATGTTGTCAATTAATCATGAAATTTGATTTTCTATGATTATTTTAGGTGTAGATTAATTTAGTAATTTTATTTTAATTAAATAATTAGTGAAAATATATTTTCCTTAAGAAAATTAAATAAATTTTTATGAATATTAGATGATATTGTTTCAAGCTCAATTGTTGTATATAATACACTTAATATATATATATATATAATTGTGGTAGCAATAATTTTAAAAATTAAGCATTTTTACTAATTTTTATGATTATTTTGAATAAAATTGCCTATTTTGAATAAAATTGCCAATTTTACTGAATTGTTGAAATAATTAGTTTTTGATGAAATTAATAAACAAGCCTTACATGTTTAGACTTTTAGATGTTTATAATGATATTTGGAATGTCTAATTTTTATCTCACATATAAATTTGTTTATTTTCTCTAATTTAAACCTATGGTTTATGTTTGAAATGTTTCAATTGTGATATGCAAAATTATCTATATTATGTTGTTTGTTATCTACTCTCACTCAACTTTAATAGCTGAGGGGATAAAATGTTTTATCCTCAAGTTAACTACGTCGTGAAGGGCCCAACATTGAGGGAGGATACGTATACTAAGAGTGTAAGTCGGGGTCAGCGAATTTTTTATGAAACCTAACTAAGTTAGGAATCCTATTATTGTGAAGATGACAAAAGAAAAAACTGGTTTATATTTTGATGTAAATATTATGTTGTATATATAAGTTGCAACAAAATATCCAACTAAAGTTCGATATAGCAATGTCTTTATCATTTAAACAATGTTGTCTTTTGATAAATGAGCAAGTTGAGTTATGTTTTTAATAGGTATTCCTGTGTGATAATGCATTCCATGCTAAGTCAGGATGTGACAATTCATTACCTTAATTGCTTAGTATATTAAACTAGTAATGAGTTAGGTATGATTTTTTAAGTTCAATTCTTAGATTAACATTGCTACTATTACATGAATTGTTTTTATTATCAAATTTGAACTCCTTTTTTGTTTTGATTGTAGATCATGTAAAGAGTTAAACATGCTGTACGTAAAAACTCTAATGCTATTCCCCAACCCCCTTAATTGACATTTCAGCATTCATGGCAATGCAAAGATTCGAGCACCAATCCTAGAAGGAATTTGGAAAGTTCACATACTTAAATTGGGAAGCATTAACCCAGGTTAGCTATGAAGCCAAGATTAGGCAACTAATTGAGTTTAGCTAATATTTGATGACATGAATTTAGCCTATATTTTCTATGATTAATTTATGCTAGTTTAGACATTATTCTAGTTGATTTTATGTTATTTTGAGCTTAATTTGCTTAATTATTATTTCAAGGACTTTGAGAACATTTTATGTAGTTTGGAAAGATTTTATGTAGTTTGAAGCTCAATTGAAGTAAAAACATGGATTAAGGAGTGAAGCGAATGATATTTTATCATGGAATGAAGTCAAGTAGAGATTATGGTAAAGGTCTATGCCCATAGTCCTTACCTATGATCCCTTCATCATAAATTTTTATTAAAAATTGAAGATTGCAAACAAAGTGTGAGCATATACCCAAGCTTTATGGCCATATATTTCAAGTGTGGAGTTGCAATAATTTCCAAATCTTTTAGTTTTTTTTGTTAGGCTTTCCTTGTAATCTTAAGTCCATTTCTTTTGAATAGATACTTAAGCCTAGGGTTATAGAGAGGGCCCCTTGAGCACAAGCAGTTAGAATATAGAATTACCAAGGGGTCTCGTCTCTTCTTCTCTTTTATTTTATTGTCATATTTTTTATTTTAAGTACTTAGTAAATTGTTGTTGAACCCTATGTTCTAAGAGTGATTTTTATTAATGAAA
Source organism: Lumnitzera littorea (assembly GCA_024138015.1). NCBI lineage: Eukaryota > Viridiplantae > Streptophyta > Magnoliopsida > Myrtales > Combretaceae > Lumnitzera > Lumnitzera littorea. The sequence continues at coordinate 44,468,407 of JAMXBB010000003.1, forward strand.
TTCATTCTATGATTTTGCATAATGTGATTTAATTGTGTTGTATATATTATTTTCTTTAATTTAATATATTGATGATTAAGTTGTTGTAAGAGTTTACTATAGAGTTCATGAGATCATGTAGTGTAACTAGCTGATACAATTAGACAAAATTGGCTAGCTAAAACATTTAGTAGTTGGTTTTTTTGAATTAGGGCAACCTAATAATAGGATTCAAGAGTAATATGCAATCCTATGACGCTCTATTCAAAAGCAATTCAAGTAGAAAAGGTTATAGGATTAGGAATTAGCTAAAGATGCGAGTCCGATTAGTTCATAATAGGAGTCTCCATAGTCCAATATAGTAATCAATATTGAATAAATCACTTAGGACAGGGTAATAAACACCAATAAAGATTTACTTAGAAATATCTATTCTCTTTATTAATTAGATTGAGTTATTTAGTTATTTTGTTGTTTTTACTCTTAGTTAATTATTTTAATTTTATTTCCTTATTTCTATCTTAATCTCTTATTTTATTATTGCAACCTTTACTTTCCATTTTTAATTTATTCTATTAAATCTCTTGTTGATTAAAGTTAGGTAATTGAATAATTTTAGGATATAACTACTAAAAATAATTAGATATACTCTCATATGTAGTTCCTTATGGGATCGACATTCGAACTCAAAAATCAATTTTATCTATACTGTAACTTAACTAGGTATACTTGCCTATTCGAATGGTATATGCCCCATCACATTTACAAAGATATATTATATGTAGTATAGTAAGTATCAAAACAAAATATCATGCAACATACCCAAATAATAATAATAATAATAATAAGGTTCACAAAAATTGAATAAAATTTACATAAGGTTGGAAAATTTTGCATGGATATCAAAATATAAAAAATTATTATTATTCTTTTAGCTAAAAATAATACATGCCATGTAAATAACATAATAACGATATAATACAAGATATTATACAATAAAGCTAGTCAATTCAAAATTTTATGAAAATGGATTACTTACACTAATTTCATTCCTTCTATATTCAAATTTAGTTTTATTTAGAGATTTAGTAAAGATGTATGCCAATTGATTATTCGTAGGAACAAGTTCTATGCTTATGTCACCATTGTTAACATGATCTCGAATACAGTAATGTCTCGCTTCTATATATTTCAACCTAGAATGATGCACATGATTCTTAATCAAATTGATTGCACTTATATTATTGCATTTTATAGGTATATTTTTCAACTTTAAGCCATAATCAGATAATTGTTGTTAGATTCATAATATTTATGCATAACAATTGCCAATTGAAACATACTCAACTTCAATTGTAGATAGGGCCACATAGTATTGCTTCTTAGAAGACTAAGAAATCAACTTCTCTAGTAAAAACTGGTAAGTGCTTAAGGTACTTTTTCTATTTATCTTGCAACCTATATAGTTAGCATTTGAGTAACTAATTAAATCAAAATTTTGATTTTAAGGTACTAGATTCCCAATTTAGCTGCGCAAGATATATAATTGAGAGTACGTTTCATAGTTGATAAGTATGTTTCAGTTGGTTTTGATTGGAAATGAGTACATATACACACATTGAATAATATATCAAGTCATGATTCATTCAAATATAATAACAATCCAATCGAACTTATCGAGCTTGATTTTTTCCTAATTTTTAAAATATTTTCCTTAACCTGATCAATATTAAACCCTAACCTATTTAATATTGATCCCCGACTAAGAGTTGGAAAAAATTGGTTTTTTTTTTTCAAAAAACATTTTGGAGTCACTACACAATTAAATTCGAGGAAAAGAGGGTTTAGTTAAATTGATTAAGTAGACTAATTTAACCTAGTCACTAGCTCACTTGGAAAACCAATTTTTAGAAAAAGGCTTTGAAAACTAAAAATTTTGGATCTGAGGCTAATCTTTTAAATTCTAAATGGGTACCACTTTCACTTTTCGAATTTAAATTTACTTTTCAATAATACCCTTTAAAAGAAAACATCTAATTACATGTAAACAAGTAAATAACATCTAAAAAAGGATAATTGAACTATTATTTACAAAGATGGAAAAAAGAAAACTTTTCATATTTTAAGTTGTCTCATATTTGCATACGAGTGCCTACGTATCTACTACTGTGTAGTTTGAATCTTGTGAATCTAAGTCTACTATGTTTAAGCTACCGTGTTTGCAGTCGTGAAAGAAGATATGTTGAGGGCACTTTGATTATTGGAATTATTCTTTACTCACTCACTTCCATAATCTATACAAGCTTTGATTTATATACAAGATTGCCGTAAGCCTAAGACTAATAACAAACTACTAGCTAACAAAACTGTTTAACTAATAACCATGCAACAAACGCTAAACAATTACATTAGAATATCAACTAATTAACAACTAATCCTATCAGCTATCAAATAAACAAACTATACAGTAAATATTCTTAACCCCAACTACCCCCCACCCTACCACCACCACCACCTTAAGATGGAGTGTAAATACTGATTACTCCCATCTTGGATAATAAAGAATGAAAAGCTTTGTGGATGGTCCTTTAGTGAAAATATTAGCAATCTGTTGTCTTGTAGGAACATATATTGGTAAAATTATGCCTTCAAGAACTTTGTCACAAACAAAGTGTAAATCCATTTATAAATGCTTAGTGCATTTGTGAAAAACAAGGTTTTTAGCTAGATGCAAAGCAGACTAATTATCACAGAAAAGTTGAACCAGAAGAGAAACACTCGATATGAAACTCCTTAACCAAAGAAATCAACTAAATTACTTCATAAGTAGTAGCAGCAAGTGCCCAATACTATGACTTGACCGAACTCCTTGCAACTGTGTTTTGTTTCTTAGATTTCCAATTTGGTAAAAAATTCCCTAAGAAAACACAAAAACCAGTAGTGAATCTACGAGAATCCATACATCCTAGCTAATCACTATCACTATATGCTCGTAAAACCAAATCATTGGTGGAAGAAAAATAAATGTATTGACCAATTATTCCCTTAATGTACCTTAACACATGTTTAAGTGCTAATTGATGATTATGCCTGGGCTTATCCATGAATTGACTCAATACATGAATAGATTAGGTGATGTTAGGCCGAGTGATACACAAATATAAGAGTTTTCCAACAATCCTGCGATATTGTAAGGAATCAACCAACTCAGAACAATCATCTCTAGCAAGTCTATGATTAGGTACAATCAGTGTTGTCAAAGGCTTAGCTCCTAAAAAACCTGTTTCAGCGAGCAAGTTTAAAGTAAACTTGTGCTAAGACAAAATAAGCCCTTGAGATGACTGAGCCAACTCTAATCTAATGAAGTATTTGAGTACACCAATATCTTTGATCTTGAACTATGTATGCATATAGGATTTGAATTGATTAATAAGAGAAAGTTGTTTGCTGGCTACTGCTATGTCATCCACATAAACAAGAACAACAAACATGTTATCTCCTGAACCTTTCATAAGCAATGAATAATCACAATAAGATTGTTGAAAACCAAAAGCCAAAAGTGACCAAGTGAGCTTGGCATTCCCTTGTCTAGAAGCCTGCTTTAGTCCATCAAGTGATTTATTAAGCTTACAAACAAGCATACCATGTGAATGAGATCGTGTAGAAAGAGAAAAACTAGGTGGAATATCCATGAACAACTCTTCATGTAGATCTCCATTAAGAAATGCACTGTATATGTCCTTCTAATGCACATGCCAATTAAAAGATGCTACAAGACAAAAAAATAGTTTGACTGTAATATGTTTGATTATTGGACCGAAATTTTTAGCGTAATCAAAACCTTCTTTTCTACTATAACCTTTCACAACAAGCTTAGCCCTATACTTGTCAACTATCCCATCTACTTTGGTTTTAAGCTTATAAACCCATTTACACCTAACTGTATTCTTACCCATTGGCAAGGGAACAATAGATTAAGTATTATTTGCTACAAGTGCATCCAACTCTTCACACATTGCCTAACACCAAGGCTCAAGCTTTCTAGCTTGATCATAAGTACTTAGTTTAGAAAGTTGAGAAACCTAAACACTAAATGTCCGATAACTAGGGGAAAGAGAACTATATGATAACACCTGCTATATGGGGTGAGTAGTAGAAAAAGAAATATCATAAGTATTTGTGATACTGGATTAAAGCACATTAAGATGATAATCTTGAAGATATGAGGGACATTTGCATGTCCTCATGCTTTGTTTAAGACCTTTAGGACATAAAGTATCAGAACTGACACTCTGACTAGGTCCGATGTAATTAAGCTTAACAAACTCATTTGCAGTAGAACTACCATACTAGTAAGAAATCACAATATCTAGAAATAATGATAAAATATGTTCTGTACAAGAGAAAGAATCAATAGAAGGCAAAGAAACTGGAAGTAAAGATGAAACTATCTATGACTGAGTCAACAAACGAAATGGAAAAACATGTACAAGAAACTTAACATCCTTAGAAACAAAACACCTATTCTCTAACAAATCTTAAACTTTGTAACCTTTCATCCTTGATGAATAGCCAACAAATACGCAGGGATGTGCTCTACGATCAAACTTGGATCTATCATGCGTAATATTAGAAACAAAACAAAGAGAACTAAACACTCTGAAATGAGAATAAGAGGGCTCTCTACCAATCAACAACTGAAATGGTGTTTATCCTTATAAAACAATTGTAGGCAATCGATTAATTAAATGAGTTACTATCAATATAGCATCCCCCCAAAAATAGAGTGGCATAGAAGCTTATATCAATAAAGCTTGAGCAATTGAGATCAAATGCTGATGTTTACACTCAACGACACCATGTTGTTGAGGAGTCTTAGCACAAGAATTTTGATGCAAAATTCCATGTATAAGATAGAATTGGCTTAAAATAAACTCTTTGCCATGGTTAGTTCAAATAGCTTTAATACGAGATTGAAATTGTATTGACACCATTTGATAGTAACTTGGAAAAAGCATAGAAACATCATGCTTAGATCTCATCAAATAAACCCATGTGACCCTAGTAAAATCATCCACCATAATAAGAAAGTATTTATATCTTTCTAAAGTTGGAGCAACAAAAGGACCCCAAATGTCCATGTGAACTAGTTTAGAAGTAGCATGGATATTAGGAACATATATAGGGAAAACACTACGTTTTTGTTTTGCCAAAGTACATATCCAACAATAAAAAAGATTACAACTATTGTCCTTACTCAACTTACTAATCTTCTTCAATTGATTGTAGGAAGGATGACCAAAACGAAAATGCCAAACATCAAAAGTTTTAGGCATAACATTTATTACATGTGAAAAGAATACATGATTTAAAACTGAACTATCAACAATATCACTTTACTGTTCCAACAGATATAATCCATGCTTAGCTTAAGCCCAACTAATCACCCTTTGATTGGAATAATCCTAAATCAAAGCAACTTGTTTTGTAAAAATCATAGTATAACCACTATCTTGTACAAGCTTGCTGACAGAGATAAGATTGTGATTAAATGAAGGAAGAATTAAAACATTATGCAATACCAAATCTGCTGTTAGAACAACAGTACCAACATGTGTTGTAGTTGGTTGCTGACCATTAGGCAAGAATACATGCCTTTAATCAATTGGAACACGTATGAAACAAACTAGTTGTATTGATTATAAGATCAATGGCTCCATAATCCAAAATCCAAGTAACAACATTTAATTGTAAATAGCAAGAGCCAAAATTGATATTACTTGGCATATGTCTCATAGAAGGAATTGCTTCCTCATAAAAAGTAGCCTATGCAATAAAAGCTATACAAGAAGACGTATCTACTATGGAAGCAACATTATTAACATTTAAAACATTCAAAAGGCATAACAAGTTAAGAAACTATTCTTTAGAAAAATTAACACCTCCATGTTCACCTTTTATAGCCATATCACCTCCTTTTAGAACATTACAATTATTATCTAGAATAGGAGTATTAGCTACTAAATTTGACAATCCCCTAAAATTACCCTATCCAAATGTAACTTGATTTAGGCTAGTCATATGCTACTTGACTAAGCTATTATTCTTGAAATGTAAAGGAAACCTTATCAACTTATAACATTTCTCCTTCAAATGCCCTCTTTTTCAACAATAGCTGCATATAACCTCGATCTATTTCTTGGCATTGAACTAACAAATACCATAGCTGTAAACCTTTAAAATTTTTCAACCTAATACCCAAAGTAGACCCTAGTGTAGTTAAAGACTCTAAAAGTTGACAAGGCTAGTTAAGATAAAAATTCTAATATAACAATCGAAGATTTAATTGCGTAGAAAATTTTTAAACCTTAAATGTATATAAACACTAGAGATTGCGCTCGAAAGTGATAAAACCCTAAAACTATAACTTTAAGGATATAAAAGCACTAACTCACTATAGTTTATCCCAAAACCCTAATTGATAATATAACCTTATTATTATACCAAATCATTGGTAAAAGATTAAAAATAACTTTCAATCACTCATAAATACATACAATACTAAAGTAATCAATTGGAAAGTAAGATATTACATCATATATCACATTCATCTTCTAAGTATATAACTAGGTTAGTATTACATAGATATTACTTAGGTTACATATAGTGAACATTAATACCCTAAATGACACTTTTCATCTTAATTATACTAAGTAGCTTACCAAATGGTGTATATAAGATATAAATACTGAGTGGAAGATCTCATTATCTATTTTTTTTTTACTAATTTATTCACTAAACTTCTTATTTCCTTTCATTTCCTTAATCTTTCTCATAATTTTCCCTAATTACTTCATTATGTATACAAAATGGCATTTATTTTTGGAAAGTTGATCAAGTCAACACATGTTGACCAAGGTCAAAAGGTTGACTAAGTCAACATTTAGAAAAGTCAACAAAAGTTACTTTCACTTAAGAAAATATCTAAGTCTTCTAATGATTTCTTTTCTTTTAGCTTTTTCTTCCCTTTCCTTTTCCAATTACTGTCCACTCCTAACCCTTCTAGAGCCCTTCCTTCTTCTTTTCAAACATAATACAAAACAAAAAAAATCAAGTCCCTTCTCCTTCCTCCATAACTATGACCTCCCTTTCCCTTTCACTTTTCCTAATTTTCTAACTTTGCAACCAAATATCAAGAAGAAAACAAAGGTATGTTATCATGTATTATTCCATATTATCTAATAGTTAGATGAATAGGTAGGTTAGTTTATGAGGTTTATGTGTTGTGTACATATATGTTGATTAAGGCTTAAAGATTCAATTTTTATGTTTAGAAGTGTAAGATAGCCTTGGTAAATGGAAGAAAAGCATGTGTATATGTATTTAAGTATGTGTATATAAGTGTATACTAGATAAATAAAGACCTTTGTACATAAGAATTCAATATGTACATAACACAAAATAAGGCATATACCAACTATACATACATATACCATGCTAAATATACCCTTAAAATACAAAATGATGAAATTTGAGAAGCTTTAAGAGGAATTTTTAGCATACGAAAATACATATAGAAATACGTATGTAACCGTATATATATATATATATATATATATATATATATGGGTATACATATAAGTATAAATACAGTATAAGTATAAGTATATATATGAGTATACTAGTATACATATAAGTAGAGTAATGGTATAAGTATAAACTTAACATATGTATAAATATACATAAGTATACATAATACACTTAGGCATAAGGTAAGGCTTATATAATCAAATGATGATGTAAGCGATGATGCAATTAAAAGATGACATAAGCCATGACATAAGTAAATGATGATATAAGCAATGACACTAGCAATTGATGACATAAGCGTAAGCTTATAAAATAATAACTTATAAGATTACATAAGAGTATAACATAAGTATGTAAATGTACTTAGGATCCAAAAATCCTTTAAAACCCTAATACACATCCTAAATTAAATTAAACTTAATTAAGTACATGAGTTAGTAATACTAATGTAAAATTCCCTAAGTGTAAGAATCTAGTAGCTAATTAAATAATTAAGTCCTAAAATAGGATATAAATATAAGTAATAAGAATAATTAAGCTTCCATAGTTAAAATTTTAATAAATTTCATCTACATCATAAAACACGAGTCTTAATGTCCAAAATGGACATCATCGTGTAAACGTGCGTTCGAAAATGATGAAAAACGACTATAAATTCATAAATATTGAAAATAGAATAAAAAAGTTACATACGATTAGCAATTATGTTTAATCGAATAAAACTGATAATAATCTAAGTAGAATTAGGTAGATAGATATCTAGAACCGTTAGTTAATTCAATTACTTATTATCCCTGTTATCTCGTAATAATCAGGTGATTCCAACGAGGGCCAGGATCTTCCGAACGATTATTATGACTAGAGCGAGTTATCATAGTCAAGTGAGTACTCTTGATGACTCTATATTTGTTTGTACTTGTAGTTAGTGCATTTAAATTGAATATCAATAACTTGATGTATGGGGTTTCGGGATATGCGTGTGCTTGATATTGATTGATTATTGTGAGAAATATTGTTAAATACGATAATTGATGATTTGATTATATGATTGATTTTTATATGATTTGAATAGTTTACTAATATTGATTGATCGCCTCATAATTTAACCTAATTATATTTGGCTTATCTTAAATTAAAAGGGTCATGCATTATCCATGCATTGCATTACTTATTCCGACCGTCACTTCACGCAGAGATAAAAAGAGGCCTTATGGGGGTTGTTTATATATATTAAAGTGTTTTTATATGGTGCACTCATATAACATGACCTTACCCAAACCTACAAGCTTACTAGGCGATGGAGATGCCAACCATATGGCTAAGGGTCGAGTCTAGAGATCTTCGCTGTAAGGTGTAAGTGTGGATTGCGGGGGCTACCCACCGTTAGGCCTGGCATTTTGTGTACTATTAGACAACTTAGAAATGGAAATATATTTTACGAAATATGATATTCAAAGTTATGGATAAAAACCCAGGTGCTAGAGCCCAGTCATGATTGGTGTCGATGAATCTTCAACCCTTATCTCGAAGGGCATTAAAATCTGATATTATATACAGTACCAGTTAACAGCATACATTATTTGGCATACTGCGTGTGCATGCATTCATATGGTTGTAACAATTTGTTTGATAACTTGTTTGCCAGTATGGTATGAGGGATAGCTCACTAAGCTCTTGTAGCTTATTCCCCAATAGTCTTTCTTTTGCAAGTTTTCTTACGATGGGATTAGGATAAGTCTCGAGTACTGAATGCGAGATGAAGATATGTACATTAGTATTAGAATTAGTTAAGATCTTTATTGGTGATACATAAACATCCTTTATAGAAAATATTCACATGTTAGAATTTAATATAATTTAATTTTTCCTATAGTTTTATAATGTTGGCATATCCCGTCCTATTATTTGGTAGGGGATACCAATTCTCTATAGTTTTGAGAAACTGTAGGATATCAGACATCCATAATTATTTATAATTACATATTACGTTATGTTATAATAAATTACTTACTTGAAAATCAGTAATCTTAATGATTTATTATTTAGAGTCTTGCAATCTCTAACTTGCAAAGCGGTTTTTATATCATGGGTGCACACATGTTATGGAAATTTTAGGCAATCTTACTAGGCCCCCTTTAGGGTCCTGACAATAGTCGAAGCTTCTATCATAACAAAATCCTTTAGTTGATTGGCTTATTGAAATTCATCTCTTATTACTAGATTATAGGCTTCATCTAAGGTTGGAAATGGCCTTAAAACCAAAATTTGAGACCTAAGTGCAAAAAAACTCTCATTCAAGCCATTGAGAAACTTAAAAACATAGTCCTCTAAAGCCATTTCTATGAACTTATCAAAGTATTGTTAAGTGCATGATCCATAAGAATAAGGTGGTAGTGGCAAAAAATTATGTAATTCCTCCTAAACAATATTCAACTCCAAAAAATATTCATCTACACTTCTAGAACCTTAGATAATATTACTTAGCATATGATATAGTTGACAAATCCTTATGTCATTAGGTTGAGAAAACTGTACCTTCAACATATCCCAGATTTCTTAAGCCATGTTCAAATACAACACTGTAAAAGCAATTGGTTGTGAAATTGAGCGTAGTAGCCCAGCCATTATTAGATTGTTACATCGATTCCATACTGCATATAACTTGTTTGCTTTATCTAGAACTAGAATAGATCCATCCATGAATCCAACTTTGTTTCGAATTGAGAGTGCCAACATGAATGAGCGACTCCAAGTATTATAGTTAATTCTAGTCAATATTGGCATGATTGTTATTGAGTTCTATGAATCCGAGTGATGAATGTAGTAAGGAGAGTTTACGTCATTTGATGTTAATGTAAACATATCGATTTAGAAGAAAAGCTCTGATACCATGTTGTGTAGTCTGAATCTTGTGAATCTAAGTCTACTATGTTTAAGCTACTGTGTTTGTTGTCATGAAAGAAGATATGTCAAGAGCACTTTGATTACTAGAATTATTCTTTACTCACTTACTTCAATAATTTGTACAAGCTCTAATTTATATACAAGATTGCCACAAGTCTAAGACTGATAATAAACTACTAGCTAACAAAATTGTCTAATTAATAACCATATAACAAACACTAAACAGTTACAATTAGACTATCAACTAACTAACAACTAATCCTATCAACTATCAAATAAACAAATTATACAGTAAATATTCCTAACACTCGTTATGTGGAATCAGACTTCCGTAGTTCGTTCTAAAAAATTTAAGAGGGTTGATTTCTTTTAACTTTTGAAAATAGTCGACTTTAAGTTCATTAGCTATTTAATTTTATTTAAGAAAAACATCTAAGAGAAAAGGGGTCTAATTTAGTGTTCTTATTTTTAGGGAAATTCTAAAATATCCTAATTTTTGAAAAAGGGTCCATTTATTTGGAAAAAAAAATTCCTAAGTGATAAAACTTTTTTAAAAAATCCTAAAATACCTAAATGCAACTTTCCATGAAATATGCAATTACCATGGCTAATATGCCTAACTATAGAAAAGATACTTAAATCATGGAAAATGTGCTTGATTATAGAAAAGAACTCTAAATCATAGTAAAGATGTCTAAATCATTAAAAGGATGTTTGAATTATGAAAAGAAAAAAAATTCTACAAGAAGCCCTAAATTTGAAAAGAGTTTATTTATTTTATTGGAAAAAGGATTTTTTTCTAAGTGATAAACTTTTTATTTTTATTTTTATTATTTATTTTTATGATTTTTTCTTATTATTTTTTAAATATTTTTGTTGTTCTATGTTTTGATTGAAAAATAAATAAATAAATAAACATGCCTCTCTATCCTTTTTCTCTTTCTTTCTTTTCCTTTCCTTGTTTTTGTTATATTTTTCCTTTTCTTTTTCGTTTTTTTCTTCTTCTTTTTTCATATTACAATTACTAATAAAACAATAAATAAATAAATCAGAAAATTAAAAAATAAAAGAAAACAACAACAAACAAAGAAAGAAAAGAGGCTGGACTTGGATGCAGTACGTGGGTTGGTGGATTGATCGGAATTCGGGTTAACACGCAAGAAGAAAGAAGAAGAAGATGGTAGTAGTAAAGTGGGTTGCTCTATGTAGTTTCAATACGATTTTTAAGTTGGAAAGGCCGTTTTCATGCATTTTGTATAAGAGAATAGGAGTGTAGGGATGATGCTACAGTATAAGGAGGTGGTTTTGGTGGCATTGGTGAGTTCGGCAGTGGTAGTGACAAATTTAAGGTGGCTCTTGGTGCTACTACGGGGTCCTTAGAAGGGAGTGAAGGATGTTTTCTAGAGTTTTTGAAGTTGGGAAAGCCAATGGTGATGGTAATTCCACTTTAAAACAAGAAAGAATGGAGCTTTCTAAAGAGAGAAAAAAACTCGATCTAGAGAGAGAAAGTTGTAATACCCCAAGATTTCGAGCCCATATGATAACCTTAGAATCCGATTCTCTAAATTTAGGATGCTAGATTATGTTATTTGTTTTATTTCAAACTTTACAATAAGGTTAAAAAAATTAGACGAAGTAATTTAAATAAAGTCATTTCTCAAAACAAGCTATATAAAAATATTAATTTAAGAAAGTGTCAATTTATCAATAAAACCGATAAATACGAAAAACATGAAATTCAAGGTTAAGATATAATGAGATATCATAGATAAGTTATTTAACTTATAAAAATAATAAATGAAGTTGAATTATATGTAATTACATGTATTAATATAGAATATGCATTATATGTATTAAATACATATATATAATACTAAATTATTATTAAAATAAGGTAAATTAATATAAAATAATAAAAAATTAATAAAAAAATGAAAGGATGAGTTATCCAATAATGTGACAGCTTAGAATCAATTGGAATTGATGAGTCAAAAGGTAAAATACAAGAAATTGATACCTTACGCTTTGAAAAATAAAAAAAATGACATGTATACGCCACATGTCTAATTTTTATTAATTCTAATTCATTTGTAAATTATAAATAGGGCATGTACACTTCAAAAACAATATTTTGGAAGTTTGAAAATACAAGAAAATTTAAAAAAAATAGAGAAAAATAAGAAAATTCGAACAAAAATAGAGCACGGATCTAATTTAGCTTGGTTCAAAGGGTTGTAGGAGTTCTATGGTAATGGCCATTTGAGGTCAAAGAAAGGACCACGAGAGGAGATGTTCTAATAAGGTTGGGTGGCTCGGTGGTGGCCGGAGGCAATTGATTCAAGTGAACCAAATTTCCAGCTAAGAGTTTCTTTATTTTCTAAAAATAGCAAATGAAGTTATTTAATTATATTTTATGTGTTGATTAATTTTGTAATTTTATTTTAGTAAAATAAATATTGGAAACATAAGGTCCTTAAGAAATGGCTCTATTTGGATAAAAATTAGATTAAATTTTAGAAATATTAAATAATGTCATTTCAAGCTGAAATTTTGTACATAATATACTTAATATATGTATTTAATTTTAGTAATAATAATTTTTTAAAATAATCATGTTTACTATTTATTGTAATTATTTTGGACAAAATTGGCAGTTTCATTGTTTTATTTAATTAATTATTTTTTGATAAAATCAAAGTATGAGCCCTATGTATTATGGTTTCAAGAAGTTCATAATGATGTTTGAGACACTTGAATTTTATCTCGTGATTAAATTCTATTCCTTGCTTAATTTTTACTAAATTTGAGTTAAAAGCGCTATTTTCATAAAAATAAATAATGGCTAATTTAGTACAATTCATGGTAAATAATTAAACTATATATTTTTGTGAGTCTATGGGATTCTTTGTGGAATTAATTGAGCTCATATACTATTTGTTATGTATTTTCATATTATAAACCTATACATTAGCCTAATATATAATATAGTAATTGACACTAATGAGATACTTGTTGAATTTGTAAAAGAGTGATATTTTGGGTACATAATAGATACTGTTTGGTTTGAAAAATATGGAATTTTAGGATTTTTAATTTAGATATAGGGTTTATTTGAGTTAATTATGAAGTTACAATAACATATAGTTGGATTAATAATCCAAAAAGGATATTTTTTTACGTTTGACAAAATTGATTAGTCTTGATTTTTAATATATCTTAATAGTACTCAAAATAAAAATCATGATAATATAAAGTTTATTAAAATTAGATAAGAAATGAGTAAGATACGATTCGAGTAAGCTTGGGGAAAAACAATAGTAAAAGCTTATAAAAGTTTGGTGTCGACTTGTACATGACTTGGGGTCTATGTATATTATCCTAGATGTGATAAGTAAGGAAGGACTACATTGTGAAGCTTAGGATTTTATGCTGTTATCAAGCTTGAGTAAGTGGATAATTCTGTTTTCGTACAAGTAGACCTATGTCTACTTGACTTGGAGTCATATGTGTTGTGAATTGTAATAATGTGTTAGATTAATTGAATAAATGATTATGTTGAATGTGTATGTTGACTAAGGGAGATGTTTCCTCATGTATGATTGATTCATTGATATATATCTTTGTTTGGAAGACTTGGAAACTGAACTGTTCTCTAAGGTGTTCACTCAAGTGAACCCTATGTGAAGAAATATAACATAAAGTTGAGAAACAAAGCTGAAATTTAGATAGTTGAATTGTTTATAATGTGGAACTTAAGATTCATACTTGATACTAGGTTATTGTACCATTTACTGTATTCATGGCATCGCACAAAAGGACCTACGGGTCAAGTTTTTGAAAGCTTGAACATGCTGAGTTGGCTTTTGAGCATATAAAACTGCATTACTCAACTTATTATAGCTACGATGTGTGACTGACTATGTGTTGGATTTTCAAACACAGTGGGTAGTTTTTGTTGGAGGTTCTACTCCTAAGCAGCTCCATGTTGCCCTAGGTTCCTGAATGTAGTATCTAAATGCTCGAGTATGTTAACTAATTAGATGAAAATTTGAAAAAGTATAGGATATCGGTACCGAAGCATGTCACGTGCATGAGCATGGCACAAATTTCCAACATAAATAGTTTGTATTGATAACTTAGATTATGAAATTGAATTTTTTATAGCATTGATCTAGATGAATGTGTGTTGTGCTTGTTCTATGTTTTGCTTTATCCACTCTTACTTAGTTCAAAAAGAGCTAAAGGAATACTTATGTATCCTCAAGTTATGAAGAGAATTGACTAGGCAACATCAATTGGGGGAAAAAGTCTTTTGAGAGTACGTATGACAAAGACAACTGCTTTTGAAAAAGTCTTGTTGTATTTTGATCTTAGTTCCATGAAGGATCTGTAAATATGAAATAAAAAAAATGTACTGTATTCTAAGTGTTGTTAAGTCTAAAAGATATAATCTTTTGTATAAATAGGTGTAAAGCTTAACTTTGTTGTAGTACTCTTTTGTTATAAATAGAACTTTTCTTGAATATATATAAATACTCCTATGTGATAGTACATCCTGTGCTATGCCAGGATGTGATAAAAGTTATGATCAAAACTCGTATGGCGTAATTTGAGAGTGAATTGATGAAGGAAAACGATCCCTAAGCCTCTTTTTATATTGTTCTTAGCACAAAGAAGTTTAGGAAAGTAAAAAATGCCATCAATTTGGAGATTGAAAGTTAACGGGTATTTGATCTAAAATCAATGAAAATACATAAATTATTAAGAAATAATAGCCAAAGATTGTTTTTGGAGCTTCCTTCTTTCTTAGAATGATAATTAAAACCTTTAAAACTTAATGAGAAAGCTTGAATCAAGAAAAATGGATTTAGAGTAAAACCCATGAACTCAAGCTTTTCCTCATTTTTGGATTCAATTTTGACAAAGAAAATAGGCAAACTTGGGCGTAAATTAGGTACTATGCAAAAGTACTCCATGTCCTCTATTAATTACTGTATTTTATTTGATAAAATTTGGTCAAAAAATGAGTTTGATAGGATGAAAAAAATGTTGGGATCATATAGCCAATTCTCTTCTATTATAGCAATTGTTACGAGCTTAATCCATGGAGAAGAAGGTTTAACTAGTCTACACCCAACTAGAACACACTACGTGGCGCATGTTTGCTTTATCAAAAAAAAAAAAAAAAGGCACATGGAGCAAGTATTGAACTTATGAACTAAAGGGAGGTCTAACATGTCTTGGCCAACTATGCTATTAGCTTTTCTCATCATGTTATGCAAGTTAATTTTATTTAAAGATTCAAATTACTTGAACCAATTTTGCAACCTAAGGCTCAAATCAAACCCAAATTGACCGATTGAAAATGCAATAATTTCGATGATTAAGTACACATATGTTAGAAATAATTATCATTTCAAGTCTAATTTAATAGTTTTCTAGTCATCTAGTTAATTCAATATTGATTTCCTTGTAAATCAATTAATTTAAGTTTGATTGAATAACCATTTGAAACCATGATTAACTTAAATTAATTTCATCTTTACGAACCAAAAAATTAACCATGGTTCGAATATTAATATTTTTTTAAATTTTTAAAAGAAAAAAATATTAATATTCTCAAATATAACCTAAACCGTTAAATCACAAATGCGTACTTTTGACCCTAAAGATGAGATGACCTATTCCAAGTGACCCAATGACCTTAAAAATAATTGGAGAGTTTTATTCCCTAAAAATTCTAATTTATATATTTTTTATTTTCCTAAATTTTTCTTTTTTTTTTTTTACTTTTTCTAAATTTTCTTTTTTTTTTTTGTGATTTTTCCAATTTTAAGACTCCTTACCTTTTTTAAAAAATTTTAAAATAAAAAGGGATAAAAATGAGATGTTTACAAAACTCTTATATAATTTTCCATTAACTTTTTTACCTATATCATCTAAGTCTAATCGTATAAAAGTAGACGTAAGAATAGTATTACCTTTGACATTTTCCAATCCGAACTTCTTTAGGATTTGTCTTGTATACTTTTCTTGATGTACAAAGGTCTCATTGTTTGTTTGCTTTATTTGGACTCTAAGAAAAATGTTCAATTCGCCCATTAGGGGCATCTTGAACTCAACCTGGTTTCTTTGAAATTAGGTAAGCTCTTCTTGTATGGCACTAATCCAACTATTATTAGAAAATGCAATTGCGACTATTTTCCCTTTACTATCATCTCTAAATTTGGCATAACCTCCTTCTTTCAACTCTAAGCTTGTAAATAACAAAGCATCTCCCGGCATATGATGTGAGCACTTTCTATCTAGGTACCATGTTTCTTTTAATCTTACTCCATGTTCCTATAACCATCAAAGTAAGGTTAGGTTCTCTTAACCCAAACTAGCTTACAGAGGTGTGTAAACAGGTTAACCAAGCTCGGCTCATTGTGGCCCGTGGGTTAAACGAGTCAGGTTTGTTTAGCTTGCTTTTAAACGAGCCAAAAAACCTTGGCCCTAACCTATTTAAAAAGTAAATTAAACGGGTCGACCCAAATTGGCCCACTTTAGCCCATGAGTTAAACAGGCTGGGCTCATTTAACCCACTTTTAAACGGGCAAAAAAACCTTGGCTTAAACCCTTTTAAAAAGATGGTTAAACAGGTCAAGTCGCGGGCTACAGCTCGTGGGCTAAAGCCCACTTGCACACCTCTACTAGCTTGGGTCCACCAAAGTTCATACTCAAATTATTCAATGATTTAACTTGTTGAATACTGAACTTTTTCATTTTACAAAAAACAATACTTCTTGATATGACCAGGTTTATTACAAAAAAAGCATGCACAAGAATTAGTTACTCAATACTTGTAAGTTATTTGGTTCCTCAAATTTTAACTTTGGTAGCCTCTAAATTTGTTTCTAATGTATCCTCTAATTGGATACTTCTTATTTTGATTAGGGTATCCTTTATTATACCCACTCCCATGCACAACAAACTTAGCTTTCTCATGCAAATTACTATTTTAATAAATTTAACACCAACTATTTCCTTTCCTTTAATGAATAAGGTTTTATTAGCCGAATTAGGGGATTTTCCATGTTTATAGCCAAGTTCATTTCTAGAATTATCCATCCTTTTGGAAGACAATAGCAATTGCAACTTTTTGTCACTTTCATTAAATTTGTTAAATGTTGTGTCAATCATACAAGACAAGCCATCTATTCTAACTTTCAATTCTTTTATTTCCTCCTTTAAAGTTAGATTTTCCTTTTTTAAGCTATCTTGACTCATTTTTAGATTTTCATTATCAATTTGTAGAACTTCATTATCATTCTTCAATATATCATTTCATCATCTAATAGAGGATTCATTTGTGATAGTGCATCCTTCTCATTTTTTAATGCCTTAATTTCATCATCTTGTTTATTCAACTTCACATTAGCCTTTTCAGATGCCTTTAAACTTTTAATCTATCTACGCACACTTTGAGGTATTTCATCCTTAGAGTCAAAAGTTACCTCAAAAAGAGCTATGAGACACAGGTTGGCCTCGTCTTCTTCTTCTGAATTAGTCTCTAAGTCTATCTTGGATTCATCTAAGTCACTCAAAATGGCCAGTAATGCTTTCTATTTCTTCTTGTATTTTTCTAGTTTCTTCAATAAGACTAGACACTCATACTTGATGTGCCTAGGCTTCTTGCATTCATAGCACATCGATTCCTTTTTCTCCTTCTTCTCTTCTCTATAACACTTTCCTACATCATATTTAGAATGATTAGAAGAATAACATTTACTAGAAAGCTTCTTTGTACCTCTCCTCTTGAGTATTCTATTGAGCCTCTTAGCTAGCAAAGTTATGTCCTCATCATCATCTATTTCAGGATTAGTCTTTGATTCAATCTATAAATTGACTTCTTTGGCTTTGAATGCAATTGTCTTCTTGTTACTCTCTAGTTCATTCATATGCTTGATATGAGATTAGAATCATTAATCCTTTTACCAAGTAAAGCCAATTCATTAGTTATTGCAATAAAACAATTAAATACATCATGTATTTTTTCACCCAATTGAAACTTAGACAATTTATATTGTTAAAGTAAGAGTTAATCCGAGTGTCCTTGATTGTTGTGGTTCCTTCATAAGTCTCACTCAAGGCATCCTAAATATCTTTTATAGTCCTACAAGAAGAAATAAGATAGTATTCAGATGGGCTATCGTCATTAATAATAAATTTTTCACTTAATTATTATTCTTAATTTTTCTCTTTTTGACCTCTATAAACAATAGATCTCCATCAATTGAACTTTCAATGTCTCTAAACTCTATGATCTTTATGAATCGAAACCAGTTGCCTTAACATAAGTTTTCATCTGGCATTTCTAGTAGGCAAAGTTAGCACCATCAAAATAAGAAGTACGATTTGTAACAACAAACATATTGTTTTCTACCATGGATCTTTGAACTCTAGATAATAAAGAGTCAAGCTTTAATACCAAATGTAGGTCTTGAAAGTAACCAAGAAGGGGTTAAATTGTTTACTTATAAAAATTTAATCTTTTTGCAAAACTTTATTAAAGGTGTCCTATTTGATTACTTTGTTAGATTTGGCATAAAATAATATATAAAGATAAATCAAACATAAAATGAAAAGAGAGTAGGATTGGGAAGACCAAGCTCAAGAATTATAGTGTTCCAACCTTATGCTTACTATACTCTTCCAACTCCACTATTGGGGAACTAGTATTTTTCACCGGTATCGTTCCACTATCTACTTTTTAACACTTCAATAAAGAGATAACATTATTCTATTGATCTTTGTTGATTTCTTAGAAAGTTCTTTGACAAATCTTGAATTATCTTAAGTTAGCCATTAGAAGATATATTTCTTGAATTGTGGAAGCTAAATTTCTTTCTATTTGAATTTAACTTGAAAGTTGGACTTTACTTTAATAAACCAACAAGTTTACATGTATTCTTGCTTATATTCTTTGATGCAACTCTATAAACTCTAAAATATCCCTTGCAAATTTGAATTTCCTTGCTGCTAAATCTCTTACATATTAGGAGCAAACCTTTTTGCTTGATATATCTTGAATTTGAAATTTTAATCTTGATGCCTACATAATTGACTTACCTAAAGATTATGGAGTCTCAAACTCCTTTAACATTACCTACCTTTACCCATATGTTTCTTAAGAAGAGCAACAAGTAACTAAATCAGATTTGATCCCAAATCTTAAATAGCATGGAAATGATAATAGGGATCACAGACTAATATCTTGCTCTCGAGCTTGAGGACTCACCCATATGGTTTGCCGAGCTATCCAAGGGGAGTTGAACTTTAAGGAACAATGTATTTTCCATCATGATCTGTAGAGGGTCTCTATCCCAACCTCTCTTTACCTCATTGAGAAGACTCCCGAAGTGCCCAACCTATTACCAAGCCAACCACCTATTACAACACTAAGGCCAAGCGTTGAATATGCATATTGCTAGTCAAACACGTAATCCAAGGTCAAGTTGCCCCACTTCCAAGCCGACTAGCTAAGGTCGATTAGAAGAGTGACCACCCACTGGACCAACTCTTCCCAAGCCTTGAATAAGAGAGTTGTCGAGTTACCAACCTAACTTACTTTGCTCAAAATCAGCCCTACTTAGCAAGTAATATCATCAGGACCACATATTAGACGATTGGCACATACTTCTTTTTTTCTGACATCCGTACTATCCTATTTGTACCCAAACATTCCTTTTTGTCTATTTACGACTCTACCCTTGTAAGTTATTTCTTTTTCCTTTTCTAGTAGGAATCTTTTTGTAATTTACGTAAACCTAGGACTTACTCTAATTGGGCCATATAAATACTTATAACATGTAATAACTGTAATATGAGTGACATAAAATTTGAGACATTATCTTTCCTTCTTCTTGAGCTTGTGTTTTCTCATTGAGAACCAAGACCTTGAAGAGCTCTTATCTCGGCCATTAAGCATAGACTAGTGGCAAGTAACCTTGTATTATATTTACGTGTCATATCAAGTATAGTTTGAGCTTACGTGAGGCATTAGTGAGCTATATCCACCGTCGGTGCACGAGAACCCCTACTCAACCTTCGACTACTATTTAGCTTTTAGACCATCTTAAATTTTAGACCCATACTTTTGGCTTGTGTGATATTGATAGCCATATGTCATCCTTCCCAGTGACCCATATCATCTTAGTATCAAAGCTTAGCTACATTCGAGCAAACTTCTATTACTTGGTGCTTTAAGTGACTTGTTATTGCTAAAAGTATGTTTTAGAAACTGTCTGTTGTTGTCATAAGAGTTTGAGAAGCGTTTAGTGTCAAAGAAATTTAGCGATCTGTTTTCCCTTGTTTATAGTTCATAAAACAAAGTATGAATGTTCAATTTGTTTATTATGTGATGGTTGTAATTGTTGTTGGTGTGTTAAGTTTTGTTTGGTTGCTAATGTTGTTCGTGGAAAAAAATTTAAGTTGTGTTTCAGTTATTAATTTATTATAATAGACCACAATGTTTGACCCTAGTGTCTAAGGAACCTTAAGCAAAGCTTATTATGGTTAAGGTCGTCAAGAAAGTTTCGTTGCCCAATTTGTAGAAGAACAAACATAATAGACTTACTAATCTAATGACTACCATAAATGAACATAGGTAATGAGCTCTTAAATGACCCCTATAGAGGCTAAGTCAATGAGCTACTCAAGAGAGGCAATGGCTAATACAGTTGAGTTAGCACCCCAATTTGACCACCCCAACATGAAGGAGTGGATAGAGTTACTTTATACAGATTTGCGTTAGACAAGATCGAAGAAGAGGATGAAGAAGTAAGTGATGAAGAGGAAGAGTATTACGAACCCGAGGAAAGGAATATATGAGATTATAAAGTGCAAGGATTGAGGATGCATATTCCTAGTTTTTGTGGGAGTAGTGATGCTGAAGGCTACTTGGACTGATAATATAAGATTGAAAAGTAGTTTAAGTGCCATGAAGTGCTTGACAATGCTAAGGTCAAACTTATTGCGTTGGAGTTTATTGGTTATGCCGCCTTGTAGTGGAAGAATCTATAAGCCACCTAAAGAACAAAAGGAGAACTTAAAGTTAGAAATTAAGATGAAATGAAACGAGTCATGAGAAGAAGATTTGTCCCGAACTATTACTTATATGACACATTTAAGAGGTTATAGGAGTTGAGGTAAGGAGGGTCAAGTGTTGATGCATATGTGAAGGAATTTAAGATGTTGATGATCCATTACGAAGTTGTTAAGCTTGAAGACCAAACTATATCCCAATTCATTAGTGGGTTAAAGTATGCGATTGGAGATGTTCTGGAGACTATGGACATCAATACACTTGATAAAGCTATTCAAGTTGCCCAAAGGATTAAGAGGTGTCGAGCCGAAAGGTTCCGAGCTCCTATTAGTTGGCTTATACTTAGCTAACTTGTTTTGAGCAAACCTGTACAATCAAAACTAAGTAAAGTTGCTAAGGCCTGACTTGCTCAAACTACCAAAGTAGAGGAGAAAGAAATCTCAAGGAAGTTTAAGAAGGGCCAAAGCTTAGGCAGAAAGATGAATGAGATCAACTGCTTCAAGTGTCAAGGGTTTAAACATATGGCAGTAAAATGTCCGAATAGATGAGTAATAATGATTAAGGGAGAGATGCCGACCATTGAGGTTAATAATACTAATGAGGATCCTAAAGAATCTAGACACCTAAAACAGTCTAAGAAGGAGGAGATCATTTATAGTGAAGAGGGTAATTTTATGCTTGCAACAATGGTGTTAAGGAGAGCAATAAGTGTGAGTCTTGTGCCAAAGGACAAGCAGTGACAAAATTTGTTCCATATTGGCTGTAAGGTAATGAGTTGTTGTGTCCATTAGTTGAAGTTGCCAACTAAGCCCCACCCCAAGCCTTATAAACTACATTAACTCAGTGAAAAGGGGGGCTTACAAGTGAATAAGCAAGTGGCTGTATCAATTAGTATTGGAAACTATCAAGACAAAGTGTCCTGTAGCATGTTACCCATTAATGTGTCTCATATTCTTCTTGGAGAACCATGGATGTTTAATTGGAATGTGATATACGATGGAAAGAAGAACACATGTTCCTTAGAATACGAAGGTAGGAAAGTAAAGCTAAGCCTTATGACTGCTGAACAAGTTAAAAACATGTAGACTCAACTGAGTTGAGTTTTGAAGAAAGAGGCTTTAGTGATGACCCAAGCCAAGCAAAAGAGAGAGATGAAGCTTGAAAGGTTGACCTATTTACTAGTCAAAAGGTTACTTGAGATGAGAGGATTAGATGAGGAATTACCACTTGCCGAGGTGAATTCCTTACTGAATGAGTTTATCGACCTGTTTGCAGGTGAATTACCAAAAGGTTTGCCCTTGATTCGAGACATTGAACATGCAATAGACTTGTAACTAATAGCTACACTACCAAACAAGCTTGCATATAGGCTAAATCCTGAGTAAACTGGCGAACTATAGAGATAAGTAGATGAACTAATGAAGAGAGGGTATATTCAAGAATCCTTAAGCCCATATGCCATGCCAACTCTATTTGTACGAAAGAAAGATGGGTCATAGAGGATGTGTGTAGATAGTTGAGCTATCAGTCGTATCATTATCAAGTACAGGTATCCCATACCTAGGCTTAATGATATGCTCGACAAGTTAAATGGACCAAGAATGTTCTTAAAGATTGGTCTTAAATCTAGGTACAATCAAATCAAAATGAGAAAGGGAGATGAGTAGAAGACCACATTTAAGACCCACCATAGATTATATGAATGGCTTATGATGCCATTTAGACTGTCAAATGTCCTGAGTACATTCATGAAACTTATGAACCATATGCTCTAAGAGCTAATTAAGGAATTTTTTCTTGTATATTTTGATAACATTCTAATCTACAGCCCTAACTTGGAGACTTACTAAGAGCACCTCTAAGTAGTTTTCTCAAAACTCCAAGTTAAGAAGCTTTATGTCAATCTGAAGAAATGTGACTTCTATCGACCTGAAGTAATCTTCTTAGGATTTGTTATGAGTGGAGTAGGTATACAAGTGGATGAAGAGAAAGTGAAGGTAGTTATTAAGTGGCCTATGCTAACCAATTTAGCTGACGTGCGATGCTTCCATGGCCTTTCATCATTCTATTGCTGATTTATAAGAAATTTCAATACTGTTGTAGCCTTACTCACAAGCTATCAAAGAAAAATGTTGAGTTCAAATGGGGAGAAAAGGAATAGAAGAGTTTTGAAGAGGCAAAGGAGAAGCTAACTACCACCCCTATCTTAGCTCTACTAAGCTTTGACAAAGTATTTGAAGTGGAGTGATGCATCTGAACTAGGCATAGGAGCCATGCTTGTTGATAACTAGATTTTACCCTAACATGTTACTCGGTAACTTGGTTAATGAAAGACCAACTAATGTTATTTCCGATTAATCCCAACAAAGGCTTAATCCATCTCATGGGCCTTAAAGCCCAACTTGCTCATATATTTGGTTTGAACTCAAGAAAGTAGCTCGAACAATTATGACTTCATACAATCTCATTACATAACCTGATACAGGGTTGATCCAGAAAGAAATGATAGTGGATTTGGAATGAAAGAATAGGAATAGGTATTCAAAAGGAAGATGGGTATGAAGAACAGGAAAGTTTTTAATGGTGAATATGAATGGATATAACTCATTAAGACACAAACACAATCAAGGGTTTAAGCTTCAAATAGAGTTCGATACAACTTATGAACACTCAATGTTGCTCGAGGTTTCAAATGAAGGTTAGATGCAACTCACTAACCGATTCAAATGAAAGGGTTCACTATAATCTGAGAACAAGATTGATAAGAATGCAGGGATGACTAAAAAGTCTAATCAACACTTAATAATCTGGCAAATGCTAACTCAAGTATAACCTTGCTCGAAAGAGGAAAGTTTCACTTTCTGTATATGTTTCTATATATCTATCTCTGTCTTCTCTATCTCTATACAAATGTTGCTATTTATAGCAAGTCCTAAACCCTAGTGACAAGGTTGTAAATAATGTATAAGGCCTTAAACCCTAAAGAATTGAGCCCATAAATAAATTGAAGAAAAACATATACAAGAATACAAAACTGTACGTTTTACAGGACTCAGCATGTCTTGAGAGGAGTAGTATTTGAGCTGGATGGGGTTGGCAATTGAATGTCCAGGTTCGAGAAGGGGTCCCTAACATCTCATATGTCTTGGCCGAGACACTAAAGAAGTAGGCCCAAAATTGCTGAGTCATAAAATCAATCGGTATAAGTCTCTCTCGGATGTGCCAAGTGGTTCTTTGGTTTTAATTACTCGGCTGTGTGATCTCTTGGCACTTCGGCTGATGACAGGCCTGATGCCAAGTGTCTATCTTCCTTCCTCTTATCCTTTTGGTTATAGTTCGACCTCGACAAGCATTGATAGGCCTCAACTTGGATGTGGTTGAAGGCTGATTCCCATCACAATCGCCTACCACTCCTATACTTTAGGCATATGCTTAATTACGTGATCACCACGTGGTCCATGACCAATGATTAACCACTATTATAAACACCTGACATTCACCTATAAATAAGAGAAGAAAAGCATTGGAAGAACTCTCTTATGCCCTTCAACACTTCATTTATTCACTTACTCTTTACTAAAACAAACACTTACTTAGGCATTGGAGTAACTACACCAAACTAGCCTTAACACCACTTAGCCTTTAATTTGTGTATTTGCAAGATTAAAGCTCTACACAAAAATCACTTAGCAATAGTACTGATGTAGGAGGGCTAACCTTTTTCCTATTTCAGTGAGAAGCTTAGAGGAGCTATGCTCAACTACTCTATATATGATAAGGAGTTCTACTGCTTAATCCAAGCTTTAACTGTTTGGAAACATTATTTATTACCTAAAAAATTTGTGATCGAAACTAATCATGAATCTTTGAGATATCTAAAGAGCCAACCTAAGTTATCCTGAAGACAAGCTAAGTAGGTTAAGTTTATGGAGGGATTTTCCTATGTTGTCAAGTATAAGAATGGGAAGAATAATGTCATAGCCGATGCCCTACTTGGATTTTCTATGATTAAGGATTTATATGTTGAGGATCCATACTGATAGGAATTAGCCAGCGACTATCTCGAAGCTGAAGCCGAACAATTTGTGTTGAGGCTTAATAGTTGTCAAACGACTAAGAGGTAAAAAGGTAAACACTTAGCTTCAGGCCTGTTGACTACCAAGAAGTTAAGAGAGAACATTGCTAAGAGTTAGAGGCCTAAGATCCACTCGATACGTACGAAGAGACTCATGCTAACTAATCCTAAGACTCGACAATTATGGGTGGACCTTTCAGGTGTCTTAGCTAAGCATTGTGAGACTTTAAGGACACCTCCTCAGACCCAAACATCCAATTGCCAGCCTTGCCCAATTTAAATCCTACTCCTTTTAGGACAGGCCGAATAACTGCATCCCAACTTCTTCTATTAAATGTACTGTTTTGTATTTTTTTGAATATTTTCCTTATTATAATTATGGGCCCATTCTTTAGGGTTTAAGGCCTTGTCCATTATTTATGTTTTTTCTACTAAGGTTTCAAGACTTGCTATAAATAGTAATATTTGTAATTAGGAAACAATAATCAGGTAGTGAAGAATATTCCCATACTTGGAACTTTTCTCTTTTCGAGTAAAGTCATCCTTGAGCTTTTAGAGCTAATGTTACCGGATTATTGAGTGTGCTTTACTCTTTAATCTCTCTTGTGTTCTTATCAATCTTGCCTCTTAAGATTATGGTGAACCCTTCATTTGAGCGAGTTTGTGAGTCGCATCGAACCTTTTATTTGAAACTCGAGTGACATTTAGTGTTCATGAGTCATATCGAACCCTATTTCAAGCTCAACCCTTGATTTTATTTGTGTCTTGGTGTATGATATCCATACACATTCATCATTAAAACCTCCCATTCTTCTTCTTGTTCATCATATCCACTTAAAACCCAAATATTTATTCTGGTTTCCAACCCTACTGCCACATTATCTTGGTATCAGAGCTTTAGAGAGATACGCATATTAGTGTTTTTCAAAGTTTGATTTATGGTTTAAACATTTCTGTTAATCATCGTTCTATATTATAGTACATTATTCGTGTTCTTAGTAGTTGTAGTATTATCCAATTTGTACTAGGTTATTGAATCAGGTAACAGTAATTTTTGGGTTACTGTTAGTTACATTATGATGCAATAGTATTTGTGGAGTTGTCTTAGTGGTAGTTCCAAGTCGAGTACAGTTGAGTGTATAACGACCCTAGGAGGGGCCTAGTAGTATTACTTAAAATTTCCATATCACGTATGCACCTATGATAAGAAAACCGTCTTACAAGTCAGAGATTGTAAGACTTTAAATAGTTATTCACTATGGTCTTCAATTTTAGTTCATTGACTCATTATATAATATAAATAATTATGGATATCCATTTTTCTACAGTTTCTTAGAACCGTAGAGAATCGGTATCCCTTACCAAAATAGTGAAATAAGATAGACAATTCTAGAAAATTCCAAACTTACAAAAGATACTAAACTTAATTGGGATATTAGTCGAATTCTGGAACATTCCGAATTAACTACACAAGTTTTTCATCATACCGATTCAATGGTAGCACTCTGCACTCGATTCCTATCCCTGTCCTAACTATCGATCAACCTACAAGGAAAAGAACTATTAAGGTGTAAGCTTACGCTTAGTGAGATAAATACCCCCGTCAGTACCATATGGTAGAAATATATTAGATGCACAATCATATAAATGTATGAACAATCAGTATGCTAAACAATGCATGCAATGGCCTAAGAATTGTATACAACTCAGAATTACACCCCCTATAGTCAGGGTTTAGAGATAATTAATCGACCCAAACCAAAATCCAGGTTCTAGACCTTGGGTTTTAATATATTAGCATTGTTGTGCTTAAGTCAAAACAAAACTATGTATATATATACATATATATACTTTCATTTCCAAATAATAAATCATATTTTCAAAATCCTAAGTCTAATGGTGTGATGGCCTCCACAATCCATAAACACACACCCTAAGTAAAAGCCACAAGACTCGGCCCCTCGCCGACAATTGGCATCTCTCGGCGCCTAGTAAGCTCATTAGCTTAGAAAAGAGACTCAATAAAAATGATGACATAGCTAGTACCTAATTCTACAAGAGACTTGTTCTCCTGTGAGTCCCTCCCATCTTCTACGTGAAGCAACAATCGGTGTTATCTAAATAAAATTATAGGGAATGCATGATTCATCTTATTTCTTAATCATATAGATCGTTAATCCAATTTTTCAAGGTGATTAAACAATTTCATTCCATATAATTGCAAGTGTAAATTATCACAACAATTCCCATTATTATATAATTAACAAGCCATAGCATTCAGTTCACAAATTCATACACATGCATTTCCTATATCCCACAAGTATCCAAATTTATATATATATATTTAGGTGGATCTATTTGACAAGCAAAATCAAGTAAAGAGTTATCAGGAATTTACTCACTCAACCATGCAGATCGATCAAAATAATCTGGGATAGGTCGTTTCCTAAAAACCGGGACCTATGGACATCGCAAAGATAATACTATAAGGATTTGAAATAGAATTTAGAAAACTAAACTAAAATCCTTTTAGTTATACTTTTGACTTAGCTTCATATTTTTCTCGATTTTTACTTAAAGTTTAATCACATATAACTTTCTCGTTTTAAATCCAATTTTTATGATCTTATAGTCAATCTTCATTTTTTTTAGTATACTTTAATGTGGTGAGGTTATATTTTCATGATTAGGCACACAAAACTACCCATAGGTCAAAACAATAGTGATCCTTATGATTTGTAGTACTTTTGGGCTTTTGTTTAGTTAATGGGCTTTTTGGTAACTTGGGAAATTCTTTGGGCTTGGGCTTAGGACTTTATTCCAAACTTAAAATACTTCTTAAGGTTAGATTTTCAACTTTGGTTTACACTCTTGGTGCTAACAACAACTCCTTAGGGTTTTATGTAGACTTAAGTTATCAAATGGGCTTGTTTTTTTTTAATTCAAATTAAAGTTAGTGACTTTATTGGGCTTATGGAGTCTTAGGTGGACTTCTTGTGGGCTTCAAAAAAACCTTTCTTAATATTTTAAAGTGTTGGTTAGAATTTTAATGAAGGCCCAACTTAGAGTTCTAGGCTCGGTTTTGAGTTTTAAGCTTTGTATACTTACTATACTTGCTTTGGTTAATCTTTTCACTTTGTTCACTTGGTTTTGTCATATTTTTAAGTGGCTTTTACCTATGTTCTAGATCTGGTCATGATGAATCCAAGGGGTTCTCACTTGGTTTTTCAACTTGTTTCATCATTTCCTTAAGTTTCAGGGTTAGATCACGAACTTAGGTTACTTATATTCAAATCTTAACTTAAATTCTCTTCCATGGGATGATTACTTAGCTCATACTTTACATGAAATAGTAGATCTCATACTTATCACAACTTCCATATCATAGTTCATATCTCACAAGGTTGTTTTCTTCATAAAAACTTCATGTAATGGATTTTCCTTTACCTAAGGCTAGATTTGAGCATATTTAACCTAATAGAAATGGAAATAACATCTAAATGACTCACATATACTCTACGTCCAACATGATGTCTCCTCATTCATGTACACATTTCATGATTTTCTTAACTTAAAATCTTTCATTCTAAGTGTTAAACATATATCTTCACATAATACCAACTTAGCATGCTCATATTTTAACTTTCATATAAAGGGGTTCACAAGCTTACTTCTTAAGGTGATCTAGCTATTTTATCATCTTATGATCATACTAATATCTTCATGAAAACATAGTCTCCTAACATGTTATACTAAACCACTAACACAAAGAAACAACTTACTCATCCTCAAAGTAAAAACGAGGTGGTGGTGCAACTAAGTATCCTCTTAGCTCGTTGTCTTCCTTCCTCTTCTTGTAAGTTCTTTTGAAAGCTAGAGTCTTGATCTTTGAAGTGAGGCTTTGAGGATGTTTTAAATTTCCTAAAAGTGGTTTTTGAAATTGACAAAAGGAGGCAACAAAATCAAGCTTTTGTGCCATGAGTTATGAAGCAAAAAGGGTGGCGGCAATGTAGGGTTTTGTGGGGTTAGGTTTCTTCTTTTGATTTGTGTTTGAAGTGAGAGAAAAGGAAGTGAAAATGAGAGTGAAAGAGGGAGAGAGTGGTAGATTTTTGAATGGGAGGACAAGTGTGTGCAAGAAGTTTTAATTGATTATCTTTTAGTATGCATAAATGCCAACTTTTTGACAAGACTAGATGATATAAGCATTAAGGGGTGAATAGTAGATATGTAAGACAATTAAGTGATTGAAAGTTGACAAGGCATGGCCTCCCTTAGGCTGTCTTCCCAACAGGCCATTGGGTGTCCTCTTTAGGCATTGAGTTGTCTTATTACTTAATTAAAAGTTGAACACATAAAATAATGTGATAACTTGTCCATATGTAGTATAAGTGAAGGGGTAATAGGGAAAGTGTCTTATCACTAATTTTTTATAAGTTATCAATTGATAAATGATTCCAACTTTATCAATTGATAAGTTATTTAGGGTGATTAGTTGGTTTACTTATTCATATGCATAGGTTTTATGCATGAAGATAAGAAGATTGTCTTATATGAAATTTTTTTGGAGTTTATTTCTTAAATTGATTTGTATGTTATGATTTAATTCTTATAAAATTATGAAAATTTCTAGAGTTTGAATAAAATTATTCAAATTAAATTATCAATTAGTCGCTTAGAGTTATAAGTCCTTAATTGTTTTAGGGTTTAAGGTTTTGAGTGACTTAATAATCGAGTTTTATCAATAATAGACTTTTGAATTGGAAAATTAAATTTATTTTTAAATGCAAACTTAAATTCTTAGCTTAGTTTATCTTTGGGAACACTTGGGAAGTGTTCTTAGTTGAATCACAAGTTCGCTAAAAAGTAGGGTTTACAACTTATCCATATGTAACATGGCTTATAAGTGAAAATAAAGGAATTGTTTTATATGAAATTCTTTTAGGGCTTAATTATCAAATTAATTTGTAAGTTGTGATTTGTTTTCTTAAGAAATTTTAGAATTTTCTAAAGTTAAATAAAATTTATTGAAATTATATTTTTAATTATTTATTTGGAGCTATAAGTCCCTAATTATCCCAAGGTTTAGGGTTCGAGTGAGTTTATGTATATTTTAAGGTTTTTTACCAACTCGAGAGTAATTGACTTACACTTAAAAGCTTAAGGTTCAATTGGCTTAATTATTTAGGAACATTGCTTTATTATGCAACATATATATATATATATATATATATGTATCATACGATAGATTAAGAAAAGAGAAGGAAATTGATTAATAATATATTTATATATATACATATTATGGGGCTACATATGTACACAAGTAAAATAATTTTTGTAAATTTATTGATTTATTCCTTTAACTAGCTTAGTTTGTTGTTTATTATTACTTGAGATAATCTTTGATTCGTTCGTTATCAGTTTTATATGATTTCACAAAATTGTTGATAATTTTATTGATTTATGGCTTTTCAAGTATTAAGATAATTTTATAAAGTTTTAAAAAATTTTATGATTTGATATTTACAGTTTCTATTAAGTTTAGGTTTACATTTTTAAAAGTACGTATATGTAAGGATTGGGGTTTTCTTGTATGATTAAGGTTTCTAAATCGTATAATAGGGCCTTTCAATTTCGTTTTAAGTTCCGAGTTTAAAATTTTAGTTGGTTTTCATTTTATGTGGTCTTGTTGACTTAGGAAAATATCTACGATACTCGAGTCCGACACCATGTTTAGAAGGTTAAATTTACAAAGTCTATAAAGTGTGTTACTTATTTGTTAAATTTTCTCTCTAAAATTTATTGTACGGACCATAATGTCAAAAGATAGTGTCAACAATAGTGGAGACAGTCCTCGTGAAAGTTTGTGGCAACTTGTTGACCACTTGGAATATCAAATTTAGAATCTCACTAACTCTATTCAGTAGCTTACAAGTTTAGTCAGAGGCCACAGACATATTAGTTGAGGTGAAAAAAGGGAACGAACACCTACTAGTAGAAGTGGCTCCAATGAGCTTGATAATGATGAGCAACAGCCGAGAAGAGCAACTAAGTTGAGAAGAGAAAACCAACTTGAGCCAAGAAGAAGTAATGATAGGAGTGTTGACTCTAAGGTGAATCAAGTAGCCCAAAGGAGAAAGCTAAGGCCAAGAAGAGATATGGTTGAGCAAAGCTCCAATAGAAGTGGCTGACTAGAGGTAAACCGAGCAGCTTGGAATCGAAGGGATGAACCTCAGACATAGAGCCAAGGACTTAACAATATCAAGCTTAAGATGCCGACCTTCGATGGTGGTAGTCAACCTAAAGAGTTCCTTAACTAGGTTTCTTGAGTAGAGAAGTTGTTTAAATGCTATGAGTGTGATGATAGAACTAAGGTGAAGTTAACCTTATTAGCCCTTATTGAATATGCAAGTCTTTGGTGGGATAAATTGGTTGCCAAGCGAGATGTTGAAGGAGAGGAGCCAATTAGAACTTCGAGGCTCATGAAACGACCGATGAATTAGGGCCTTATGTTGACTTACTTTAAGCAAGAGATGCTCCATGCCTTCCAACACTTGAGGTAAGGTCAAAGCATTGTCGAGGAGTACTTACAATAGTTTGAAACTTTAATGACCAAGTGTGAGATAGCTGAGTCACAGCATCATACTATTGCTAAGTTTCTAGGTGGACTTCGAGTCGACATTACCGACATAGTTGAATTGTAGCCGTTTAACTCATTGGACATGCTAGTCAATCAGGCGTTAAGAATAGAAAGATAGAGGAGAAGAAGGCATCAGAGGTTGACTAACCAACCTCAACAAATTAGCCTCGAACTTGATCAGGCAGAGACAAAAATGGCCGAAAAAGATGAAGCACCCAACAACAAGGCCTGAGACGTAAAGTGCTTCAAATGCTTCGGCTACAGAAATATTGCATCCTAATGTCCAAAAAAGAGGGTCATGATCTTGAATGGTGAATAACCCAAAGCTCAAATTGAGAGTTAGAGCGGCAAGAGCTTAGGAGATGAGTTAATAGAAGAGGATGTCTACGTTGAGAATCTGGATGAACTCATAACCATAACAAGTCGACAATCCGACCCGAAGGTAGATCCCAAAGAAAGGGAAAATTTATTTCATATTCGATGTTTGGTGAATGGGAAGACCTATTCCCTAATTGTTGATGGAGGAAGCTGCACCAATGTCACTTTTGCCAAGCTAATAGAGAAGATGAAATTACAGACCTACTTACATCCCTAACCTTATGGATTGAAGTGGTTTAATGACAAGAGTATGGGCCATGTGCATAAAAGAGCTTGGATAACATTCACAGTAGGACAGTATGAGGAAGAGATTGACTTCAATGTGGTCCTTATGAATGCTGTAAGTTTACTTTTTAGCTGACCTTAGGAGTATGACCAAAAAGTGATCCATGATGGCTTCCTCAACATTTATACAGTTTAGAAGGACGAAAAGAGCTATTGTTTAATCCCCATGAGCATCGAAGAAATCCAAAGACACTTGGCACCTATGGTGAAGAAAAAGGAGAAGAGAAGTTTGTTTGGCATTCAGACCAGTATTCATTGTCTAAAGTCAATGACGACTTTCTTTCAGCTCCGCGACAATGATAGAAATCAACCTACAACTATCCCGAAGCCAAGGCTAAACAATTTGTGTCAAGGCTTAGCAATTGCCAGACAGCCAAGAGGTAAAAAGGCAAACACTTGGCATTAGGCCTGTTGTCTGCTGAAAAGCCAAAAGAGAACATTATCGAGAGTTGGAGGACTAAGATCCACTCAGCACAGCACAAAAAGACTAGTACCGACTAATCTTAGGTCTTAACAATTATGGGCTAACCTTTCGGGTGTCTTAGTCAAGCACTGTGAGACTTCTAGGACTCTTCCTTAGACCCGAACATCCAACTGCCAACCTTGTCTAGTTCGGATCCTGCTCCTTCCTAAACAAGTCGAATAATTACATGCCAACTTTTTCTATTAAATGCACAATATTGTATTTTTGTGAATATTTTCCTTATTTTAATTATGGGCCCATTCTTTAGAGTTTAAGGCCTTGTCCATTATTTACATTTTTGCCACTAAGGTTTTAGGACTTATTATAAATAGTAATATTTGTAACTAGGAAACAATAATCAAATAGTGAAGAATATTCCCACACTAAGAACTTTCCTCTTTTTGAGCAAAGTCATCCTTAAGCTTTTAGAGCTAGTATTGCCGGATTATTGAGTGTGATTTACTCTTTAATCTCTCTTGTGTTCTTATCAATCTTACCCCTTAAGATTGTGATGAACCCTTCATTTGAGCAAGTCAGTGAATTATATCTAACCTCTCATTTGAAACCTAAGTGACATTTAATATTCATAAGTTATATCAAACCCTATTTCAAGCTCAACCCTTGATTGTGTTTGTATCTTGGTGCATGATGTAAGCCCCAAAGTTCAGCCAAGTAACCGTATGATTGAACTTAAAACCCAAGGTTTAGGGCGATCGGCTAAAGGATCCGATTACACCCAAATTATAAACTATTGAGAGAAATATTAGTAAAAATGACCCCGTAAACTTAAATTTAAGAAAATAAATAGTAAAATAGGAGACTATAAAGTTTTCAAATTTTAAGCATAATAACTGCTAATTACCGAAAAGGTAAAAAGTGTAATATAATAACTAATAAATTATTAGAAATAGATTATATGTATACTAAAAATTTTAGAATGACCAAAATAATATTTAGGAATGTTCACGTGTACCTTATATGTATTTACGTGTAGATAAAAATACGCGTAATTACTAAAATTGGCCGAAAACTAAGCAAATAATTAAAGAAAAATATAAAATAATTGTGAAAAAATCAGAAGGGTGTGGAATGATGCAAGGTTGGTCGTGGCAAGTCAGAATCTGAAAAAGAAAATTCAACCAATTAAATTAGAACAACATAAAAGCCAAAAATTTAGGGATAAAGCACTTGTCTTGTCCAAATTAATGCACAATAAATCCCCTAAAACCCTATAAATAGCAGGAAAAATCCAGGAACTCATTTGGACAGTTGGGAATCAGAGAAAATTAGGGAGAGTCGAAAATTGAGAGAAAAATTCGGTTTGGAAAAAAATTAGAAAAATCTGTGCAATTAAGGCTTCTAAAGGGAACCCCCATCAGACGAGCAGCTGGAAGTAGACGGCCACCACCACCACACGGTGGTGGCAGTGCCCAGGCCGTCCGATAAGGCCACGGCGGCCCGCAGTGACCGGAGCCACCTGAACCGGTGAGTCCAAATTCCAGCCCGATTCTTGTATAATTTTGTAAAATTAGTTATTTTGCCCAGAAAATTATGAAACTTGTTATTCTGAGGTTTTATTGTATGTATATTTAGGGAAAAATGTTGATTTAGTTTAATTATGTCTAGAAATATAGGGTCCTTAACAAATTATCCAAAATCGAGCACATTTCGGTTTAGAAATAAATGACCTTAGGAGTGTAGTTTCAAGCCCAAAATTTTTCCATAGATTACTTAGATGATATAGAACAGTGCTATGAAGCCCTTTTTCAAAAATTAATTTTTGAAATTTTTAGATAATTTTTAGGCTCTAAAATGAGGCATAAAATGGGTAATTTAGGGTTAATTATGCAATTAAATGATTAATTTCTGATTTAGTGAATAATTACATGTTTTAGGATGTTAAGATCTGATGGAGTATGATACTTATAGCATTTAGGGTGTTAGATGTAATTATTAGGTTAATTATGTAATAAATGAGTAATAGGAAAAAATAGTTAATTTTGTAAATTAGGGAAATTTGGAGTAAAATCTGATTTAGGATGGATTTAGACATTTTGAAATAATAATTGATATTTAGAGATGGTAATTAGGGTAATAGAAATATTAGAAATGCATTATGTGCATAATATGCAATAATGCATAACGTGTAATTTTTGAAAATATAATAAATAGAAAATATTATAACAAAAATTGATATTTTGAGAATAATAAAAATGCACAATAAATCTGATAGGAAACTTGAAATTATGGAATTATATGAAAGATGTAAAAATTTATCACATTAGGAGTGAATTCGGTACACTAATATGGATTTAAGTGTACCGAGTAAAATAAACACTGACAAAGGGTAATGATGGTATTTAGGAGATCGGGAAGTGATGTGATTAATTTCACATTATGGATTGAAATGGATTTCTAGGGATGGAATCGAAAACATTAATTAGAAATCGAACTAAAAACCTAATTTAGAAATCGATGCGAAAATTGAACCTGAACCTAACCCTAAACCTAGAATAATGGTAAAAGACTTAATACCTAGATAATTAGACATATTAAACCTTAAACAAAACCTAACAATAAGCGTTATAAAATAAAATGAACTTGTAATATTTATATGAAAAGCTAAAACCACGTTCGTGTTATAGGGATGATCGGCGATGACCTGAGCAAATCGAACCTCGGGTGAGTGAGCGAGGAGTCGAGGTAAGTTGAGATTAATATGATGCTGTATTTTTGGAGGCTTAAGATTATGCTTAGTTGTGCTTGCTAGATAGTTGAATGTGTGCATGTGCTTGATTAGGGGTGATGCTATGATTCTGTTTGTTGCTTTGGCACATGTTGTATGAATTGTATGTAATGATTGATCACTCTAAATTGGACTTAATCTAATATACGACCAGTAATCATAATCGAACATACATGGCAACCCGTTAGGGGATTTAGGACTCTCCGGCCAAATATCGACCCCTTCGGAAGGGATAGCGCAGGATTGCAAAATGGTCCCTTCTTCATCCTCAGTCGAACTAAGTGACAGGAGAGGAGGTCGCGGCGAGGGTGAAGGCAGTGGTTCGAAGGTAGTTGCGGGAGGAGCAAGGTCTCCATTACACAAGCCTGGGTTTGGTCGTGAGCTGTTGCATTAACGGCAACTCCTCAACCCGGATTAGAGCGGGCGCAATTTCTCTAATCTCACGACTGGCCGGACAACGTCGTGCGATGGCATTTGCTTGCACATGCATTGCACCTAATAAGTGATTGAAAACCTTGTTGTGTGTATGGTATAGTTTTAAGTCCTCCGTCCCTACTTACTGAGCTGTGGTTGCTCACATCCCTATAGACGTCGTGCAGGTGCTGGCTAAGAAGCGGCAACCAATTACTCAGAAGCTAGCAACTGCTGGATCCTGGGGAGTGAGGAAAAACATCGAAGAATAAACACATATTTTAAGGTCTAAGTTTTTACTTTAGAATTATTTTTCATTTCCGAATGATGTAATAACTAGGAGATATATTATAGAGGAATATTGAAAACTTTAACTGCAGTAACTGAATTATTGTGATTATATATATATTTCCTCACTTTCTTAGGTAAATGATTTGTTTAAATTACAAATTGTCTACTTTAAAGCGGGTTAGTCGTGGACGCCTTGTGTAGATCAGGTCTAAGATAGCGGTTGTAAGGCCAACTTCTATCTTAGGATGGTTTACACAGCGGGGGCTGTTACGACTCTGCCGCTTTGGGGCGTGACACATGATATCCATACACATTCACTGTTAAAACCTCTCATTCTACTTCTTATTCTCCATACCCACTTAAACCTCGAATAATCCATTCTGGCTTCCGACCCCACTGCCGCATCATGCACTTTGGCCCAATCTATGCCAGATGTGAAGATGACTGAACACTTGATGACTATCACAAGGAGGACAGATACCTATTCTAGAAGAGAAGGTTATGTATCTCAACGTGTTCCATGCGAGAATTACTAGTTCACGAGACACATGATGGAAGATTATCTAGGCATTTTGGTAAGCACCTAACTCATGAGTTATTAACCTTTAGATTCTTTTGGCTAAAGATGATGAAGGATGTCCAAGCCATACTGGAAAGATGTATTACCAACCTCAAGGCTAAGAACCGAACTGAGTAAGGGCAATGTTTACTCTTGTCGATTCGAACCAAACCATAGTCTAAGCTAAGTATGGACGTTGTGTTAGGATTGTCGAATACATCCCTAGGGAAGGGCTCTAGCATGATGGTCGTGGGCCAATTTAGCAAGATGGCACACTTCATGCCCTATTCCAAAATTAGTGATGCTTTAGCTATCTCTATTCTTTTCTTGTAAGAGATTATCAAATGCCATAGAGTGCCCAGGACTAATATTTTAGATCGAGACTTGAAATTCATGAGCTACTTCTAGAGGACATTATGGAAGCGAATGGGAATTAAATTGTTATTCAGTACGTCTTACCATCCACAAACAAATGGACAAACTAAGGTTGTTAATAGAACTATGGGGATTTTGCTCCAAGTTGCTATTGGCCAAAACATAACTAATTGGGATCTTTGCCTGCCTATAATTGAATTCGCCTACAATAGGACTACCCTAAATATCACGAACATGTCGCCATTTGAGATTTCCTATAGGTTCAATCCTAAACTTCTACTAGACTATACGCCATTTCCAAGCTAGAATGAGGATCAATCAACCATAAAGAGATCTAAGACCATCAAGGCAATGCACCAAAAGGTCATAAAACAACTAAGCTAAGCTATCACTAAGCTCGAGAGGTGAGGCAAAGGATGAAAGGGCGAAGAATTTTAGTCATGTGATTTGGTATAGATCCACTTCAATAAAGATCAATTTCTAAGTTTGAGGAAGAACAAGTTATTTCTTAGAGTCAATGGAAACATAAAGTGCTTGAAAAGATCAATCCTTATGCCTATAGGATTGACTTACCTAAAGATTATGGAGTCTCAAACTCTTTTAACATTACCGACCTCCACCCATATGTTTTCTAAGAAGAGCAACAAGTAGCTAAACCAAATTTGATCCCAAATCTCGAATAACCTGGAGAAGATGATAGGGATCATAGACCAATCACTTACTCCAAAGCTCAAGGACTCCCCCATATGATTTGCCAAGCTATCACAAGAGAGTTGAACTCTAGGGAACAATGTATTTTCCATTACAATCCATTGAAGGTCTCTATTCCAACCTCTCTTTATCTTAGTGAGAAGACTCCCGAGGTGCTTAACCTATTACCAAGTCGACACCTATTGCTGTGCCAAGGCCAAGCACTGAATTCGTATATTGTCGAGCTAACACTCATCTGAAGTTGAGTTGCTCTACTTCTAAGCCAACTAGCCGAAGCCGATTAGAAGAGTGGCCACCTACTGGACCAACCCTTCCTAAGCCTTCAACAGGAGAGCTATCAAGCTACCAACCTAACTTACTCTACTCAAAATCAACCCTGCTTGGCGAGCAATATCATCTGGACTACATACTAGACAATTGACAGGTGTCCCTTTTTTTTTTCTAACATCCATACTGTCCTACTTATACCCGAATATTCCTTTTTGTCTATTTATGACTCTGCCCTTGTAATTTCTTCCTTTTCCCTTTTCTAGTAGGAATCTTTTTGTAATTTATGTAAACTTAAGACTTACCCTAATTGAGCCATATAAATACTTATAACATGTAACAGTCTTAACATGAGTAATATAGAATTTGAGACATTATCTTTCCTATTTCTTGAGCTTGTGTTTTCTTATTGAGGACCAAGACCTTGAAGAGCTCTTATCTAGCCCATTGAGTATGGACTAGTGGCAAGCAACCTTGTATTATACTTATGTATCATATCAACTATATTTTGAGCTCGTATGAGGTGTTGGTAAGTCATATCCACTATTGGTGCATGGGGACCCTTGCTCAACCTTTGACTACCATTTAGCTTTTGGACCGTCTTAAGGTTTAGACTTACTTTTGACTTGTATGATATCAATAACTATGTGTCATCCTTCCCAACAACCCGTATCAACTAAACATTACGAACCTTGCAAGCTTATATCAAATGATTTAACAAACTTACCTTATAAGTAGCTATTTTAGATAAGGCCA
Source organism: Lumnitzera littorea (assembly GCA_024138015.1). Taxonomy (NCBI): domain Eukaryota; kingdom Viridiplantae; phylum Streptophyta; class Magnoliopsida; order Myrtales; family Combretaceae; genus Lumnitzera; species Lumnitzera littorea. The sequence goes on from JAMXBB010000003.1 coordinate 44,507,920, forward strand.
TCAACCTTCATGCAACCATCCATTGCTTGGATGTCGAAAAAGATTTCTTCAAACATCTTATGTGACGCCCTATACGGGGGCTTAGTAGAAAAATTTAAAGCCATTACACTACATGTATACCCATCATGTGATAACCAACTTGTGAGTCAAAGATCACAAGACTTTATTTATTAATTTGATTATTTTACCTAATCATATTATATATAAGTACACGATAAAAAAATAATTATGCAATTCAATGTCTCCCTACTTTCCAAGATCATAGAGAATTAGAAGCCCCTATCAAATATTTAAATGAGTAGTATTCACATTCTACATCTAGACTTATTTAAAATAAACTATACTCTCATTTAGGAATAGACCCTCTTGTAAAGATTACTGAAGTGACTTTAATATACTTAATTTCCTAGTCCATCCAATGTCTCAGCTAACATCCTATAAGAAAACTATAGGGAAATGAGCCAAAGAACCATGAACTCAGTAAATAGTAGGAGACTCACCTTATACCATAACACGACAACAATCAAGGTTATCAAACAATTTAAGTGTAATGTATGCGCAACCAATATGAATGCAACATTGCACATACTCTTCCAGTAATCGTATGAAGTTAAGGATATAACCTTTCCTCAACTTAGGTTAGGGATAGCCATTCAAGCCTAAGTTTCCATTCTTAATTGAAAATCCATTCGTATCCTAACCCATTGTTTAGGTTCTTATTCTTTCTAGTAATCTGTCTTGATAGCTACCAACTTCCTGGATCCTTCCCTATACCCTACATCCCTAAATCTTTTCATGGGCTAGAAAAAGAGCAAGCATAGTCTCCATATACCCCCCAGCCATGACTATCAAAGAGAGCTGAGAACCCATTAGTATGCGTCTTGCAATGCATGTCTTGATTAAGAGTTTTTAGCTTGACTATCTTATGTCTAGTTATTGGTGAAAAAACAATATTGCAGACATTTAATATCAAAGTAACATGTAGATGTTTCACAACATAACACACATAGTGCTTAGGTACTTATTTAGCAAACAAGTTAAAGTATACACATAGCACACGCACAATCATTCTACTTATAAGCATAAACAAACATAATAATTCATCATTTTCGAAAATAAACCCACTTACATGGCACTGATTTTAGTCTCTCCATTCCAAGGTGGCATCATATCTAGAGCTTGAATTTCCCTATATTATATTTTTATAGTGAAATCCTATTAAACTTTAGTAAGATTATGAAAATATTAAAACTTATTAATATTACATCTATTTACTTAGGCTTATGGATCATTGTCCTCGTTGTCAAATGTCTAAAATAATATAAGATATATTTTTTATATTTTGGTTATAATGAAAATAAATATTCAATATATACTTTATATATACATTAATTGAAACATATTCCTTATATATATATATATATATATATATGTGTGTGTGTGTGTTAAATATTAGAAGATGCAAGAATTACTTATTACGTGGCAAAACATATAGATTACATATGGATTTGATAACATACGATATGAATATAAGTAGGTTAAGCGCATATAAGTATATAAATATATTCCTATATATACACATATATGTAATCTTTGTTCAGATGCACAAGTAATTAACATACTATATATTGTCATAGTTGGTTATAAAAAGGATTCATAAAACATGTTATATACATTATTAAAAAGTTATATATTTAAGTAATATTTCATATGCTAGACCGAATATTATATAAGATGTTTCGTTGCGTTTGAAATGATACGCAGTAAAGATACGTTCATATTTAGAGCGGTCATAATAAGACCACATTTTTCATAAACATTGTAAGTTACTCAAACTATTTATATTCAACTAGAATTACTTACATTAATGCCGTTGTGTTTAGAACACAATGATCCTGAACATGAATTCAGGCTTAGTTTCTAATATGGAAAAGTCCACCTTGTCCTTGGAGAGTTGTTCCCTTTATTTTTAGTCATTAGGTACATATTATATTCCATTTTGCCAATTTGACAACTTGTAAATGAAATTGAGCATTACAACTAAGAAGCAGCATACTCCAACAATAACGTATTATTTATTTATTTATTTATTTTATTATTACTATTTTCCTTAAAACCGATCATATATCCTAGGAATCAACAAGATTTTTTTCAAAAAGAATTTGTCCTACCAAATAAGATTGTAAATACACCCATTAAATTTAGGATGACTCTCATGACCATTATTCATTTGTTCTCTTATCTAATTTACCTTTGGCATAGATATTGCTTATGAACCATTATAGAGAATTAAACAAGGAAAAACTTGATAAACGACAATGGTGATTGATAACAAATCTAAAAATTCCAAATCATAGATAGCAAAATTCCTATTTCACTCATTACTATCATCATGACTTAATTGTCATTATAAATTGCTATTATAACCTAAAATCCCTATAATTTCTGCATTCGGCATCTACTAGACATATTATCAAGGCCAAAATTTGAAATTTCCTCCCATTACATTTATTCAGTCAATAAGGAAATAAAGCAAATGCACGTACTGAAAATGAGAAGAATAATAAGTAAAAATATTTATCCATTTCTAAAATATATATATTTTCCTTTTCCCAAAATATATTTGTGTATCTTTGGTAAAATATAAGCATATCTTTGGTAAAATATAAGCATATAATTCCATACAATATATATATATGTATGCACGTATTCATTTCTTTTTTTTTTTTTATCACGTATACGGAACATACAAGTGTAGTAATTAATTATGTTACTATAGACAAACAAAAGAAAAAACTAAGTTAATAAGACTTACTTACCTGATGTGAAATATTAGTATTCTTCTTTTTTTTTATATACTCTCTTCCCCTGGTGTTTTAATTGCTACTATGTGTGTGAAATTGGCCTTCAATGGTGACTTCCCCTGCATTAATTCATTTGTTTAACTGCCTAAGTTAAGGTGGTTCAAAGGAACTCTCTCCTATTTTATTTTAATAATAATTTTATAAATTCATTATATTTTATTTTATATTTATCATAATTTTCAGAATATTCAAAGAATATTCCCACTCTTTAGTAAGGAGAAATTCACAATCACAATTTTCTTCTCCCATATATTATTATTTTGAGTAAATTTTAATTTAATTATTAGTAAATAAAATTAGTAATACAATATATAGATAAGTTCCACTAATTATTTAGGATTTATTCATATACATCCTTTATTCACTAATATCAATTATTAAGATCATGTAGTTGGTTTTAAAAGATTTCTTATAAGCTATATCTAAAATTATGAAACTCTACGTTATAATAATTACACCTGATAAACTTAATAATTATAAGAAAATTGTTTATAAATGAGCTTAATTTGAGATATTAAAATTATATAGTTATTTTTTTTTTAATTTTTATTACCTAATCATGAGGATTCAATTTAAATCAATGTTGCTATGATTCATAATTTCTAGAGTGAGTGTCTCGAAAACTAAATTTTTCAATTAATTTATATAATTATATATCTAAGTCTAAGTGTATTCAGATATTCCCAAACCTATAAATGCTTCCAATTAGTTCAATGAAGGGGAGATATCTAGTTAATTAGGTATCATTTCCAAATGATTTCACATGTTAATATAATCCTATTAAGTACTAAATAAATATAGACTACCATTTTTTTTTAATCAAATCACCATTTACTGCTACTAAAGGCTGTCGTGCCATATTTATGCACCATACATTGCATTTGAAGCATCATTTAATAATCTTTGGCCAAAAAAAATGGAAGCATTGCTTAATAATGATTTGTTAATTATCTAGCTAATATAGGTTTATTTTATACTTATATATATATTTATGGTTTTATTAATTTATAGTTATGTATTTTATTATGGTAAATGAGTATACAGTACTTTTATATATTATTTCGTATCACTCTATTGGTATTAGCTTTATTTACTTAAAATAGTTTTTTTCTTTAAGAGCTTGTTGATTTCTATAAGTCAAATTTCACATTTTAGATATATAACAAGTAATATTATTATATTTATTATTCTATTGATAAGATCGATAGTACAAACCATTTTATACCTATTAACCTAGCTTATAAATATATATTTTTCTATAAAGGATATAAATTACTTAAAAGCTACTAGGTCAATGCTAAGGAGTATTATATCTTATGCAAGAAAAACTCGTTGATTAGGAAGATTTCATGGCAAAAGCCGAAAAATTTATTAGCCAAAAGGTTGGAATCAGAGCCCATCGCAAAAAAAATCTCTACCATACAGCGAATGGAAGAGACAAACATCACCCCCTACTAAGGAATGCTTTATATTCAGAGATGACCTTAGGTCGTCCCTAAGGGTGATGACAAGAAACGCAGATCTCACACTTTCCAATCTTACCCCCCTTAACAAAACCAATAAGCGATGTATTCGTAGAAGTACAGAAGTCAACCGTACTCCTCCAACCATCAAAATTAAAAAGTAACTGTAGTGAGCCAAGTAATATTGTGACTACCGTAATACACTGAACTACAACGTTGACCAATGCTGCATTCTGAAGAACGCCATTGAAGACGCCATCCAATGAGGTTTCTTTCAAGAATTCATCGCCAACATCCGTAATACTCAACAACTTGCCCAACGACATTGTGTCGACAAAAACAAAAGAGGACAAGGTCAAAATAATAACTATGATGAGCGGGCAATCAATATTATCGTAAGAAGAGCTAACATTAGCAACGCGCCGAACTTCACTAACTCAACAAATCGGAACCTAAATCACCATGTCCTAAGTGTAAGAGGAAATAAACCAAAGATCACTACGACCATCTGATTCTTTGAACTAGACCCAACAGCATCAAATTCCTCTATGTTGATGCCATAGTTATCAATGTAGGCATCGCTAGCTTTGACATTACTAAGATCGTGATCGACATTGAAAACTTGGCCAACATACTCTTCAAACACTTGTATGACAAGATGAAGCCAAAGCTACAAGACGCCCCACTAAAGTTATATAAACATACCTTGATCAGGTTTAATAATTAACCTATCACCACTATAGGGCTAGTCACACTGTCTATAGAGCTCAACGATAACCCTCGGCACTCCGCAATGCATTAAGTAGAATTTGTGGTCATAGATTATTGGTTCCCCTATGATGTGATCTTTAGGAAACCCAGTCAGAATCAATTTAGGATGGCCATATCCATGAAATAACCAAAGATCTAGTTCCCTGTACCCTATAAGATTGGTGTCACTCAAGGAAATTAGCAATTATCGAGATCGCTATACATAGCTGCTCTAAAATGAGACAAAGTACTCAACATTGAGCATAAGCCCCAATATAAGTTTAGTGCTTGTGAATCGCCAGAAAAATACACCAAAACAATCCAAATCAAGGAATTCCTAGACCAGACCACCAAGATCAACAATTCACTCACCTCAAACTTAGAACAACCGCTTACAAACTTCCTTAGCGCCAATGTTGATGTGTTTGCCTAGTCTACGAATGACATGTCTTACATCATCAACATCATACCAAACTCTATATGCCACTTGAACATTGACCCTAGCACTAAACCGATCAAGCAAAACAAACACCATTTTGCCTTAGAATGACATGCTACCATTGAAAAAGAAGTCCAAAAACTACTTAAGGTCAGCTTCATAAGAGAAGAAAAGTACCCAACCTAGCTTGCAAGTTGCATCTTGCTCAAAAATCCAATGGCAAATGAAGGATGTGCATTGATTTCATTGACTTGAATAATGTCTACCTTAAGGATTGCTTCTTCCTCCCTAGAATCGATCAACTCAATGACTCAACTGTCAGCCACATATTGCTTAGCTTCATTGATGCATTATCTTGTTACAACTAGATTTACATAGTTCTAGAAGACAAAGTGCATACATCCTTTGTTACGAACTTCAAAACCTATTGTTATCGAGTTATGCCATTTGGGTTAAAGAATGCTAATGCTACCTACTAGAGGATGGTCATGGCTATTTTCAAACCATAGCTTGGCCATAATATGGAAACTTATGTTCAACAACAATATTGTCAAAAGAAAAATTAGAGGAGACCACATTTGAGATCTTGAAGAAACATTCAATGCTCTAAGAAAGTGTTAGATGGAATTAAACCTTGAAATCAATCCACCTTAGGAAATTCTTAAAATACATGGTCACCTAAAGAGGGATCGAATCCATTCTCGAAGAAGTTGAGGCAGTCATGGAGATGAACTTACTACTAAGATCGAGGAAGTATAACAACTAATAAGGTACATCGTTGTCTTGAATAGATCTGTTTACTTGACAGATGTTCCAAATTCTTTAAATGGTTATAAAATCCAATGAATTTCCAATGGACACTAGAGTGCCAAGAGGCGTTCAACGAGCTCATAAACTTTTTAACAACACCACCAATTCTCTCTAAATCCATCCCTCAAAGAAGAACTTCTTCAACAACTAACCATTAGTCCCTAAGCTCTCTTCTTTGTCTTAGTTTAAGTTGAGGGAAGGAAACATAAGTTAGTATACTATATCGGCCACATTCTTTAAGGCCTAGAAATATAATATAGCAAGGTGGAAAAGTTTGTCCTTGCCATGGTCATTTCTATACCAAGACTTCATTCATACTTCCAAGCACACCAAGTTATAATATTAACTGACTAGGCCCTATGCAATATCCTCTAGAGACTTGATTCCTAAAGAAAAATGGTCAAATATGTGCTCGAACTCAGTTCTTAAGGAATACGATTCAAACTATGTCAAGCCTCCAAACTCAAGTCTTAACAAACTTCATCGTTGAGTACATGAGAGAAGGAGCCCTTTAGAATGCCACCTTACCAACTTAGACCCTCCATGTCAATGGAGCCTCTAACTAAAGGGGAAGTAGGGAAGGCCTCATCCTTCATAGACCTTATGGAGTCCAAATATTATATGTATTAAAATTCGAATTCTCGATAACCAACAACGAAGCGAAATGTGAGGCTCTTATCATTGGGCTTAAGGTAGCCAAAGACATTGGAGCTGAGAAGGTAGAGATATTTTCGAATTCAATGTTGGTAATCCAGTAGATCGGGGGTCGAAGGGGGAGCTAGGGTAGGGGTATGAAGCAAAAGAAGAAACCATAATGAAGTACCTTCAAACCATGCTTGAACTAACCTTAGAGTTTATTACTTAGAACATCACTAAAGTTTTGCAAAACAATAATGAGGAAGCAAACATGTTGTCTAAACTCACCACAGTGAGTATATTGAAGCGATAATAAAAAAAGAAAATCTTTGTCCAATACTTGTTGGAGTGTACGATTGGTGAGCAGCAACATGAGGTACTCAAAGTGCGATTGGTTCCACCCAAACCTTCTTGGATGGATGAGACTATTGATTACCTAATAGAAGGAAAACTACCTACAGATCAACAAAAAGCCCATTAGTTGCTCTACTATGCGGCAAATTATACCTTGATAGATGGTAAACTACACCTTGATAGATGATAAACTACACCTTGATAGATGATAAAATTTATTGCCGAAGAGCAAGCACACTCTTCTCATAATGCCTATGTCTTAATTAAGGAAAACGAGCCCTTAACAAGTTACATGTTGGCATATGCAGCAATCATATACAAAGCCAAGCCCTCTTCACCTAAGCTTTAAGGCTCAGGTATTTCTAGCCAACCATGAAAGAAGATGCCAAGGAAATGGAACGTCAATGCATTAAATGTTAGAAATACTCCCAATCTAAAAAGCGCCCTCGAGCAACCTCCTATCTCTCACTAGCCCTTAGCCCTTTACCCAATGAGACCTCGACATCCTAAGTCCATTCTGAAAGATGTTAGTAGGTTAACTGTTCATCATAGGAGCGGTGAACTATTCCACTAAATAGGTCAAGGTGAAAGCTATGATGTCCATCACTACCCAAACCATTGAGGAATTTATCTTAAGAGATATACTTGCCCATGTTGAAGTACCATACACCATCATCATGAACAATGAGAAACAATTTGATAGCTAAAAGTTTCATTGTTTGTGTAAGAGGCACAACATCAAATTACACTTCACATCCATAGCCCCCCTCCAAACTAGTGGCCAGGTTGAAATAGTTAATAGAACCATTCTTAACAGCCTTAAGAAAAAGGTAGACCAAATGAATGGCAAGGGGACAAATGAGCTACCCAACATTCTATGGGGGTAATCTAGCATTTGGCACTAAAGCGATCCTTCTAATCGAGCTCAAGCTCCCCACTAGCTAGATTTAAAGCTATGACTTTACAGTAGACTAGATCATGCTTGCTGCCAGTACTAACACAATCAATGAAATACATGACATAACCAAAGTCAAGCATGTCACATATTAATAAAGGATAGCATGGTACTATATTAAGAAGGTCAAACATAAGGTCTTTATGTCCCACGATAAGGTATGTGAGAAACTTGAAGCAATAAGATTGAAGGAAAGATAAGGAAAAATTACCCTAAATTAGGAAGATTCAGTAAAGGTAAAGGAAGACCTCGGCAATGAAGCATACAAATTGGGGGCACTGGATGGAGAACTTATACCTAGGAACTCAGATAATTTGCATATATATTTTAATTAAGTTATAAAGTCTCCTATTTAATACTTATTTTAATTAGCTTTGATGATAGTGTCCCCACCTCGTACTTGAATTATACCTTTGGTAAAGATATAAATGACAATTATCATTACAATAGCTTGTTCTTTTTCTTTTATAGCAATCCAACTAAGGAATATGACAAAATTACAAGAAGGTAACAGACATCCCAATCTATAGGGTCCTCTCCTAGCTTCTCAACCTTGAAGTATAACCTAAACAAGGTGATCTTCACTACCTTATCATCAAGCCCCCTCATCTTCACAAGGGTAGCTCCTAACTCTTAGGATGGTAGGCAGCATCCTAATCCCTTGGGTTCCCTTCCCAGCTTTTCAACCCTTAAGGCATGCCCTAAGTGAGGCACTCTTCACTACCTTGCCATTAGGGCCCCTCATCCAAATGAAACAACTTTTAGAGCATACTCAAATTGTTCTTCTCATTTTTATGAAGGCAATCTACGAAAGGTAATAACCAAGCCCATGCAACCCAGTGGCTTTTCAACTTAGGAGCATGCTATGAAGGAGATCTTCACCTCCTTATCCCATAGAAAATTTCAAGGCATAGTGTACCAACCAGGCATGCAGGTCGCTCAAAAAGGCGATAACCCTTTCCGTATCTAATACAGTGTGCTAAAGCGATAATCTAGTTTGAACTTAGGCATTGCCCTTAATTAATAACAAATAGCCAAACAAAGATACCTTATTGGGTGATAAGAATAAACCCCTTAGACTGATCACACGTAGTAGAGCTAGAAGACTCCAAGGACTCGCTAAAAGGATATTAGCTCTAAGCCATGGCTGAGATGGGGATTCCTATCCTAAGCTGGTCTCCTACCAACCTGACTATTAAATCCTTACTTATGTCAAACCTACCCTTATTCAACAGCAATGCTTTATCCCAAAAGATGACCTACGAATAGCCGAGGTAAGCTCCTGATCTGACTATAGGCATCTGACCGACCCTAAATCGAGCTGACTTCTCTTTAGAAGAACTAATTGGTCCCTAGCCCAGTCCAAATCAGGTCAGCCCCTAACTGCCAGCACTTTCTGTTTTGTCTACTTTGTATCATAATCCTAACTCCCATCTACCACATGACACATGTCTTCTAGCACGATCTTTCCAGAAGGATTCTTCACTTTTTCGCACTAAATATTCTTTGTTTATTTTACCCCCTTTTAATAAGTTTCATGTAACCTAATTGTAGAATATCCTCTTTTTTTTTTTTGTCTTTTCATATGTATAAAGTAACCTTAGTAGATGGATATATAAACCCCCACTTTCTTGTACACAAACAACTAACTAATCAATATCAGATTATTTAAGCATCCTTTGAGCAACCTTAGTATTCTCATTACTCTTCAACTCTTATCTATTCCCTTTAGCAAGGAGTAGTGGCGAGTGACCCTTCAGTTTAGACCGGTATGTCATATCCAATGGATTATAAGCCTTGTAAGATCTTGTTAGTGCATCATATCCATCTAAATAGCTCACGGATTTGCTAAACCCCCATTTTGTTTCCTTATTCTTGCTTGTTGTAGTGCCTCTCCATGTGTCTGACCCCAAAGACGCATCAACTTCGCCAGTATCAGAGCACGGTTCCAAGAGAGAGTATGTGAAGTTGTAGTAAAGTTTTTTGTTCACTTTACTGTTAGTGGTTGCTATGTCCTTTCTGCAGCTATAGTAGTATGTTTGTGTGATTATAAGTGTGGTTACATTACTACTCAGTTTTTCATTGTGAAAACAGGGCAAGTTTATTCCTATTATGTTTGAGCAACTAATGGGTGTTGAAGTTATTAGTAAGTTGTTAATATATTCAGAAGGTATTATACTATGTCAAATTCAAGTGTTTAGGGTGTTATTGGTGACTAGAGTAGTGGTACTCAACCTGGTCGTAGTCATAATGGTAATAATACCTCAAGATCTGTCAACAACAAACTTGATAGACTCACAAACCTTATTGAGAGTCTAATCACAGTAGTGCAAGTTAACAGGCAACAACCCCAAGGTATATAACCACAAAATCTACATGAAAATATTCAAGAGAGGAGTTATGGCCAAGCTAGCTTGAGCCCATCACCTAGTTTAACCCCATCGAGCTAGAAAGACTGGAGTTAGAGGAGATTGAGGAATATGATGAGAAGTTGGATGTTGAAGAGTCTGGAGAGGAAGAAGAAGGAGCTGACTATTACCAAGCACAGGGACAAGGACGCTAAGCTCCTCAAGGACTAGATAATGTCAAGGTTCAAATTCCACCCTTAAGTGAAAGTAGAGATGCAAATGAATACTTGAAGTGGGAAGAGAAGGTGAGAAGGTGAGAAGGTGTTTGACTGTTATGGGTATATAGATGCTATTAAAGTCTAACTTAATACACTGGAGTTCACTAGGTATGCCACAATGTGGTGGAAAAATTTGAACATAGCTAAAGCAAAGGATGGAAGACGAGGTGTTAGAACTTGGGATGAGATGAAAAGGTTGTTAAGAGGAAGATTCGTACTTAAGACATACTTGCAAGATACGTTTACAAAGTTGCAAAAGCTTCACTAAGGAAGCCGATTTGTTGATGACTATGTCAGAAAGTTCTAGATACTTATGATATGAGTTGACGTGGAAGAACCTAAGGCCTATACAGTATCAAGGTTCATTTTTAGGATTAAGTATGAGATTTGCAGTACTGTAGAAGCATTGAGATTTTATACCTTGGAAGAGGTGATAAAGATAGCGTAAGGGGTCAAAAACAAAGGAGAAGTGCCTTGAGCCAACTTGGACTAACATGCTTTCGACCCCTAGTTCCACATCGACCTGTTCAAGCCAAGCCGAAGAAGCTATATAAGACCAAGGATAGGAATAACCAATCTGATGATGCCAAGCGAGCTAGTAGGGTCGAGCCGATCAGGCAAGTCAACCCTAAGTTAAGACAACCCCAAGGACATATGAGAAGAGGTAGGCCTCCGAACGAACAACTAGTAAGGTGAAGTATTTTAAATGCTTAGGCTTCAGATACATGGCTATTGAGTGTCTGAACCGACGTGTCATGGTGCTCTAAGGAGATGTGGTGGATAACACTGATGAGAGCGAGCCCGAGAGAGAACAAGATGTTAGAAAAACCGAAGCTAAAGAGGAAAAGGAGACCTGTGTCTATGCCGACCAAAGAGAAGTGATGATACCAATTTTGAGACGACTACTCGACTCCCTGCTAAGCTCCGAAGAAGACCAGAAGGAAAATCTATTCTACATTAAATGTACCATCAAGGGACAATTGTGCCCCATTATAGTGGACAAAAGAAGTTGTACTAATGTCGTTGCGCAATCCTTTGTGTAGAGGTTGGGTCTACTGACCTTAAAGCATCCCTAGCTTTATAGACTGCATTAGCTTCATGATAAAGGTGCTTTACACGTAACCAAACAAGTGATCATACTAATCAATGTTAGGAATGTACACAAGGATGAAGTAGTTTGCGATGTCATCCCTATGGGAGCTTCACATCTACTGTTTGGATGACCTTGGATGTTCAACTGACGTGTTACTCACAATGGGTCTAAGAACACCTATGCCTTTGTTAAAGATGGAAGGAAGATTATGTTGCAACCCATAACCCTGTCCTAAGTAAACGAAACCCATAACTAGCTCACCCGAGCCAGTAAGAAGAAAACCTTGGTGATGAACTGAAGAGAGCTCCGAGTCATTGAAAAGGCTAAAGAACCCATGTTCTTATTGGTTAAGAGACTCTTAGAGATGGGGAAATTAGAGAATGTTCCAGAAGAGATCCGAAGCTTGCTAAATGAGTTTTCCGACCTATTTCTAGAAGAATTGCCTAGAAGACTGCTTCCAATCCGAACAATAGAGCATTGTATTGATCTACAGCCTGGCGTCGCCCTACCGAACCAACCTACATATAGGATGAACCCTGAGCAAGCTACTAAGTTGAAGAAACAAGTGGACAAGCTTATAGATTAAGGATATGTAAGGGAGAGCATAAGCCCTTACGCGGTACCAGCTTTGCTCGTTTTGAAGAAAGATGGTTCATGGCATATGTGTATCAATAGTTGAGCAATCAATTGGATTACTATCAAGTATAGATATTCGATACCGAGGCTTGATGATATGCTAGATGAGCTTTATGTTGCTAAGGTGTTTTCAAAAATTGATTTGCAAAGTGGTTACCACTAAATTCGTATGAGACTAGGAGATGAATGGAAAACTGCCTTCAAGACTAGACATAGACTCTACGAATGGTTGGTTATGCCATTTGGACTTACTAATGCATTGAGCACATTCATGACATTGATGAACCATGTAATATACCCTTTAATAGGAAGATGTGTAGTCGTGTACTTTGATGACATATTGGTATACAATATCAACCTAAGTGACCCTGTTCAACATCTTCGTAAAGTATTTGACATTTTGTGAGCCAAGAAGTTGTATAGGAATGTGAAGAAGTGTACATTTTGCCAAAATGAGGTGGTTTTCCCAGGGTTTGTAGTGTCAAGGGAAGGGATCCAAGCAAATGAGGAAAAGATCCAAGTTGTAAAATGGCCGACATTGAAGAATGTTATTGAGGTCCAAAGTTTTCATGGCCTAGCTTCTTTCTATAGATGATTTATTAAAGACTTCAACACAATAGCTACCCCATTGACCGAGCTAACAAAGAAGAGTGAAGGATTCAAGTTAAAAGACCGAACTGAACAGAGCTTTAAAGAGATCAAGGAGAAGCTGACCTCAGTACATATCCTATCACTGCCAAATTTTGACAAGCCGTTCAAATTAGAATGTGATGCATCGAGAGTTGGAATTGGTGCTATCTTGATGAAGGAGCGACGACCTGTCACCTACCACAGTGAGAAACTTAGTTGTCCTACCCTAACCTATTTTATGTATGAAAAGGAGTTGTACTCCCTTTTCCGAACCCTCACTGTTTGGCAACATTATCTGCTACCACAAGAGTTTGTTACTAACCGTGAATCATTGAAGCATCTTGAGAGTTAGAACAAACTCTTGAAGAGATAAGCCAAGTGGTTAGAGTTTATGGAGGGGTTCTCATACGTCATTTGGTATAAGAAGGGAAGCACAAATATGGTCATCAATGCTCTGTCATGACGGTAAACTTTGCTAACCACTTTGTAGACCACATTATTAGGATTCTCACTAATCACTGAGCAATATGCTAATGACCCTCACTTCGATCCCGTTGTTTAATAGTGCTAAGAAGGGGTAGCTATTGGAGGATATAATCTTAAGGACGATTATCTGTTTAAGGACCATAGGCTATGTATTCCAAACTACTCCACATGTAAGCTATTGATCAAGGAAGCTCATAGCGAAGGATTGTCTAGTCATTTTAGGGAAACCAAGATAACCAATCTATTAAGGGAAAACTTTTATTAGCCTAGTTTAGCTAGGATGTCCATAAGGTAGTTGGTTGTTATGAGGTGTGCAAGTGAGCTAAGGGGAAGAGAGAGCCTCATGGAAAGTACATGCCCTGCTAACGCCAACCTTTCCTTAGGCTGACCTTAGTATGGACTTTGTCTTAGGGTTACCCCGGACATCCAGAGGAAAAGATTCTATATTTGTTGTCGCAGACCGCTTCAACAAAATGGTACACTTCATCTCATACCATCAAACTAACGATGCTTTATCTATTGTTGATTTGTTTTTGGAGGAAGTTGTCCGACTACATGGGGTACCGAAGACTATTGTCTCAAATTAGGATACAAAATTCTTGAGCTACTTTTGGAAGACTCTCTAAAGTAGACTTGGAACTAAACTTGTATTCAGCTCTAGTAGCCACCCTCAGACCGATGACCAGGCTGAAGTGGTGAACAAGACGCTAGGCAGTCTACCCAAAGCTGTTATGGGAAAGAACTTGAGGGGTTGGGATTTGTTCTTACCAGTTGTGGAGTTCGCATATAACCGAATTGTCCACAGTACTATTAGGAAGGCCCCATTCGAGGTAGTCTATGGCCTTAACCCTATTATTCCCCTAGATATGATTAGCGCTCCAACAACTACTGAAGAGAGTCAATCTAAAGTTAACTGAACTTAAGAATTGCATGAACTACACTAGTTTATAACTAAGAAGATCGCCAAATTCAATCAGAGATGGCACGAAATTAGTAACTGAAGCCGTCAAACTGTTTCCTTCAACCGAGAGCAATTCTCACACTTGAGATGGAGCAAACTATCACCTCGGGCTGATGACCCATTCAAGGTCTTAAAGAAGATCAACTGCAATGCCTACCAGATCGAGTTGCCTGATGACTATGGTGTTTCCCCCACCTTTAATGTGTCGAACCTGATTCTTCACTAACTAATAGAAGAAGACGTTACAATTGCCCTAGGAGAAAGAGTAGAGACCACTCTATATTTGAGGATAAATCTTTCCGACCCTAGGTAGATGACATGAATCAACCCCTTAGACTAATCATACATAGCCAAACTAGAGGACTCTAAGGACTCGCTCGAAAGATACTAGCTCTAGGCCATGGCTAAGATGGGGATTCCTATCCCGAGCCGATCTCCTAGCAACTTGATTATCAAATCCTTACTTGTGTTAGATCTACCTCTGTTCAGCAGCGATGCTTTATCCCAAAAGACGGCTTAAGAATAGCCAAGGCAAGCTCCCAATTCGACCATTGGCATCTAACCTTAAATTGAGCTGACTTCTCTTCAGAAGAAATAATTGATCCCTAACCTAATCCAAATCAAGCCAACCTCTAACTGCTAGCACTTTTTGTTTCATCTACTTTATATCATAGTCCTAACTCCCATCTACCACATAACACGTATCTTCTGGTATGATCTTTTTAGAAGGATTCTTCACTTTTTCGCACTGAATATTCTTTATCTCTTTTACCCCCTTTTAATAAGTTTCATATAATCTAATTGTAGAATACCCTTTTTTCTCTTTTCATACGTATAAAGTAGCCCTAGTGGATGGGTATATAAACCCCCACTTTCTTATGCACAAACAACCAACTAATCAATATTAGATTATTCAAGCATCCTTAGAGCAACCTTAGTATTCTCATTACTTTTTAACTCTTATCTATTCCTTTTAGCAAAGAGTAGTGGAAAGTAACCCTTCAGTTTAGACCGATATGTTATATCTAACGACTTGTAGGCCTTGTAGGATTTTGTTGATGCATCATATCCAACTAGATAGCTCACAAATTTACTAAACCCCCATTTTATTTCCTTATTCTTGCTCGTTGTAATACCTCTCCGTATGTCCAACCTTGGAGACGCATTATTGGGTAGCATTAGGGATGTCAAACTCAAGCGCATACCCAACAAATAGTCGAGCATATGATGACCACCTCATCTTATAAAGACCATAAATAGGAAAAAATAGCAAAAGAGTGGCTTTAAATGCTATGACCTCACAAAATGACTACTAGATGACAATAGCTATAAAGTAGTAGCATGAAATGAAGCAACAAAAAATTCAAAATAATTCTTATTAATAAAAGCCAAGCGGCACTTACAACAATTTGGAGGTTGGCATACCAACCATCGGTACAAACAAATTACAAAGTTGTAAAGGGAAACTACCTAATCAACTAAATTAAAAGATGTAATGTCAGTAAAATTGGGGTAGAATTTGTCAATTCCAAGCTCCATCTACATAACGAGCTATAGCGTTGTAGTAGCTTCTAGCAACCTTGCATGATAAGGCAATGCCAGGTTGAAACCTCATCAAAAGAGTAGCATCGAAGTAGAAGGGAGTGTTATCTCTCCACCAATACTGCAACCAATAAATCAAGGATCCCATCATAGATGAAGAGTTTTGGGAGGTGTAAGCCAGGCTGGTGAGAACCTGTAAGCTAGTCTGTAATGCTAAACTCCTTAAGCACATAGGCAATGAACCTTGCTAAAGGGATGTTCGAGGCACTTGACTAAGTTAGAGATAGCTTTCAATATAGCCCCCTTACATCCAACAATGAGCTATGCGATCATCCTGTAGATCAAGGAATATGGGGCATGATCTTAGGGCATCTTGCCATCACCTGAAGAGAGCCTAGAGCTATCCTAACATGCATCTTAAACTTGGAGCAAGATACTAGGGCTTTAAAGCCTTTCATGATTTCTTCTATCCTTACAAGGAAGGGGTACGTTTGATCGCCATTAATGTAACAACCACTATTGTCAATTAATGAAGATCAATAGCCATCAAAAACCTTTGCACAAGCCAAACATTCAAGAATATTAAGAAAAGGATAACTCCACAAGAATGGGGAGAATAGAAACTTATATCAAAAATTACATGCATTACATAAGGCTATCTAGATTCCTGCGTGCAAGGAATAATGATAGATGTTGACAACAATCATTTTTCAAGAATTGAGCATCATAATTACATTGCATAAACCTCCTGGAAAACAGATGTTTTTTAGGAACTAGGCTCTATTGGGTTTAGAAAACTTAACCAACTCAAGTTTAAACTAAGATAGTGCTAATGAATCTTATCTCAAATCCACCTCCTAGCTTTCATCGTAGCTTGCTTCTACTCTTGTTTTCACTCCTCGCTCTCGACCATCTCCATGAGGAACTTTTCTTGAGCCTCTAGAGTAAAGATATCTTTAACCTCTAGCACTTTAATGCTCTTTCGATGCCCCATCGCCTCCCTTTCTAACTACTATACGCTCTTGCTTAAACCTAGCCTCTCAAGCTTGAAAAGAAGTAACTTGCTCACCAACCTTGACTTGTCCTTTCTTGATAGCCTTAAGCTTCCCCTTTAGATCAACAATATCCTTGTTAAGCTTAGAAACTTTAGCTTGTAACACATCAAGCTTACCCTACTTGACCTCCAAGCTAAGCTCAAACTCTTGAACTTTCAACCTTACCCCTTCCAACTTCTTAGAGGTAGCTTCGAATCTCCTCTAAGTTTTCCTAAGATCAACCCAAGCCTTATAAGCATGCTCCTCGGTATGAGTAACTTCCTCCTGGCTACTTGTAGACACTACATAAAATCATAGTTAAATAATAGCAAACACTAGGGAACAAAACTTTGGTGCCAACTCCATACCTCATCATCCCCACTAGCTATCACTATAAAGGTTTTCAATGTATATGTACTAGCTTGAACAAAACGAAGAATGTTAAATAATTAAAAAAAAAAAAAAACTTACCTTACGCATCTTACCACATGCATTCTTTGCTGCACCAACCGTAGTTAACCTCGCAAAAATAATCGCCAAAACCTTATCCTGATCTAAGAGGGACTTCACCAAAATCTCCCTACTCAGCTTGCCAGCACCAAGACTCTTATTAGACTGGTTGACCTTCTGATTAAGATGGAAAACCTCATTAGAGCCCCTTAAACTTTCCTCTATAACGCCCAACGTTACCTTGGCAACTGAAACAAGAAGATACCACTATCATGGGTCCCACCAAAGGAATTACCTTTGGTTCGATTGCCAAGTTGCATGGAGCCAACGAATAGGCATCCTTATTGCCCATATCACAATTGAGGTCCTCACCCATGGACCCCATCCTTAGTTGCTTCTCAAAGAAGCACTAACATCTACAGTTGGTCTTTTTAAAGTGCCTATGACCTCCTTATCATCTTGAGCCCTCCTTCTTCCTAAACTTCCCTTACTCTTCAAGACTCTTAAGCATTACCTTGACGCGAAGTTTCCCACAAGAGGTCTTTCCTCCAACCTTAATCTCAACCTTGGACTTCCCTTTGTCAACTTGCAAAAGGCCCTTCTTAGTAACAAAAGTGACCTTACCTTCATCCTCTCTCTTCCTCTCCTCTTGAGACTTGTTAGCAGTTCTATGATGTTCACAGGGGCCAATTTATTAGTAGCAAGAAAAGGAAAAACAGAGTGAGTAAACATCTCACTAACTGTGCTAGGCCAAGAATTGTCCAATTCTCCCTTCATAACCTAGCAGATTGAGGAACGCCTTACCACAATGATCATGCAATACTCTACATGAGTAGAAGACAACCTATGAAGTTAAGTGGAAGAATATTGTAACCCTTGAGGTAATTCCCCATGAAATCTATGGTATTCTAGGGACAATTCTAACACCTTCACCACTGATCGAGAATCTCATCTGTTACAAGCCTATTGTTATCCCTAAGCTTGTTGCTACTATCAGTACAAATAGGTATAGTCTTTACTTCATCTAGAAATCAAACCCATAAGCCAACCTAATGATCATATATTAAGGAGTCTAATTGTAAACCTTAGTGGTTGAACTAACCAAAATCTTTTGTTCAGGCTCGGTAGCCACATGCTACTAACCCCCTTTTGTTTGTCTTCAACTAGAAAAAATAACAAAATAAAGGTAGGCATGTGTACAAACCAATTGCACAACGCCTCAAAAACCACAAAAAATCTCAATGAATTCTAAGTCAATTGAGCAGGACACACGTAATGATATACGAAAAACTTCTTCAAAAATTTGAAGAATGGCAACCTAAATCTAAACTCCATGTAAACATAATAAAAGCAAAATGCCTTTACCGAATCAATTAAAGGAGCCTAATTCTTGAGAAAAGGTCTAGCCTCTTCCTAATTTGCAAGACACTACACTCTATCCATAAAAATGATCTCACAGTTAAGGATCATACTAACAACACCAATAGGACTATCACTATCGCTAACCTCATTAAAAGGACCAACCACCTTCTTCTAACCCTCACCATCATCGAGATATTCATTGTGAGGAATTACTTAAATCATTTTCCATCTTTCTTTATAGGCTCGTAACATCG
This sequence comes from Lumnitzera littorea, assembly GCA_024138015.1. NCBI lineage: Eukaryota > Viridiplantae > Streptophyta > Magnoliopsida > Myrtales > Combretaceae > Lumnitzera > Lumnitzera littorea. The sequence continues at coordinate 44,527,265 of JAMXBB010000003.1, forward strand.
GGTGGATGTCCTCTTCTACATTATCATCATCATTGTTATCACCTTACACCATTGTTTTTTGATTTAGAGGGGGGCATTGGTAACACCACCACTTGACGAGGCATTATATTCTTTGATTTGATGGAAGGTTTCTAAAGAAGATACTTTACTTATTTGAATTGATTGACCTCTCCATTGTGATGGACCACTAGAAAAGTATGAACAAGAAAAGAGGAGAGATAAAAGACTTTGAAATTTGAAAGGAATATGAAAGTGATGAGTTAGTGAATATGCAAACTAACTTATTTATATTAAAAAGGAAGGAAGATGAATTGATAGTTATCAAAAAGAGAGATAGTGATGTCACCTAAAATCTACGAAGATTTTGCCATGACCAATTGACATGCCCATTACGTCTTGCCCCACACATCAAAAGTAATTTTCGAATTTCAAAAGCTTCCCCAGCAAGCCAGTGACCTCCGTAGGTCAATTTGAAGGATTCCCAAGCATAACTTCTACATGAGAGTATGTGACTTCGCTCGAGGTACGTATGCTTACTACAAGCTTGAATTGAGCCTAGGAGACTCACTTGAAGACCTACTCTCCTTGTTGCATCTCACCTAAGAGAGTGTAATGGGCAAATGTTGCTGCATCTAAACTCAAACCACCAATGGAGCCTAATGACTAGTAAAGGCTAAACTGACTAAAGTGACCATAGAGCTTGGCACACGTATAGTGCCTAATAATATTGCACTATCAGTTTAGGACTCACTACCTTAGTGAACCAAGCCCAGAATGGCTCCTAAAGCAACATAAATAGCATCACTAAAGAGCAACATATGGAAATACCTTCGTAGCTCGTCAAGATCTGCTTTCCTAATGGGGCACATAACTAATCAAGGTCACCAAGGACATTACTTTCCTAATCTAGCATGGCATACTCTCCTAATTAGGACAACCTACTTTGAATACGACTTATTAGGAACTTTCCTAAATAATAAACTATCTCATCACCTATAAAAAGGGATAAAAACCTTAGGTATGGAGGAGATTGACTTTTGACCACCAATCTTTCCTTTTACTGACTTGAGCATCAAAGAGTCCATACTTGAGCCATCTTCGGCATGTTTTTTGCAGGTCTTGTCCCTTAGATCAGAGCTTGAAGGCTCAATGCTCGAGTACACAAAAGACAAGCCCAAGGATAAGCCCATAATAAAGTCCACAATCAACAATCGGGATGAAGTCCCTATTGTGAACAACCATTCCATTGGTAAGATTTGCCATCCCAATGAAGTGCTTGTTATGTAAGGCAATCGTAATGGCTAAATTTGCCATCTCCATGAAGTGTTTGTTATGGAAAACTTTTATTATATATTTTGTTTCATTACATTTAAGTCAATGTTACCCTATAGGCTATTTAGAAAGGTTTTTGATGTATTTTAATTGTTTAAAACCTTCTAGATATTTAATAAACTAATTAATCGAGAGCTTTTCCCTTAATTCATATTTATTCTTATCAATTTACTCATTTAATTGTAGCAAATCCTTAATTAATAGAAATGTATCACATCAAATTTATTTCTAATCATTCCTTGATTATTTTAAAAATTGTGAGTCATATCAATTTCAAAATTAGTCTTTAAGAATTGTGAGTCATACCAATTTCAAAATTAGTCTTTAGTTCAATTTCTTTAAGTGGTGTATAATATCCATCAGTAACCTGATATTTACGAAAAAAGAAAAACTTCCTCCTCTATTGACTCTTATCAAAATCCTAAAAATAATTCTTTTTCATTCGTCTATGATACTGAGTCATATAGTTTTTCGATCTAATCCACAACCTATATTAACTGATCATTCTTTTTAAAACCATATACCTACCTTCAATTTTATTGTTGAAACTTTAATAAATTGCCCTCCTATATACCTACTAGTGACACCTATAGTGAAGAAGGATGCTATATCTAAATATCGTAACATCCACATTTGGCAAAAAGGTACAATGCCAATCATTTCTTTCATATGAATTATGTAGTGGTAGCAAAGTATGTAGTGACTGCACATCTTAGGATGCACGGAGCCACTCTCTGTTGTCATATCATATCATTCTCATTAATATCCTCATTGAGATATTCAGGTTGATCTTGAAGGGCCTAAGTCAACTTCAAGCTCCTTTTCAATCACCTTTAATCTAGCTATTCGCATCTGCTTTATGCATATTATGATTATCACTTGTTTCTTGTGTTATAGGCATCACTTACATCACATCCTAATCACCAAATTAGAATCGCACTATGATATTATAAACTTGGACAAAAACATGCATAAGTTTATCAACATCTACACTATGTGGAAATAATAACAATTGCTTGATATCATCGTCATTATTGATGGTGTACAACATGGTTGCAAGCTTGATCGGTTTCTCAATTAGGTTCCTTAAACTAACGCAACATAGCCTTTAGATATTGGTATTCATCGAAAAACCCTTGCAAATTGTACATAATAATCGAAATTTTAATGAAGGGTTTGTTTTTGAGAGAGTGCTTTGTGTGGTGCAAACAAAAGAAGCATAATAATTGTTTTTAACCTTATCCTAATACGTTCATGTCCTAAAGACACAATTTTCACAATTTGAAGATGTAATTATGAAATCATAAGTTATTCAGCTCAATTAATTCACTATTTCAAATGGATATTTTCAAAATTAGCTTCAAATGAGCCATATTTTTATTTTAGAGAATATTTAAAAAGAGCAAGCCATTCATGTCAAGAGAATCAAGTTGCTCGAATGAGAGTAACTAGTTTGACGTTAAAAAAACAAAGAGTCATTCTAGAAAAGCATAAGAATAATAGGTAGAACGATCAATACCTATCAAATGGAATGATTCATTTGCTTGAGGACATATCCTCTACTTCTAGATACCTATTATTAGCAAAAGAAAATTTATAATAAGCGATGATGTTCACTTAAAATGGAATCTGACACCCAAAGGGAGAAAACGCAAAAAGCACTTTGATTCTCAAATTGAGTTGCATTGTAAAATGAAATATCCTCATTGCAAAAAGTAAGTATCATTTGTTTATGATATGTACATTGTCTAACCTATATATTAGCTCTTACGTCATTAAACGGTTCTATCAAAAGGATTTTATTCTCTTCGATTCTAATCTAAATGCAATCCAATCGAATATTTTTTAATCTATTAGCTACAAGTTGCCATTGATTTATGGTTAAAAAACTTACAATAATGTAAAATATGTATTGAGCCTAATTTTTCAATTTCTTATTTTAATTTTATTTTTCTTAACTTATTAATAAAACTGAAAAAAGGCAATTAAACTAGAACCAATTAAATACTAGATTTCTTAAGTTCAGAGGTTACCGTATTACCATATTAAATCCTTAGGCTTAGTTTTCAAAATTCTTTTTAATATTTAAAAAAAATTCACTCACCAGTAAATAAATTAAATTTCATTTATCTTACAAAAATAATTAACTCAAGTTATAATTTACAAAAAATAGAAAACTGAAATTTTTACAAATTTTATGCTTTAGGATCAAACATTCGTAATTCATTTCGAAAAATTTAATGTGTTGATTTGTTTAAATTTTTTAAGAAATAATCCATCAAGTTTATGTTTTAATTTATTTATTAAATTTTTTTTCTTTAAAAAAAAATACTAGAAACGGTCCTAAATTTTTCATGTCTATATATTTTAAAAATTCTAACCAAAGCTTCAATTTTTATTTTTAAAGATAAACTTTCTAAGTGCCAAAACCAGACTTCATTCATAAAGATATTAAGCCTACCTTTTTATATGGATTAATTAACAAAGACAAAATAACACAAAAAAAAAATAATAATAAATAAATAAGAATATAAAAAGAAAAAGAAAAAGGAAACAAAAGGAATGACCTGGGCCGGCAACAATATGGAACACGGGTCAAGGGCTTGGATTCGGGTCGAATCCGAATCATGGGCGTAGGTTTGGTTCGCCAAAAAGAACTCTAGTGGCTATTATGGATCGAATTCAACCGCTTTGGCCACCAAAGCTAGTGGGAGACACGATTTTTATGTCAATCCGATTGGAGAATGGGGGTTTTATGACCAATGCCACAACCAGAGATTGCTGCTTGGGAAGTTTCGGAATTGGGTGGCGACGGTGTGACAAGTAGTCGAACATGTGCGTGCTGCATGTGAGTGGTGAAGTGCTGCTGCATGCGAGAGAGTGGTCAATTGTGTGGGTGAATGGCCATGCTGATGGGCGTTGGTGAGAGGCGCGTGTGTCATGATTCAATGGAGTGCGCAGGGGTGTGTGTGTTGGGATGTTTGCTGCATGTTGGACTAGGTGTTCGAGCACGCGACGAAGAAGCGAGTCGAACGCATGGGCGTCGCGACTGTCAGTGGGCAGTAGTTGAATGGTGTTTGCTGTATTGGGGATGATTGGCGAGAGGGAGTCAATGGGTGAGTGATGGTTGGGTTTAAGAAGAGCCAGTCGTCGATAGTGGCAACCAGCTTTTATAAAATTTCAATTCAGATTTCATCTTCTATTTTTCAGATCAGAATACATCCGATTTTTTAGATTCGAATCCTTTCAAACTTATCAAATCCTTTGTTAAATTAGGGTTCTTATCAATGATTTTATTAAAATTCTCCTCAATCCACCTAAAAATAAGAAAGATTTCAATAAAGAATTCAACTTCTATCTTCTTCCTATTTCTTCTCATGTGGCCTCTTCGGCCTCTTAAAAGAAGAAGACACAATCACATGCTTACCATGTGACCTTTGGAGAAGACAAATATAAAAGTTGCATTAAGTATTAGTGTGAATTGAATCCACGACTTGAAGATTCTTCATGTCATATGCCTAAGCACTTAACCAGCTAAGTTAGGCTTTTTTTTTTTTTCATTAGTTCATCTAATTCATTTGTACTTAAACTATAACACTAAATTTAGCCTTAATTTTATATTCAAGTCTAAGCCCAACTTAATTCAACTTTCCTTAAAATGCCTCAAGCCTTCTAATATAGACCAAAATATATATATTAAATATATTCTAATACCTCTTTTGAATTTAATAAATATAATCTTATTTTAGTTAATTCCATTAAAATATTTTCAAATTGTATAAAAAGAATCCATTTAAATATTTTATTGAAATATTTTTTAATGAAATTTAAAAATTTTAAATACTCTAAATTTATCAAATCACATATATATTTGAAACTTTACACTCTAAATAACTTATTGACTTGACTCAAATACTTTTAATACTTTCCATTTTTTTTTTAATTTTTAATTTTTTTGTATTTTTCTCTTTTTCAAATTTTCTTATCTTTTCTTAATTAGAACCCTTTTTCTTTTATTTCAGGGAGCAATAATGAGATGTCTACAAAATGTAATGTTAGACTAAAAGTTATAAGCTTCCATTTCAATAAGAGAGTAAGATAATACTGTTAAACAATATTACTGTTTACATTAAAATATTTTCAATGCAATTAAAATTTAATTCACTAATAAGAGATCCTAATATTAGCGAGAACATCGATTTGTAACATATGAATACATCAGCAATTTGTACTTTAGTACATATGTCAACTCCTTATAGCTCGTCCTCTTAATTGAACGAATAGGTTATAACATTTTCTCTATACAAACATTATATATATATATAGCATAAATATCTCACGTGATATGTAAATTTTATCTATTTTTACAATTAATTGCCTGAAATTAAAAATGTTAATTTTTAGCTTACGAACTTTTTGAGATTATTTATAATTTCATGATTAGACAGTCAATTGTAAAAATTGATAAAATTAAGGCATTTTATTATAAAAATGAGTAGAAATTACATAGTTCATTACTAAAACATATAAAATTTTGGTATCAAATTAACAGTTTTAAAATTATACACAATTCACTAAAAAAAATAGACCAATTACATATATCACGTGTATAATGTATATATACATATACATATATATATATATGTATATACACACACAGATGGACAGCTTATCTGTAGGAAATTTAGGATGACTCTGCTTCATTTGAAATGCGTTTAATGTCTTGTCCTTCTCTCTCCGTTAAAATTCAAAATTTTATAAGATACCGCTAGTTTTTCATTTGTTTGTAATTTTCCGATAAATTCGTGAACAAGGTCCTTGAGAGGGATATGGAGGAACTCTGGAATCTCCAAGACATTTGGCAAAGAAGAAAATGGCATAAAAGTAGTGCAAGAATTTTTCTCTCCCTAGATGCTTATAATCATTCCCATATAAATGGAGAATAGGAATATGTCACTTCCTTAGATGCTTTGGAAACACTCGTTAAGTCTCTAAAAGATTATATTTCATGCTTATTAATTTAAAAAGAAAACAAAAACATATAACGTCTTATCGAATTCGTCCGGAAAATTTATTAATATTTCCTCCACAAACTTACGCTTATGTTGACAGCTATGGATGGATATTCATTTACACCCGATGACAGAGTCGGCATCGATGCCCAGGCCACCCATATTTTCAATCTTATTAGATAACATATTTTGATTTTTTGTCGTAACTTGGTATTAATGTTGTCAAATTTGATTCAAATAGTTGATCTGAACATAAAAGGAGTCAAAGATTAAAGGGATACAATTGAATTCAATTGTGATTTAATTGGGATTAAACAAAAGTTCGGATCTAATTACATTTGTAACCACATCAAATCAAACAATTCAATCCAGATTTCCTAACGGTACTTGGTATTAAGCAAATAGCAAGAGGGAAACTTTTGGATTGAGGCTAATTCCGTAGTTTTCCAAATAGTGTCAATTGCCAAAAAAAAAATCGAAGTATTTGATTTAGAATATCTACCTATATCATGCACCAACACTTATATTATGAAGAGTCTAACACTATGCTGAATACGATACATGCTCGATACGCGGATGATACGTGCTTGAGTTATGAAATGCAAGTTATTTTTAGCGAAGAGAGAGAGAGAGAGAGAGAGAGAGAGAGAGAGAGAGCTAACACATGCATTAAGCATTTTCTATGTGTGCTGTAAAATTTCAAACACCGATGATACAAATCGCATCCTAATTCTATTCTCCATGGAGTCAAGTGAACAAAATACTACATGGCAAGAGAAAAATGTTCTCCGACTCCTAGTCCTATCCTTGTATTCCTCAATTTTCACCTCTTCCTAGTTCCTCCTCTACCACAATCTTTCATTTCTCCAATATGCCACCACAAAAGATATCGAATGGAAACATCCGTTATGTTGGTAATTTATAAAAGTTTAGGGAAGTGAACTGTAACACTTGAAAGTTTCAAAAGTAAATATATATCTAGATTAAAGTTTAAATGGATTATTTATAATTTTCCTATTTTTCTTATTTGTGTTTAAATTAAATTTTGACTTTTCAATTATCATCTATTACAAACAATACAAGTGCTATTCCATCCCTTTTTTATTTGGGGTGGGGGGAAGGACTGAACACTAAGAGGTAGGAATGTAATAGTTTTTAGGTTTATACTTTTAAATTAGATAGAACAAAGTAAAAATAGATGAGTCAAAATAATTGAATAAAGGCTCTCCCTCACAAATTAAGATTTTTCTCTCTTTTTCTTATTATCAGAATGCTTAGTTTAGTTCATGATGAAAAATTGAACTGCGAATGGAATTACATTACATAGTTCTATTTAGATAGGATTGGGTTGGTTCCCATTGAATGAATACCCTTACCCATAGAGGGCTTAGAAGGTGATCAACCCTACTAATGGCATAATTACTCCATTGGGGAACTATTAGTAGGTGGAATCATTTACTTTAGGCCATCCATCACTATAAAAAATAAAAGATTGAATTTGTTTTTGTAGTCAAATCAAAGACAAGCCAAAACAATCACACAATATGTATGTACATATGTATGCATGTATGTATGTTATATATGCACATATTTTTTTCATGCTATTGGATCGTAGGTATTAGCCATCCAAAACTAAGGGAGGTGGGGTAGCCACCCAACATTCGAAGTGGGTTGCAATGAGCCAAAATTTTCTAGATAAAGTAACCATTCCAAGGTAATAGTTTGCAACCACATTTTAGGAAGGGTCACACAGCCTTCACTTGTTGGTGCATAGTAGTCTTTTGCCTCTAGGTAGATAGCTTCAGGGGTGTAGTTAACATAGATATACCACCAAAGGAAGCCACTTGTTATATATTGCTATAATTAATTACTTTATTTTTTCATTGTGTTTTGGTTTAGTTTATTATGTTTTCTTCATGATTATGCAAAATGACCAAATAGGATCAGAAGAATGTTTTATAATTTAGTGCCATCTCAACATTAATCTAAAAAGTTAATAGGTTTAAGCATATGTTTAACGAATTAGAGGAAGTATGAATGCGATTTACTCAGAACAATATTAAAAGGAAAAACATGTATTGTTCCTTCCTGTGTTTCCACTTCGCGAGGACCCCTCTCTTATAGTTACCCACTATTGGCTATGTAAGCCCACACTAACTCTCACATGCACATTCGACCATTTCTCTCTCTCGTTTAGGCTAAGAAAAGAACCTACTTCATACTTAAAGTTAGATTTTCTAATTTTTTCAATGACAACTTGATGTTGTTTTTAAATCTTCCAAGAAAGAAGAATTTCGATTCCATTGAATTTGTGGACTCTTGCATATTTCATTCTCTTTTTTCTTCGAGGTTCAAGGGGTCTCCTCTTTTTAAGATTGTGCACCTTATATTTTTATCCTTACTTTTGAACTCCTATGCCAAATGATAAAGAATGATGTGTAAGGGGAAAAAAAAATGGAAACCTTTCAAAATGAAGACTTCCAAGTGCAAGGTTTCTCATATTTTCTTTACTAATGATATTGTTCTTAAGTAAAAGCAATTATTGGAAATGTACAGATTCATGACTACTTTCCAAACAATTCTAGTCTCTTCATGAATGAATTTAAGTCCATCGTCTTTTATTCTCCAAATATCTAAGTAGCAACAAAACAATAAATTGGCTAAGTCCTATAATTTGAAGAAGTTGATGATTTTGGTTTATGTCTACGTTATCCCCTTTAGGTAGAAAATACATTATGACCTTCTTTTCAATTTCTTAATTAATAGAGTCTGAAAAAGTTTAGTTGTTGGAAAGCTTAACAATTGAGTATGGTCAGTTGTGTCGTTCTTATAAAATCTATCTTAGAAGCTTTATCTACTTACGAGGACACACTGTTGTTCTTATAGATTTCATCTTGAAAGCTTTACCAAATTATGAGGGCATGCAAGACAAATTGGGAAAAGATTGCCTCTCTAAGAAACTTAGCTTGCTTAGGCTTAACAAATCTTAACTTGAAAAATAAAAGCATGTACCATCAAGAAAGGCCGGGAAATCAAAACCTGAGGAGTTACTTGGATGCAGTTAATTAAGGCTAAGTGTGAGATAAGTTTTTAGATGTCTAAATTCTCTAAACTATGAATTCCTCTTTATTTTCTTGGAGAGCTTAGGGAGATCCAAGATTGGTTGCAATGAAATGGGTTTTATGTCCTAGGTAATCTCAAGGATACATACTTTTGTGCTAATTAGAATGATAATCAAAGGACCACTCAAAAGAGAGAACACAAAACCTTTTAATTAAAGATTGTTGTTAAGGTAAACTTATTTGGGATGAAGAGAAGATTGGTTTCATATATCTTCCATCCTTATAGAGCATTCAAGATAGATAACCTTATTTAACTTCAAAAGAGATATTAAGTGCTTTTCTACAAACCGTAGGAAAGAGCCCACCCTAAGTGATATTTATGAGCAGTTTCTTCAACAAAATATGAACTCTCAAAATTTTAGCCATAGCTGGTTTTGGAAAAATTATTTTCCCTAAAAAAATTGATCTCTTTCCTTGAAGAGTTATGCAAAATGGCTTTTCAATTGCAAATAGCTTGACAAAGTATAAAAAACCATAATGATTCTTGTCCTAAATGCTTGAAACCTAATAAAGATTCAAATCATGCATTAAGGATATGTCCACCTCCTAGTCAACTTCAATAAGCTTTAAGAAGAAAGCACTGGTGTTATGATTGATGAGAAAAACAACATAATGAATTGGATAAAAGTAAATTGCTTAACTGACAAATCAAATCTATTTGTAACCCATCCTCTAAATGCTTTCCTTTTTAATTTAGTGCTTTAGATTATCCGGAAAGATAGAAATGACAAGCTTTTAACAAAACTTCAATGAATCCCACATTATCTGAATGGATTAAGATTGAAACAAATGAATTTTGGGTCTTTTAAAGGCATGCTAAAACAGTTGTATATGGTTGAGAGGGTAAACCTGAACTAACAACCATAAAAGGTTGGTTAGGTAATATTGAGCATCGATGGATCTATTAATTAACATTCCAGCTATGCCGCAATTAGTGGTGTAGTCAAGGTTGAACTAAAGAATTGGATTATGGGGTTTGGTAGGAAATTAAGATTAGCGATATCTTAACTACTGAATTTTGAATATTGTACTGGAGACTTAACTATTATATCGAAATGGGATGTAAAAAAGTTGAGTGAACATGAATTTTGCCGTAACAATTGTATTACTAAGGAATGATATAAACTACAAAAGTAAATTTGAAAACATTCTGATAGCTTGCAGGGAAAAGGTGGAGATGTTGGAGGACAACAAGAGGGAGCTAATTCCTAAAGAGATGAATACAATAACAGATCATATGGCAATGCAAATATTTGTCTTTTTCCCAAAAACAAAACGTAGACCATGAATTTGCAAAATCTAAAAACATATTTTTTTATTTTTCTTTTTCCATACTCTCTTGTGAGAGGACATGAGAAAACTCCTCAAACAGTGCTATAAAAGAAATTTCGGAACTCACCTTTGTAGTCATAACAAGAATTCAATTATTGTTGATTTGTTTCATAATTTCTTTGTGATATTCTTGTCTAAATCTTAGTGCAATTAATAAGATGTATAGATGAAACTTCCTTGTTCCGTTTCATGATCCCATATATACCTTTAATAATACATACTATCATATATAAATTTAATTGGTGGCTGTGTGAAATCAATAACTAATGAGAATACGAAAGTCTTGTTTAAGAGGAGAGATATATAAAATTGTAAGAAGATAATTATCTAATTTATGGTAAAACATATATGATAAAATAGTCATTTTGAGCTTAATATGCAAGATGATTGCAAGTGTCCATACACCCACATTTTGGTAAGAATAAAGAACTATTTTGTCATGTATAGTTGAGCAAAAGAGGATGCTTATCTCGCTTTAGCCTGATAGTTTTTTTTTTTTTTTCTCCCTCAAGTAGAATAGAGGTGTTATATTAACATTCAAAGAGTAGATTAAGCTCCTCAATTACAAAAGATTGGCATTTGACCAAAAGAGAGTCTAAATGGAGTTCTATGCTCCTATTACTTATCTTCAAAGCAATGATGATTCAATTGAAAGGAATTCAATATATTCTATATTGTTTACAGTTTTATGAGATAAGAAAGTGCTCTTAATTTAGTATAGAACATGGATCTCTAAAACCAATGTCACGGGATCAAATCCTACAAAGTGTGATTTGGTTATTGGTTAGGTTAACGAAAGTTATACTCTAATATCAGATAATTGAACATTAATCTAAATTTAACCTCCTAAAAATAAAAAGAGGAGGTCAATAAAACAAAACTCGTTAATTTAATCAAAAGTACAACTAATCACTACGTCTCTACTATAAATATGTAGTTACAAAAAGTCTAGCTAAAGTAGACCTATGACAATTTTAAACAGAAAAACTTCAATATTTCAATTTATTTGTTTGAAAGGGAAAAGGAAAGGTAATGTCTATCTATGAATATTAATGTGCACTGTTCATGAATCTCAATAGCTACTAATTTAAAACTGATGAGTTAAGGAACTATACAAAATATGAATACAAAAAAGGAATTTCTTTTCATAAGTTGTATCCATTCAATTAATGTCAAATAAGTCAAATCTTGTTTAGACCAATAAATGAGGTGAGATTATTGTTAATGATGTTAATAGAAAACTGAAATAACTAGTTAAAGTAGCCATAAATATGAAGGAGCTAAATGGAATATATTATTTACCCAAAAATGAATTTCATCATCTGATATATCACAAGAATGAGGATTTTCTATTCTTTGTACGAAAAGAGGACAATGCACATTTGTTTAGGCGAGTTCCCAAGATAACACTAACATTAAACTTTAATCTTAGTGGGAAAACATCTCCTTAAAACCTCTTAAACTTTGACTATAGTGTATTTTTTAATATAAAAAGAAAATCCTTTTTGTTGCCTACCAATTTATCAACGTTTAGGAAGTTGATTTGCAACATTTTAACAATGTTGTCGAACCTGACTTAAGTAGTTGGTGTAGACATATAAGAGGATCAATGGTTAAAGGAATAGAATCGATTCAACCATTGTTCAACTAGGCTTAGACCAAGGTTAGATTGAATTAGTTTTATGGTTAGGTTAGATTGAATCAGTTTTATGGTCAAGTTAGATTGAACTAAGTTAAACCATAAAGGTCAACTCGAGTTTAACAACATTGCATTTTAAAGCTCAAGAGTAAATCTACATGTAAGTCAAAGTTTAAGGAAACTATTTGCAATTTTACCTTTGTTTTTTGATTAATACGTGACTTAAGTTTTATTATTGAAGTGTCTAATACTGGTTATATAACACTGGGTCATAAAGTAATAACATTATTTTATTAAATTATTTATTGTGAACCAAATGGAAACTAATATGTATGCCTTAACTAACATTAACATTTATCAAATGCCCTAAAAAGTAAAACTAGTAGGAGGGACCAAATTGCAATTTACTTAAACTTAGAGAACATGTACATGAATGCTTGTGAAAGATTAAGGAATAAAATTAATACTATGGCATACGCTACAATTAGGAATAGGAAAAAGAAAAAAGAAAAACGAAGCAGACTGTAACCATGAAAGATAAGAATAAAATATTAACAAATGCCATTCTTATAATTAATGGGCAAAGAGCAATTGAGGCTTCTAAGTAAATCTAAACATATAAATACATCATAAACTCTTATCTCATTCTAGATTGAGCAAGTATTCTTGTTACGATGTGGAGGAAGAGAAGAGAAAAGATTTCTTCGGTAAGCCAAATCCTAACTCTCCATTACATAAAAATAATAGGATAGGTTTGTAGTCTATCATAATAATTAATCTAATAATGATATGGAATCATAAGTTATTGAATTTAGGCTTCATGAGTATGATTTGCAATGAAAATCTAGTAACAACAAGCATAATTTAAAATCTCAACTACATTAGGATAAGATTATGCATACATTCCTAGTGATTGTAATAGGCAAATCTATAAACTTTTGCAATTCATTATTTATAATTAAATGGAACTGAAATTTGTAAAATTAGGGTTTGTAATTGAGATCTACGATAAAAGTTTTCAAATCACAATAAAATCTAAGAGAAGTTAGAAAGAATGAATTCATAGAAATAAAATCTTGTTTGACAATGATTGTGACGAAATTAGTGGAATAAAATTAGGGTTTATGTAAACATAGGATCATAAAATTTAGTAAACCCTAATCTGTACTTATGGCATAAACATACAAGCTGAATAGTTAAGAAAATGGGACAAAATAAAAGAGATTAGTCAACATCCCTTGTTGACATAGCCAACCACCCTTTAAGGTTGACCTAAGTTTTCAGGCAATCACTTTAATTTCTAAATTGTCAACGATTTCTCATTAAGATATTTCATAAATAAAATATCAAGAAATTTTATAGGCTTGAGATAGTGGGAACATAGAATAGAAAAAGAGGGAACAAAATAACTTATAGACTTCTAATTATGTGATTATTGATAGATCGTGACATGTTAAGTATTATGGATCACCAAATTGGATTTCAAAAACTTCAGGTGAGTACTATGCTATTATGTGTTGGTTTTGCTTGTATAAGATAGTTGTATGGAATAAAGTTAAGATTATTAAATTGGAAATGACATGTTGATGTGTTGTTTGTGCTTATGGATATAGTTCAAGCATTAAGTTCATTACGGTGACTTAGTGAGTCATTAATGTGAAGGAATCATGTATAACATGGTTAGTGAAAGGAGAAGATGTTACAATGGAGGTGCTGATTGGTGGAATGAGATGCTAATTGGACCATTATAATGGACTTGATTGCCAATGAGTGGTTAATGGCTGACAAACTCAGTATGAGACAATTTTGAATATGAGATAATTGGTAGATATCAAGCTATGATTTGAGTTATTATATAATATTGGGTTGCAATCTAGGTTTATTGATGACATGTCATCGCTATATACCGAGCTAAGGTTTAAGAAGTTCTAAGAGAATATTTTATTGATAATGGGCTGCGATCCTATGAATTATTGATAGTAGGCTGTGGTCCTATTCAGTTGTGATTTTATGATTTATTATGTTGATAGTGGTTGTAGTCCTATAAGATATTTTATGGATATTATTATATTTGGGTTGCAGTCCTGTAATTAATTTTATTGGCAAATTCTTAGGGCTTATGATATTGTGTTTCATTTTGCATGGCAAATGAATTTCAAGTTGTTGAGGATTCCATTGTCAAAATTATATTGATTTGGCTGATTAATTTTATTGCAATAATTAAATTGTTGCATGTTACATTTAGTAATTGTAGGCCTATATGATAGTGTTGTATTCATTAGTACTTGTGGCAATATAGTATCCATTGGGCTTATTGCTCACTCTATTTGGGAAAATTATTTTTTTTAAATAAAAAAATAATTATATGATCGATATAAAGACTTGGAGATTGAAGAAGATAAGCCTTGCATATTCCTATTTAGGAATTTAGGAATATGTGGTGGATCGATTATGCTTTCAGATCCGGGAAGTGACAACTTTGCAATAAAACAAAGATTTTAGAGAAAAATAAAACAAAATTTATAAAAGCGATAAAATAAATTTGAAGATTTTGTCATTTTCGTACGGAATATAAAAGGGTTAAAAACGGACAACTTTCATCAGCAAACACTAGCATGTGTCTCCGAACAAAACTTTTTGGAAAAGCAAGAGGTAAGTGGCAGGGGTTCCTTAGGCATCTTGTCTCCATTTGGAGGCAATGCGTGATTAATAGTTCGAATAGCTGAGTGCATGTTGATTAACTAAAGATGGGAAAGACTCTTATGACATGATTGAGGAAATATTGAACCTCGGTGTTTGGATCTGGTTGATGACGAAATGGTCCACGCAGAAAAGTTTTATCTAGTGGGTGACGCACGCCCGACGTATATGTTAAGAGTAGGACAAAAAAAAAGAAAAAACGAAATAGAAGGAAAGTTTACGTTTCTCTGTCCGCAAACAGGATATAATAGAAACATATTAGTATTGAATGCAAAAACATAAAATGGATAGTCTCTTTTACTTTTACATTAAATAAAATTAGAGGATGACTTGCAATCTATCATACAAATTTGAAAACATCAAATATACGAAATAACAATTGCACATCAATTAAGTAATTAATAATTGATTACGCTTATGAGTAAAGATTAGAGAGATATGGATAATATCAAACATAAAAAGTAATTCAAGAAAACATTGACAATACAAAAATGCAGTATTAGTAGAATTGAAGAAAATAAAGGAATAAGGTTTATTTTGAAAAAAAAAATGTTAAATTTATGTTGATTAAAAAAAAGAAAAGAAAAGAAGTGAAAATGATATAAGTAAAATCTTTGGCACTTTTTACTACAACATTATATCTTCTCTTTTATATCATATCTCAAATTGTCCCATTAAAATCATAAAATAAAAAATAATTAGATATATATATATATATTTATATATAGACATTGATACAAATAAATATAGATAATAGATAATAGTGATAGATATATTAAAAATCATGGAGACAAATAAATGAGCGGTGGCTTAAAAGTAATAGAGTAATCATAATAATAATAATAATAATAATAATAGTAGTAGTAGTAGTAGTAGTAGAAGATTAAAAAAATATACCTTAAAAAAAATGTGGAGACGTGATTAATGGTTTAATAGTAATAGATAGATAGATAATAAATAAATAAGATGTATTTAGATGAAGACACTATCTTGCACGTAAGAACTTTATTATTAAGGCATATAGGTTACTTAATCTTAAGAAAAGGTATTGGGGCATATAATTGTTTGATATTCTTTTAGGGGTAGAAACACAATAAGTGCCTTATACTTTGAGATTTAAACTGTTTAGTATTTTAATTTTTATTCTTTTATAATTTAGTGCTTATTAAAAGCATGTGGTGAGTTGTTTTTTAAAGTATAGATATTAAATTATAAAAAAATAGAAGTTTAAATATTCAAATATTCAAATCTCAAAATACATGCATTTATTATTCCTTTTTCCCTATCCTCTTGTATTTTGCTTCCTACCCTTTTGAAGGTTGGTTTTACTAAACAGAAATATTGATGCTATTCATGTGCGGGTGGGTGGCATGATTCCCTGAAAATATTCTTTTCTATCGTTACAGTATCCCTTGTGCTTTTCTTTCTTACTCATATTTTCCCAACAGATATAGTTCTCCGACAACACCAAATGACCAAAAACCTGAAAATATTTAATACCCATTCACAACCCGATAAAAAACATTATACAAGTCGAGTCGAGCTGAAACGAGCCGAGTTTAAGTAACCCTCCGGCAACTTAACTCACGTACAATCTTAGATAAAATTAAATTAAATTAGATAGGATAAATCACACCAAATATACTTGACATATAAAACTTTGGGTCAATTACAATTTTAATTATAGAGAGCAAATTTTTTTATTTATATATTACATAGCTGTTAAACTTGCAATTCTATAAAGAATTATTAAAGGGTTGGTAAGACTGAAACATAAAATCAAAATACACAAGCGTAAATTTCTACTATCTGTATAAAATAGTTTTAAAAAAAAACTATAGATATACTTATAATAGTTATAGGAAATTTGAAATACATGATAGAAATAAAAAAAATAAAAAATTAAGTGTTTTTTTATATAAAAATTCTTAATCTATAATTTAACATTTCAATAAAAATGCTAAGTAGAGTTGAAACTAATATTTCTTTTTTATTATTTTGTTTTGATAAAATGACCAATTAAAAAGGACCAAATGTTTCAACTCTTTTTTAGTCATTAATGGTATAAAATTAGATATACAATTTTTATTATGAACTTTTTAATTGGAGCTAATATCAAAATAAAAACTATGGATATTGAATAAGGAATTAGGAGAGATAGAAAAAGTTAAAAATCGGAATAGCATAAAGAAGATAATTTAATGTCTTAATAAGCCCATAGGATGGCAAAAGCCTCTATATATATATATATATATATATAAATTTTTGGCCCATCCAACTTATAAATTTGGAATCAATAAATTTAGTTGAAAACATAAGTTTCCATTTAGTTTAACATGTAAAGTTAGTGAAAAACATAAGTTTCCATAAAATAATGATTTTATACACGAGTTAATTCGGGAAAGTTTTCTAATATCATAAATTCGTAAAAACATATATATAGAATCGTAATTTTGATAACTATAATTATAACTATTAATAGAAGAGAGTCAAACACGTTCCATATTATTAAGAGACTAATCTTCATGCCATTAATTTATAGCGACATGGGCAATTTAAAAAGGCATCTAAGGTCACATCATTAAATTTTACAAAAGTGATTTATTCTTTCTGTTTAGATAATAATAAAAAGGAGCTATACTATGACCTTGTAATTGGAACTATATAAGTAAGTTATTAGTCTACCTATATTTAGTAACTCTCCCCATTAAAGATATGATATATAAGAATAATGTGACTTTACGGTCTCTCATATAAGAAACATAGAATTCTACTATTCTTATGTGTCGTCCATCCTATGGAGGGTACTAATCTACCAATCTATTACTCTAAGTTAATAATTCTCTCACTCGGTTGGTAAAAGCTGTATCCTACAATTTGGGTTTATCAGATTCCTCCTACTTCTTCTATCGGCACTTAACGAACATGTTAAAATAACGATGCGTTTCTTAAAAACCTAGGATACTATAACACAATTATTGTAGCTTTCTGGCAATGACACCAAAAGCATGACAACTCGATTCCTTGCAAGTGCAACCAGGTAGCTATAACTTATAAGTAATAATGAGGAGTATAAAGTTGATTCATAAGCTATATTTGTAGCTAGTTTATCTAACAATTCCCCTTTTTTTTTATTTTTCTTTTTAAATTTCCAAACATCCAATAATGCGTTTAAAAGAAATACTTCAGCTAACTATTTAAATTTAGAAAATAATTATTGTTCTGGGAAATCTATTTAACTAAGTTGTAATCAGTTATATTCACATACGTTCATAGCCTAGATATAAGTCTATAAATAACTTCGGTTTCAATGGTTTTCAAAATTATCGATTACTGGTTTTCAAGCAGAGGACAACTTAATATTAGGGAGCATTCGATTCTCCACTTTTTTTGCACAGGTATACACAACATGTTAACGCTCTAAGATTTTAAAAACAAATGATTGCGGCATCCAAATAGACTTAATATCGTGAAAACTGTCTTTCAACTACTGGCTCGTCTTTCAAATGTTGTTAATAGTTGGCAAACCATTCTCTGGTGTTTAAACTATTGTAATTTGTGCATAATGTATCTTGCATAATGTATTAAGATATTTTTGATATATTTATAAATATTATTTATAAAAGGAAAGTATTTATTATATTTATATATTTTTCTATTGGTATATATTTTATAATAAAGTCCCGTAGATAATTAGAATACGTATGAAATTATAATAAAAGTATATTATTAGTGAGATTCCATTAGATTGTATTATTTAAAAATCATCCTTAATTGAATAAATATTTAAAGGGGACATAGATATTTAGACCAACATATTGTATAATTAAGGTAATTTTCGCTGGATCGAGGGAAAAATATCCGAGTTATACAAGTAGGTGATCAAACTTAAAGAGGTATATTGGACATGGCTCGTTAATAAAGAACACCACATGTTTAATATTATTGGTTCCTCATCTAAATGAACAAGCGTAAATAATCCCTAAACTTAAGACCTTCATATATTCTATATATAGAATGATGTGTTTTAATGCTGTTACATGTAGTCTTTATTTGGATTATAAATAATACGGTTATTAGGTATGATAGGAACTATAGAGAAGATAGTGATGAGTTAAGACAGAATTCATCATTCTCTTTGATTAAGGAGTCGATATCTAAGGCTACTTGATTAAGATAATAGTAATTTATAAGCCCGTGGTCACAATAAGTATTATAAAGTCTATTTTATCTTGGAAACTAAGTAAAATAATTAAACATTGATAACATGACATATAATGGTTTAATCAAAATATCATTTTATGAAGAAATTTAGTTACGCAATAATTGGTTCATAGTAGTTTCTCTTTCACAATTTTTCTATTATGTTGGATGATCAATAATTGTTGTTAGACAATTACCTTAGGTTATGTTTATATAAACATTACCTCTGTATATAGAAACTTAAAAAGTCGCACACTATAGCATGATTAATGAGAATAAAGTTCTGACAAGAAACTAAAACTTCTCAATATTTATTTTAGAGCTAAAATAAATTGATTTAAAATAATAAATTGAAAGCAATTTATTTTATCATATAGTATATATTTGCAGTCATGTACCTTTTAAAGGTTATGTATTTTATTATTGCCTTTTCGTATATTAATAGATGGAATTTATTAATTCCATGTTTAAGATTAATGGCAATTAAAAGGATATGAAATTTATTAATTTTATATTCAATTGCAAAGTTCATGGTAATTAAAAGGTTGTTTGTTATTAATTTTATGTTTAATTATTATACAATTGAAAAATGTGGCAATTGAAAAGTTCATGGAATGAAATATCCTTTTCATTGATTTTAATTAATGCTTAAAAATAATTTTCTATTTTAGAGAAACACTTTAAGAAAAGGTAAAAGAGAGAGATATAACTTTTGCTTCCTAGTTTTTATAATTCTAATGCTAATCCTAGTTATCTAACAATATAAAGAATTAGAATTTGTTTTTGTTAATGTGTGTGTGGATACTGCTAAAGAAACTATGTTTGGAGTTCTTATGGTAAACACATTTTAAAACAACAAATCAAATTCAAATTCAAATTTCAATTGAACTCCATTCTTAAAAGGAGATTATACTTTTTATCAGAGAAAACGTAGTTTTATAATCTTTTATTAACATATATTTTATTGTATGTTATACATAAATCTCAAGATAAGTTTTATATTTTAGTTTTTATTTTTTTATTGCGTTCTTTCTAATCTATAAAACCTAACATAAACAACATCATGAAAAAATAAAAAAAAATAAAATAAAAGGATAAGTTTTAGCAAAAACTTGTTATGTTACATTTAATACGTGGGAACAAGCTATAATAGAATCTTAATTTCGAATTCTATTCCTATTCTCCATCTTTGGAAATATATTGAAATTGTGATTTTAGCTTCAAGGGGGAATAGGCGGAATCGCAATTTTATTCCCATTTCATGAATCATAATTAATTAAAATTACTTTTCAAATCTTAAAAAAAAATTATAACGTCCAATAATTAAGGATATGTTTGAGATATAATTCTATTTGAGTATTTAATGTTATTTCATTATATTCTATTCCATAATCATCTCCAAATATAAGAAATGCTTTCTCACTTTGGTCCTTGTTTCAATTATATATGTTAGAAAATATGGGAGATTAACAGAAATTACATTTTGGTAGGATTATTTTTTTCATGAAATGTTTTATCAAATCTTTAAGAAATATGAGAATATATATATGTGTAGTATGTGTATACCATATCTTGTGTGGGTGTGTGTGATGTGCGGTTACGTGCGTGTCTATACAGTTAAAGTTGTCTGCGTTAATATGCAAGATGTGAATCATAAGTGTATGTAAGGTATGGGTTAGTATGTGTTGTGTATACATATGTGTGTCAGGTGTAGTGTGTGTCATGTGTGTATGTATGGGCATCGTAAAGTGTATGCGATTGGTTGATTATAGTTGTGGTCATGTAGTGGCATGCAATGTGTGTGTGTGCATGAAATCGAAGTGGCAATGTGCACAACGTATGTGCATTTGAGATGACATGTTAGGAGTTGTGTAAATGTCGGTGTCACGTATGTGTTTATATTAGGAGGATAGTAAAAGGATATATAGAATACAATTTGGAAGCTTAGAGTATGGAGTAGAGAGTGGAGTTAAAGAGAAAAAAGTATCAAGTTGCAAATTTATTAAATTCTAAGCTAACTTTTATATTTTGAACAAGTACTAGATAACACGTAGTGTTAGATCATTTTGTGATAAGAGCTCCAAGTACAGGATACATGCGTATTGAATGTATATGTTAGGTTAGTGGATATGAACTAGACTAATTGAAACTTGGACTTAATTGCATTACTAATTGTGCTTGGCTTCAACCACCTACTAGTCAGGTCCAATGGTGCTACTCACGTAATCCTTGACCTCTTGCCAATTGATTCTGGAGACACCTAGTGATCTTTACGTGATACTATCCCTTATAGAGTCCCATACAAAAATAACTTAAATAGATCTAGGTTGGTTATTGGCACTTGGGTATTGGGGAGTACCTAACACCAATACTTACGTAATATCTATATATATATTGTGTATTAGGAGTCATAAGTAACCCCAAGTCTCAGGACATTGAAATTGTGGTGGTTATAGGCCAAAATGAAACATTAAAACTATTGCTTATTGCATTTAATAGTGGTATTTGTCCATGTGTGTTTGACTGATACTTGCATTACATGTGCATCTGTATAATATCCTATATTGGGCTTAGGCTTACCCAACAAAGATTGTTATTTTTCAGTTGTAAGGACATGTTACAAGATAGATGATGGGGTTTATGTTAAGGATTACAAGTTTGACTATCTATTCTATGATGACTAGGGAGATTATTACTATTTTGATGATGGAGCTGAGGCGTCGTAGTTTAATTGTAGGGGTGGACTTGAGATTGTGTTTATTTTCATTATAATTGCTTATGATGAGACTTATGTGAATATAGAGTCATCTGTGACTCCTATTGCTAGGTTTGGTAGGTTAATTGTTGTCAAAGCTATGAGACTCTAGGTTATGATTTAAAGTTCTTTCGTGATTTAAGCTACAGAGTGATGATATTTTCGATTATGTTATTGTTTTTTACTATGGAGTTGAGCGGTCGACATCCTACTCTAATAGTAATTTTGAGGTTGTCAATTGTGAATTGGCAGATTTCATGTAATTATTTTGCAAATATTAAACAAGTTGTAGGTTTTTAAACACCTCATACGTCAGTAGAAGTTATGAACATGTAGCGTCGTTGTAGCATCCTAGGTTCTAAGACATTATAGCTTTTAGTGATATCAGAGCCTAAGTTAAAGATCTCTAAGGAAATATGAATGATGACTTGTAGGTAGCTAGGATTTGAATGATCACTGATCAGCGATCAACACCCATCACCCCCTCATCACAGGCGTGATAAGAGAGAATTAAGCGAACAACAGTTGTCACCCCCTCCATTACGACCATGACCCAAGGAGTAACCATTACTGGAGTCAAATTATCGCCTGTTATTGCAACCATAATTGTGTATCAAGAGAGTAATACCTCCCTCCCCCTCTCCATCTTGGCTATCATTAGTGAAGATGTAGTAGATACAAAAAAATAAATAAATAAATAAAAGGAAAAAGAAGAATAAGAGGGAAGGGGCTCAGGTAGCTAAAGGTTTGGGCTTGAATTTAGAAATAAACTGCCAAGTGTTTAAGCATTGTCTTCAAGTTACCTTATGTCCTCTTAATGTTCTCTATTACCTTGTTATTTATTGTTTCTCTTGTTTACCAATCTCCTAACTTTCTTTTGGGTTGGTTATCTGTGTTTCTATCCTTAGAATGCCACTTAGGAAAGCAAGTTCAAGTTCTTTTCGACCTCAGGACTACCTAGCTGAAAGGTAGGATGCTTAGGGTGGTCAAAATGTATAAGGAGGCTAAGGTACTCGAGGAGGTTATGGATTACCTAGTACATAAAGGTAGCAAAACCAGTAGGTGTATAGGCTTATGGAGGTGGATGCAATGCAATTACTGAATGCCATGAATAATTTGGTAAGTGCCATGGTCCAGTAGTAAGAGCAAATTAGACAAGATGTGTAGATGATCTAAGCTAATGTCGATGCTTAGCATCAGGAGAGGTAGGCAATCTAGTAGCTAGGGATGGACCGTTTCTTAAAAGTGGCTAAGGAGTTTAAGCCTAAGCCTAATGACACCATTGCTGTTGAGGAGTGGATTAGGCAAATAGAGAAAGCTTTTGCCATAGTTGAGGTTTTAAATGATAAGAAAGTGAACTATACATCTTTCATGCTAAGGGGAGATGCATTGAAATGGTGGGATGGTGCCCTGTATGTAAAGCCTAAGGTGGGGGCTTGGACTTGGGACAAGTTTAGGGATAGATTTTTTAGGCACTTCATTCCCTCTAGTGTAAGAGAGCAGTTGGCACGTTTTATACTCGAAGCTTCCAAAAGGGATGAGCAGTCAAGGTTTAATAGATTTGTTCATAGGTTAGAGCTTGAGCTATTGGAGAAGGTTATAGCCTTTTATCTTACAACTATGCAGTAGCAATTGATAAGGCTAAGTGTTTAAAGTAGCTTATGAAAAGGAAGCAGGAGCAAATAGCTCGTAGGGCTAGGGTAGCCTTAGGGAAAAAGGCCTATGCCAAGTTATGTGATGCTAAGGTCGGATAGAGCAAAGAGACCAGTTCCATGGGTGGTTATTAGAGAAGGTGGAGATAGGCTAATGGTAGTGCAACCTAAACCTGTGGTGCTACCAACACTAATTTAGACGAGAGTGACTATACTAGCTATGAAGTGCACACAATGTTTCGGGCCTCATGAGGTGTCAGCTTATAACTGGATAGTGAGAGCATGTTTTCTTTGTGGTAAGAACGGGCATGTGAGTAGGGATTGTATAGAGTCTATGATCCTATACCAAGGTTTTTGTTATAGTTACAACTTAAGAGGACATCGTATGGTAGATTACAAGGATATAGGGAACTAGGTTGTTGCGAACTGTGACCAAGAATAGATAAGGCCGGTCGTTGAGTGGTTCCAAGCTTACAAAAAGCTTGAAAAGGAATTAACGAGGAAAGTGCAAAAAGGGAAAAAGTAACAAATGAAATAGTAACCAAAACTTACGAATAGCTCCAGAGGATATGATGCATCAATAGAACTTCCGAAGACTCACAACACGATTCGATATGACATATGAATCGGGCCAATGAAGTTACTCGCCACCTAACCTTGCTTAAGGGAAAGGATAAGAGTGATGCCGAGAGTAAACAAATAATGTTTACGCAAGGAAGAAAAGTGCTCAAAAGTGCATTAAGAATGATCCAATGCTTTCTAGCTATAAGTATAAGGGTATTTATACTCATAAATTAAGGTAACTTGCCTAAAAAGGAAAAGACAAAAAGGGCATTCCCTAAGGAAGTAATATATAAGATACAAAAAGGTAAAAATGAATATACAAGAAAAACAATCATTGGTGTAATGGATTTTGCACATGATACTGTATACATGGCGATGTTATATTGGTAAGGTCGTTAGGAGATACGGATAAAAAGTACAAACAGATGACTTATCCGAATAGGGATGGCGTAGCCAATCTGGAGTCTTTCCCTAAGCTTCTCGATAAGAAATATGCCGAATAATTAGTCGGCTCGACACTAGTGAGGAATCTTTAACTTGGCATACTATAGAAAAATGGGCAATGATACAACTCAGCATGAATAGTGACTTCGGTAAGAAAGTACTTGATCTCGGCAGGAGTCAGTTGGAATAGAAGGATCTATCATACCAGCCCCTCTAATCCTTGAGCTCGACCACGGGTGAGAGGTCCAGTAGCCTGATTCCCATTATTCCCTCCTGGTTATTTTGGATTTGGGATCAAATCTGAAGGGTGTTCACTCAGTTCTTCGTTAGAGTGATATGGATTGAGGTTGGCAATGTTGAAGGCATTAGAAACCCCATATTCCTCGGGCGATTCCAATTTGTAAGCATTATCATTGATCTTCTCAAGGATTCTAAAAGGTCCTTCCGCTCTTGCAAACAATTTGTTCTTCCTCTTATTCGGGAATCGTTCCTTGCTAAGGCGTAGTTATACCAAGTCTCTTGGCCAAAATCGTTTAGCTGTTTTACCCTTGGTCTTTTCTCGCATTCTTCTAGTAACTTAGTCGATGTATCTAGTGACCTTGTCATAGATATGCTGAAGGGATTGTACTCTGGTCGATGCTTCAAGGTCCTCTTAAATGGGTACTGGTATAGGGGCGTGGTTGAGGGGCAACTCACAGTTGAACCCATAGACTACCTCAAAGGAAGTCTGCTTAATGGTGTCATGTACTGTTTGGTTATAAGTGAACTTGACCACTAGTAAGCAGACGTCCCAATTAGCCAAGTTCTTGCCTACTACAGCTCGAAGCAGTAACCCTAAAGTATGATTAACTACCTCTGTTTAGCTGTCAGTTTAAGGGTGACATGAGGTACTGAAGAGTAATTTGGTTCTTAGCCGACTTCACAGGGTTCTCCAAAAATGGCTGAAGAACTTTGGGTCTTTATTAGAGACTACACTTCTTGACATGTAGTGTATCTGTATAATCTCTTATAAGAAAAAAGAAGCAATAGTTGAAGTGTTGTTAATTTTGGTACAAGGCACGAAGTGTGCCATCTTACTAAACCTATCTACAACGACCATTACAAAATCTTTACTTCGAGCAATTCGGGGTAGTTCGAGAACAAAGTCCGTGCTCAATTCGGTCAATAGCTTCATTGGGACAGGTAGGGGCATTGCCCTCCCTTGCTTGGCTTGGTACTTGGCCATCTTGTATATGGTACATCTTTCAACCACCCGATGCATATCTCTCCTCATTCTTAGCCAAAAGAATCAATCATTCAATAGTTCACAGGTCTTCTTTTCTCCATAATGTCCAAAGAAACCTCCACTGTGGGCTTCCTTAATTAATAGCTCCATTATTGAGCAAAGCAATACGCATAATTTTCCGCCTCAGAACAAGTAGCCATCATATACATGATACTTGTCTACTGTCCTCCCATCGACACATCACGAAATTATGGGTTCAAAGTGTGGATCCTCTGATAAAAGCGCATGTCTCCTCGAAAGAGCATCTGCAACTACATTGCTCTTTCCCTACTTATATTTTATTACAAAATTGAATCCCTTAAGGAATTCAACCCATTTCGCTTACCGCTTCAACAACTTGGTCTAACTTCAAAGATACCTCAACGATTCATGGTCAGTATGTATGATAAATTCTCTCGGCAGTAAATAATGTTGCCATACTTATATTACTCGAATCAGTGCCAAAAATTCCTTGTCATACACGGAGTAGTTCAGCTATGGTCCTCAGAGCTCCTCACTGTGGAAAGCAATTAGTCGGCCTTCTTACGTCAGGACAACGCCTATTCCAATGCCCGACGCATTGCATCCCAACTCAAAAATTTTGTCAAAGTTAGGTAACACTAATACCGGGGCAGAGGTCAACCTTTCTTTTACCTCAGCAAAACTCCTCTCCTCCCTTTCTTCCCATCAGAAGTTGATGTTCTTCTTTGTTAACTCGATAAGTGGTGTAGTGAAGGTGTTGAAATTCCTAATAAATAGCCTATAGAATGAAGCCAATGTATAGAAACTTCTTACGTTGGCACAAGTAGTAGGAGTGGGCCACTTAACAATTGCTCAGATCTTCTCATCATTAACTTGTAAGCCTCCTCCATTAACTACATAACGCAAGAAGACCACTTCCTCCTGGTAAAAGCAACATTTCTTTAAATTGCCGAATAGTTTCTTAGCATAGAGGATATCTAGGACTGCTTTGATATGTTCATAGTAACTCGGCATGTCGGCATTGTAGATCAAGACGATGTCAAAGTATACCACGACACACTTCCCTATGAGATGTCTCAATACATGGTTCATTAGTCTCATGAAAATGCTCGGAGCATCCGATAAGCCGAAGGGCATAACCATCCACTCGTAAAGTTCATGTTGAGTCTTGAACACAGTTTTCCACTCGTCGCTCAGTATCGTGCGGATTTGATGGTAGTCAAATTTAAGATCAATCTTGCTAAAAATTTTGGCTCTACTTAGTTCATCTAATATGTCTTCTAGCTTCGAGATCAGATACTTGTATTTGATCGTGATTTTGTTCACAGCTTGGCTGTTTATAGACATCCACTAGGTTCTATCCTTCTTCGGCACTAGAAGCGTAAGCACAGGACAAGGATTGAAACTCTCTCTTACATAACTTTTCTCTAGTAACTCATTGACTTGACGTTGGAGTTCAGAAGCTTGCACAGGATTCATCTGATAAGTTGGCTTATTCAGTAATGCAACGCCAGTACTAAGTCAATGTAGTGCTCTATGCCACAAGTTAGGGGCAACACCTCAGGTAACTGTTCTAAGAAAAAGTCGTTACATTCATCTAACAACTCCTTGATCTCCTAGGGTAACTTACCCCGCTCCTTTATTCCCAATAGTCACCTAACCAATAAGAGGGTTGGCTCATTAACATTGATGGCCTCTCGAAGCTCGACTCAACTCATCACCAGAACCTTCTTCGATCCGCAAGCAAGTTTCATTTGCAACTTATGAATTTCTCTCGGTAGCATCGAGTTCAATGTGATCTTTTGGTCATCCTTCTCAAACATATATGTGTTCCTGTAGTCGTCATGTATAACTGTCCTATCAAACAACTACAGTCTACCTAGTAACACGTAGGAAGCGTACATGGGTAGTATGTCACAAAGGATCTAGTCAAAGTGATTCCCTATAGTGATTAGCAATAGTATTTGTTGAGTGACATGTAATGCTCCTTTCTCACTCAACTAGTACAACTTGTACAGCCTCAGATGTGCAATAGTTTACAACTTCAATTTTGAAACAAGATCGATTGATGCCACATTGGTGTAGCTTCCATTATCTACAATGAGGGCACACATCTAATCATTTACCTTACAAGTGGTATAGAACAAATTCTCTCGCTACTCCTCCTCTCACGAGAGTTTCATGTTCATAGTGGTCAAACAACCATGAGTTACTAATCTGAATCCTTAGGAAACATGTCCTCCACAATCTACTCTTTCTCAGTAGGAACCTCCTCCTTCTCCTCGAGTTCCTCATCCGTACTCTCTACTTCTAGCTTCGGGGATGTCTCTCTTAATGACCATCGTCCGTCGATTCAGGCACTGAGTAATCATGTATCCAAATCCATAGCACTTGAAGTACTTGATCTGGTTGGTCTTCTTACTAGACCTTTGCCCTTTCTCATAAGTTTAAATCGGAACTTCATCATCAGGTTGCCCTTTCTGCTCAGCTATTACATCAACCTTCCTTCTTGGCTCAGTACTCGATAGAGGTCAGTGACTTACCTGTCCTGGTCAGCTAGTTGCCATCCTCGCTGGTACTCGGCTCCTTCTTTACCTTTCTACTCGTTAGGTAATCCTAACAGCCTCATTCATAATGTCAAATCATTGGAGCTCCACAACATCTCGAATGTCTCCTCTCAACCTAGTAATAAACCTTGAGACTATTTGAGCTGGGGGTTCCTCTACTTCACAACGGATCATTAGCATTTGAAACTCTTGAATATATTCGTTAATAGTTCGGCCTCCTTATCTCAGCTCCTAAAATCGAGTGAAAGTCTCTTAGAGATAAGTTTTCGGCACGAACTTGTTTCTAAGCACTCTCTTTATCTCAAGCCAAGTGTTAATCTTTGGGTATCCCTTTCGTCTTCTCATGGCCTGAAAATTCTTCCACCACATGGTGGTATATCTGAAGAACTCAACAGCAGCAGTTCTCACTTTTTCATAGTCCTCGTATTGATAGTAATCAAACATATACTCTACCTTCTCTTCCTACTCTAGATACTCATCAGCATTCCTAGATCCATTGAAACTCAAAATCCAAAGCTTTACATGGTCGGATGCTCTGGAGATTCATACACGCTCCTCTTTAAAATATTCTTCTTCCTCTTCATCAAGCTCTCTCAGGTTTATCCTTCACATTACTTGTTCGCCAACTCCTCCTCCTCAAATGGGTCAAGTTGGGTTCTAACCTCTAATAAGTTGAGCAACTTGTGGAGTGTTTTGTACGGCCTTAATAGGTCAGCAAGACAATGCATGAACAACTTGGGTTAGATCTACTAAGAGGTTAGCTACCTCATTAAGTCTCTCGTCAGTACTTTTGGGAGTTCCTTGAGACTGTCATCCTTGGTGGATAACCTAACTATCATCGCTAGTACTAACATTCATATTTAGGTCTATCATTTCTCCTCATAGATTTAAAACTCAAACAAACAATTTAGAAAATTAACAGTTAACAACACAATAGTCAAATGAACACTATAACTTACTTTGTTTCACATATAGGCAAAACAGAGTCTAGCAAAACTTCAAGAAGAACTAACTACAATTCACACGAAACCTCTGCTCTAATACCAAGATGTTGTAAGCTGTGACCAAGAACAGACAAGGCTAGTCGCTGGATAGGTCCAAGCTTGTAGAAAGCTAAAAAATAAATTAATGGGGAAAGTGCGAAAAGGGTAAAAGTAATGAATGAAATAGTAAGAAAAACCTACAAACAGCTCCAGAGGATATGACACACCAATAGAACTTCAAAGGACTCATGATACAATTTGATATGATGGAATTGGGCCAGTGAGGTTACTCACCACCTGACCTTGTTTAAGGGAAAGGATAAGAATGATACTGAGAGTAAACAAACAGTGTTTACGTAAGGAAGAAAAGTACTCAAAAGTGTATTAAGAATGATCTGATACTTTCCAGCTATAAGTACAATAGTATTTATACTCATAAGTTAGGGCAACTTGCCTAAAAAGGAAAAGACAAAAAGGGCATTCCATAAGGAAGTAATGTATAGGATACAAAAGGGTAAAAATAAATATATAAGAAAAACAATCATTAGTGCAACGGATTCTACACGTGATACTATACACGTGGCGATGTTACATTGGTAAGGTCGTTAGGAGATATAGATAAAAAGTACGGACAGATAGCTTATCTTAACAAGGATGGCTTAGTTAGTCCGAAGTCTCTCCTTCGGCTTGTCAACAAGAAATATGTTGAGTAACTAGTTAGCTCGGTCCTAGTGAGGAATCTTTAACTTGGTACACTACAGAAAAATGGGCAATATACGGCTCAACATAAAGGGTGACTCAACAAAAAAGTACTTGGCTTCAGCAAGGGTCAGTTGGAACAGAAAGATTCGTCATGCCAGCCCCTTTAGTCCTCAGGCTCGACCGTGAGTGAGAGGTCTGGTAACTTGATTCCCATCATAGGCAGCCTAAGGAACACCAATTGTGAGACCCTAGGCAATTCCTAAGGCGATTCGTCTTCAGCATGCTGGCTTACGGTAGAGGACCCCAGCCAATGTCTTTGTAATTTAACACTAAGACACCACCTATCAAATAGACACCATAGTAGGTACACTCTTTGTCCTATCTTATAGTGTTTATGCACTTTTTGATACCAATGCTTCCCACTTGTGTGTGGTTGAGTCTTTTGTACGTATGTATGGTTTGCATGTTTCTATCTTGGATAATTATTTGGCTATGAAAACCCCATTAAGGAGTAAAATGGTTTTAAATTAAACTTGTAAGGATGTGGAGATAATGGTTGAGGGAAGGGTTTTAGTAGTAGACTTATTGGTGTTGGAGCTATTAGATTTTGAAGTCATATTAGGATCGATTGGCTGTTAAGGTACCAAACTACACCCAATTGTTATAATCAAGTAGTGTTCTTTCAACCCCTAGGAGGAGTACCTTTCGATTATAGAGTAAAAACTCAAAGGCTAGCTTAATGTATTTCATATGAGTTGTAGAAAAGGCCTACTATAGTAGCCATAGTAGTAGAAGTGAGCAAACCCGAATGGAAGTCACCTTTGACACTGGTAGTATAAGATTATTCAGATGTGTTCCTTGAAGACTTACTAAGTATTCCACTTAATAGAGAAGTTGAATTCAGAATTGATCTAGTTTTAGGGATTGAACCTATTTTGAAATCGGCTTACCAAATGGCGCCTACCGAGTTAGTGGAGCTAAAGAAGCAATTACGAGAGCTACAGGATAAAGGCTTCATTAGGCCCAACTCATCACCTTGGGGGGTGGGGGCTTTGGTACTATTTGTGAAGAAGAAGGATGAAAGTTTGTAGATGTGCAATGACTATTAAGAGTTAAATCAGGTCGTGATAAAAAACAAGTATCCCCTTCTGAGGATTGATGACCTCTTTGATCAATTGCAGGGTGTACAGGTTCAAGGTATTATTAACTAAAGGTTAGAGTTGAGGATGATGGGAACCAAGCTATGAGACCCCTGACCTACAACCGAGCTCAAGGACTAGAGGGGCTGACATGACGAATCCTTATGTTCCAACCAACCCCTACTGAGGCCGAGTACCTCTTTACTAAGTCACCTCTAATGCCATGCCATATGATCACCCATTATTGTGTGGTATGATGAGTTAACGATTACTCTTTATTATTGAGTCGACCAATTACTCGACCTCTTTCTTGCCAAAAAGTCGAAAGAGAAAGACTGGACTGACTAGGCCATCCTTACTCAGACAAACCCATCCGTCCATACTTTTTATTCGCATCTACTAGTAACCTTACCAATGCAGCACTGCTACGTGTACTGTATCATGTATAGAATCTATAGCACCAGTGATTGTCTTCCTTGTATATTCATTTTTACCCTTTTGTATCATGTAACATTACTTTCTTAGGAAATGTCCTTTTTGTCTTTTCCTCTTTAGGCAAGTTGCCCTAGTTTGCAGGCATAAATACCCCTGTACTTGTAGTTGTAAGAGACTAGATAATCTTCAATACACTTTTTAAGTATCTTCTTCCCTACGTAATACTATTATTTACTCTTGACATTACTCTTATCCTTTCCCTTAAGCAAGATTAGGTGGCGAGTAACCTTATTGGACCAATTCGTGCATCACATCGAATTGTGTCGTGAGTCCTCGAAAGTTCCATTAATGCATCATATCCTCTAGAGCTGTTCGTGGGTTCTGCTTACTGTTTTCATCCTTTCTTTCACCCTTTTGTACCTTTTCCTATTATCTTTTTTCAAGCTTTCTACAAGCTTGAACCCATTCAACAACCGGCTTTGTCTATTCTTAATTACAGTTCACACCATCTTAGCATTAGGGCGGAGGTTTTGTGTGAGTTATAGTTAGTTCTTCCTGAGTTCTGTTATACTCTGTTTTGTATGAGCGAAATAGAGCAAGTTACTGTATTCGCTTAATTGCTGTGTTGTTAGCTGTTTACTCTCTAAAGTGTTTGCTTTAATTTCAATTTATGAGGAAAAATGATAGATCTAAGTATGAATGTTAACACTGGTGATGATAGTGGAGTTGTCCACCATGGACGACAATCTCAAGGAATTCCAAGAAGTACTGACAAGAGACTTGATGAGGTTTTGGTCGATCTAACTCGAGCTATTCATGCCCTGTCTTGCTAACCCACTAAAGCCACACAAAACACTCTACAAGTTGCTCAACCTGTTAGAGGTTAGAACCCAACTTGACCATTTCAAGGTGAAGGAGTTAATGAACGAGTAAGGTAAAGGATAGACTTAAGAGAGCTAGATGAGGAGGAAGAAGAGTATTTTGAAGAGGAGCATGTACGAGTCCCCAGAGCATCCGACCATGTAAACCTTTGGATTCCGAGTTTCGATGGATCTAGGAATGTTGACGAGTATCTAGATTGGGAAGAGAAGGAAGAGCGTGTGTTTGATTATTACCAATATGAGGATTACCAAAAAGTGAAGACTGCTGCTGTTGAATTTTCTGGATATACTGCCATGTGGTGGAAGAATTTTTAGGCCATGAGAAAAAGAGAGGGGTATCGAGAGATTAATACTTAGCCCGAGATGAAAAGGATGCTCAGAAATAAATTCGTGCCAAAAACATATCTCCAAGATACTTTCATACGGTTTCAGGAGCTAAGACAAGTAGGCCGAACTATTGATGAATATGTTCAAGAATTCCAAATGCTTATGATAAGATGCGAAGTGGAGGAACCACCCGCCTGAACAATTTCAAGGTTTGTCACTGGGTTGAGAGGAAACATCCGAGACATTGTGGAACTCCAACGATTTGACACAATGGATAAAGCTGTTAAGATTGCCCAACGAGTAAAGAGGCAAAGAAGAAGCCAAGTAATGACCAGAGTGCTAACTAGCTAACCTGAATAGGTAAGTAACCGGACACTACTGAGTACCGAGCTGAGAAGTAGGATAGATGTAAACCCTACTTTTAACGAGCCTATGATCTGATTAAGAGTACTTTCCGAACGTTCCCAAAAATCAACTAAACTAAGAACTCAAGTTTACATTTAGAAATGAATTTATTTATTTATTTTTCAATTCAAAAGCCTATTATCGATAAAACCTGAACTTGAAAAACTATAAGCTCTAAAGTTACTGAAGACCCTAAACCCTAAAACAATCAAGGACTTTTAACCCTAAGTGACTAATCGATAATTTAATTTGAATAATTTTATTCAACTCTAGAAAATTTCACAATTTTATAAAAATTGAATCATAATTTACAAAACAATGCAAGAAGTAAATCCTAAAACAATGGCCTTATCTTCATGTCTAAGCCTTATATATAAATAAGTAGACCAACCAATCACCTTAGATAACTTATCAATTGAAAGTTGAAATCATTTATCAATTGATAACTTATCAAAATCTAGTGATAAGACACTTTCCTTATCACCACTTCACTTAGACTATATATAGACAAATTATTACAAGATTTCACATGCTTAACTTTAATAGATAAGACAAGATAATTCCATGCCCAAAAGGACACCCATATGGATGGTTTGCACAAGCAAAGAAGGGGGGCCATACTTGTCTTTCACCCATCAATCACTTTATCTTACACTCCACTATTCACCCCTTAATACTTACATTATCAATAGTTACAATTGTTGACTTTTGTGTAAGCTATAAGACAACCAAATTAAGCTTCTTAAACATACATTTACCCCATTCCCCAACCGGCTACTCTTTCTCCCATTTCTCTCACTTTCCATTTCATTTTCACATCCTTTTTCTCTCACTTGAAACCAACACAAAAGAGGAAACAACCTTACCCCACAAAATCTTTTACTTTACTGCCACTTTCCAAGCTTCCACTCACGGCACACTCAACTTTTTTTTGTGTCCTTCTTTTCTAACATTCAAGCTCCTTTAGGACCCTTAGAACATTCCACAAACTCTACTTCAAATGACTACAACTCAGGTTTCAAAAAGGGTGCGAGGAGGAGGAAGTAAGATAAAGAGTATAAGTGGAACCTTAGTGCATAACCACCAGACTTTTGCATTGTGGACGAGTAAGTGTATCTTTGTGTTAGTAGGTTAGTATTTATGTTAGTAGATTAGTATTTACGCTAAGAGATTATGATTTCTTGAAGATATGAGTATGATCATAAGTTGTTATAACATCAAAGACCACCCTAAGAAACAAACTCTTGAAACCCTTACATGAAGTTGAAATATGAGCATGTAATGTAAGTGTTTTGTAGAAATACCTGTTTAATGCTTTGAATGGAAGATTTTAAGTTGAGAAAATCTTGAAACAAAAACTTGAATTAAAGAGGAACATGCCAGATTGAGGATTCAAAAGTCATTTGAATGTTGATTTTACTTCTATTAAGTTAAACATGCTCAAATCTAGACTTAGGTTAAGGAAAAATCCATCACATGAAGTTTTATGAGAAAACCAACTTTGTAAGACATGAGCTATGATATGGAAGTTGTAATAAGTATGAGATCCTCTATTTTCATGAAAAGTATTAGCCAAATAATCATTTCATGAAAAAAAAGTTAAGTT
Organism: Lumnitzera littorea; assembly: GCA_024138015.1. Lineage (NCBI taxonomy): Eukaryota > Viridiplantae > Streptophyta > Magnoliopsida > Myrtales > Combretaceae > Lumnitzera > Lumnitzera littorea. The sequence continues at coordinate 44,562,311 of JAMXBB010000003.1, forward strand.
AAGATTTGAATACAAGTAGCCTAAGTTTATGATCTAATACCTAAACATAACAAAATGATGAAACAAGTTGAAAAACCAAGTCGGAAACTCTCATATTCAAACAAACCAGATCTGGAATATCCTTAAAAGACACTTAAAAATATGATAAAAGTAAGTAAAAAAAATAAAAAAATCAACCAAGACAAGTATGATAAGTATATTAAGCTTAAAACTCAAAACCAAGCTTAAAACTTCCAAAACAGGCCTCATACACCAAGTTGAACCACTCTTAAATTTCTGACCAGTAACTTGACACATCAATAAGAGTTGTTTTAAGACTCTTAAGAAACCCACAAGACATTCCCTAAGCCCAATAAAGTGGTTAAATCTGAGTTGGATAAAAAACAAGCCCATTTGACAACTTAAACCCACTTAAGAGCCCAAGAAGTGGTTGATAGCTTTAAGAGTGTAAATCAAAGTTGCAAATCTAACCTTAAGGAATATTTTGAGCTTAGAAGGAAATCTTAAGACCAAGCCCAAAGGATTTTCCAAGTTACCAAAAAGCCCATTAACCAAACAAAGTCCAAAAGCACTCCAAATCATGAGGACCGTTATTGTTCTAACCTATGGATAGATTTGCATTCCTCATTTCGAAAATTTAACCTCACCACATTAAAGTACACTTGAAAATGATGAAGATTGACTATAAGATCATAAAAATCAGATTTAAAACGAAAAAATTATGTAATATTAAACTTCTAAGTAAAACTAGGGAAAATACAAAAACTAATCAAGAGTATAACTTAAAAGGTTCTTAGCTTAGTTTCCTAAGTTTTATTTCAATCCCTTATAGTATTATGATTTCAATGACTAGGGGACACCGCGTACAGAGACGACTTGCCCCCAAACTACTTTGACTGACCGCATGGTAGAGTGAGTAAATTCTCGATGACTCTTTACTTGATTTTGCCTATAGAATAGATGTACCTAAACTTATATATATAAATTTAGATACTTGTGGGATATGAGAAATACATGTGTATGAATTTATGAACTGAATACTATGGCTTGTTAATTATATAATAATGGGAACTGTTGTGATAATTTATATGTGCGATTGTATGGAATGAAATTGTCTAATCAACTTGAAAATCGAGTTAACCACTTATACGATTAAGAAATTAAATGGATCATGTATTCCCCATAATTGCATTAGGATAACACCGACTGCCACTTCATGCAGAAGATGGGAAGGGACTCATAGGAGGAGGGGCCTCCTATAAGATTGAGCATTAGCTATATCATCATTTTTATTGAGTCTCTATCCTAAACTGACAGGCTTATTAGGTGTCGGGAGACCTCAACCGTTAGCGAGGGGCCGTGTCTTGTGGCTTCTACTTAAGGCGTGTATTTGTGGACTACGGGGGCCACCATATCGCTAGACTTGGGATTTTGAAAATACGATTTGTTGTTTGGAAAGAAAGTATATTATATACAATCTACATATATATATATATATATATATATGATTTTGTTTTGACTTAAGCACAATAGTGCAAATGAATAAAAACCTAAGGTATAAAACCTGGATTTTGGTTTGAGTCGGCTAATTATCTCCAAACCCAGACTATAGGGGGCATAACTCTGAGTCGTATGCAGTTCCTAGGCCACTGCATACATTGTTTGACATATTGATTGTTCATGTATTCATATGATTGTGTATCTAATAAATTTTGCCATACGATATTGATGAGGGTATTTATCTCACTAAGCTTAAGTTTATACCCTGATAGATTCCTTTTGTTGCAGGAAAACCTCTTCGTTAATCTGGGTCGAGGCATGCCCGTAGTGAGTCTTGTATAAAGATAAGTTGGAGCGATCAGGGAGCATAGAAGAGATTTTGTAGAAGCTTTTGTAAATAGTTATTTACTTTTATTTTATTCATAATATAGTTTAAAGTTTATGATATAGTTTCTATTATGAACTGCATTTGTTTATAATATTCTTTTGGTGTGAAACATAACAAGTCTACACATTTACTTAATTAATGTATGTCTTAAAAAGTTAATCTTAGTAAATTGCTCTATATTACTTATCTATGAGCCTGGTGGTAATGTATAGTAGAAGGAGCCTTATTTGTCGTATGGAAGGCTTATAATCAGCAAGGGGGTTGATAGTAGATCTTTGTATGGTACATAGCGATCTACCACGATAATGATACTGTTGGGTCGTGATAATAGATATCAAAGCTGAGTAGAAAAGCCAACTCGAAGATATAGTACCGACCCAAACATATGAGAAAGGGCAAGGGTTTACTAGGAAGATTTGGCTAAATCAAATGCTTCAAGTACTAAAGGTTTGAATATATGGCTACTCAGTACCCGAACTGAAGGATAATGGTCATTAAGGGAGACACCCCAAAGTTAGACACAGAGAGTATGGATAAGAAACCCAAGAAGGAGGAGGAGGAGGTTCCTGCTGAGAATGAGAATGCCGAGAAAGAGTTGATCGAGGAAGATATGTATGCTGAGGATTTAGACTAGCTACTCATGGTTATCCGATGTACTATGAGCGTGAAGCCCTCATGAGAGGAGGAGCAGAGAGAGAACTTATTTCATATCAATTGCCAAATAAGCTAGCTTATTACATAAATCTCGAGTAGGCTTCCGAGCTTCAACGTCAAGTCAATGAGTTACTGGAAAGAGGATACATGGGAGAGAGTCTCAGCTCTTGTACTGTGCCCGCAATTCTAGTGCCGAAGAAGGATGGGATCTAGCAGACCTGTGTTGATAATCGAGCCGTGAACAAATCTTAACATTCATCTTCAATTCTCTTTATGTTTACTGTAAATACACATTCACCTATGTCAATGTTTCTTCCATCTAAGTTTGACTTCGTTCCAACCATAACAACGAGCGATCTCAGTAGCAAGTTCTCTTTCTTCTATCCCCATTATTTTTTCCTCTTCTTTTTCTCACTATTAACACAGCCAAGCTCTCATGTTATTGGTATGTTGCAATCTGTGTTAGTAAAAACTCCACAAACTGAGCATGATAATAACAACAGAGATCTTCTCTTCTCCCAACAGTAACACATTTCAACCATTAATTATCGCCTGCATCTCCCTCAACTTTTTGTCCGGCAAGCTTCAAATTGCAAGTCCTTATTATTATTATTTATTTATTTATTTGGAATGGCATACATTCGGATGCTTATATATATACGATGACAAAATTGAAATGCTCACGGCACTTGACTCCTTGATTCTATGCATGAGATCTCTCACATATCATGACTATATTATGACATCCCTCATAATTTGCCCCTTTTTTTTTTCTTTTATTATTCTGGAAATATTGAACTATCGCCGGTAACTTGAGACTCTACTCTCCTTTTTCCATAGACTGAACATGCTTCGCGGACTTTGGTGTGTTAATGTGATAAACTTCTAATTACATTGAAATTATTCCCCCTTAATTTCCCTTTGGCTCGGCTTTACTTGTACTTCCGGATTGTGGATTTTAATTATTGGCTTCCCTCTTGACGTAGTCCATGAGTTTGATGGGATTAAATTGTAGCTAAATTCTTTATCATAAAATCTGCGGCGACGGATAACACCTCCCCTTCAATCTTTCCCAAATCTTTTTTTAAATCTTCATATATATGTATATATAAAAACGTCTAGAGTAGACCATTATTTTCTTTAACATGCCTCAAGTATACAAGAAATTTCCATGTGATCTTGATTTGGCCCTTCGCTAGGATAAAAGCTTGAAAAATTCCTTGTCTAAGAAGGTATCCGGCATAAAAATTATTTACGTGCACTTTACATCTAATTCTTCTGACTCTGCATAGTTGATATGTTGGCTTCACAATGCGTAGACTTTTTTTCTCCCTTTTTTTTTACTAAATAACAATTCTTAGCTCCTTGTTCAACAAATTTTGCAAGCCTCCCTGTATTTAAGGACTTCGTGAATACAATATTTAGGGACTTCGCGAAGATAGCCTAAATATGCATCACAAGTTGAGGGGCCGCCATAGCTGCATTCTGCCGTTATTGTCCTTTCAACTTGCCTTTTATTTTTTGTGCAATTTCAACTAGAAACTTGAAGACTAATGCCTCATTCACTTAAGGGGAATTAAATATTCCAATTCCCCTTTTATTCCTTATTCCTTATTACAACGTTCACTTAGTTTTTTGTCTTCGATAATAGGGATTCCTTAACTCAATAAAAAAAACACGATTTCTTACAAAATTTCATATTTTTTAAAAAAGTAATCTCATATCAATTTAACGATGACCACCACTACCACCGTTACCATCGTCGTCGCTACAACTACCATCGCAACCACCTACTATCACCACCACTATCATCACTACTACTGCTATCGTCACTACTGCTACAACTACCTCCACCCCCCTCCAAGCCACTACCCCAATCACTGCCGCCACCACCATCAACTATCACTATTGCCATCGCCACCACTGCCACCATCGCCTTTGCCACTGCTATCACCATCAGCATTGTCTGTAACCGTCGTTGACCATTACCACCACCTTCACCCTTGCAGTCAATTTCTACCACTACCACCTATTACTTTAAAATTACTTGAGAAAGAAAATGAATCTAGGGTATTTTAGTTATTAAAGTTTTATTACATGTCTATTCTTAAGTTATTTATTAATCCAACTAAATAAAGTAATTGGTATTACACCCTTATTACATTCCTTAAGAATTCCAATTACATTCTTTCTTCATTCTATTCAGTAAAATGAACAAGCTATAAGTGTCCACAATCACATTCAGCTGTTATGGAGCTCAATGACTAAAAGAGTGTATACAACCACATTTGGCTACTGTGGAGCTCATTAACTAAATGAGTGTACACAAACGCATTCAGTTGTTGTGGAGCTCAACGACTAAACGAGTGTACACAACCGCATTCAGTTGTTGTGGAGCTCAATGACTAAACAAGTGGACACAACCGCATTCAGCCGTTGTCACACTTAACTCGTTTCATATGGAGTCCTTATTCGCTTGCAATATGCCTATTTTACCACCGTCATAGCATCACCTGTTGATTGTATCATGCATTCCTCATGATCCTTCTTCTTCTTTTGGAACCTACACATTGTCTTCTTCATGTGTTTCTTCGTTATAACACCATCCTACTTCATTAATTGCTCCAATCCATACTTGTTGTGACCTTAAATATGGACTTCTCATGTTGACAACTTCCTATTATATAAAATCTTCATCTAGTAAGTAATATATCAACTGTCCCATGTTGATTTTGTAATCATGTTGTATCCTATATTTGCATTATCTCATATTGATGGCCTTAGATTTTTATCATGCTATATTCATAAGTGTGTCATCTTCTAATTCAACTATCTTCCTTTCTTCTCTAACTTTTGATTCTAATGCTTGTTATTATGTACTTGAAAATTTTTTTTTTTTTAATTGACTCTCTTGACTTTTGTTACATTCTATAAGTAGGTATAAGCTTTCAAATTGTTGAAATCTAGTCGACCTCTATCTCTTTCTCCTCCCCTTGTGGTAATGATAGCAATTTACTGTTACTCATCATTTTTGAGGTTTAAGAGTGATTTAAGCACCATACCACAAGTGCAAGTAAACTGGAGGATGTTGTGATATATTAAGTTGATTGTATACTGTCAGTGTCTTTACTTTAGGATCAATGGTTGGATGCATCTATTATGAAGGATTTATTCTCAAAACATATAAAGAAGATCTTACTAATGGGATTCCGCACCTCATAGAACAAAAGCCCTTCAAAGCATAAACTTAGGGGAAAGTGCTTTCTCTCTCATTTGATGGTATATAGCAGCAAGATGAGCTAACAATTCTTGTAGCCTCCATTCCCTTCGATCACTAGCAGAAATTAAATGTTGTAATGAAGTCCTTAAATCAATAATGACTACAATAACTTGGAGAAGTGTATGGACTTGTCTTCAGGGTAGAACATCGATTGCATAAGAGCCATTAGGCTAGATTGTTGACAATATATGTATACTCATAACTTGTCACTTATGATAATAAGCATCGAAATAAGACATTTGTTGTAATCCTCGTTATCACATGATTATAACTTTGTTCATGATGTAATCAAATATTCCTCATCAATGAAGATGGAATTTATCTTTATATACATTTACTTGTTAGTACTTGCTCACTTTCATGAATGTGTCCCAATAATCATGCACTACAATAAGAGCTTCATGTTGGTATTCTTTAATTCATATAGTAGGTACATCATACACATATGAAATGTAAAGTTATGAGGCAATGCACTACAAGGTGATGTACGCTATGAGGTGATGTACGCTATGAGGCAACACCTACTACAAGTTAGTGCCTAAAGGTGTAGACACAACATGTAGTTGTCATCATATGGTATCAACATCATAATGAATCATTAAGGATTCTTTCTTTGTATTCAAACCCACAAATGGTCATCTTTGTTGATGCATCATTCTTATTAAGATGTTCATAAGTAGATGAAACACTGCCCCCATGATCATGGTGATGAATTAATTGCTAGTCCATCAGTATCCTTTCACATATCGTGTTAACCAGTGCTCTTCCTCCCCCAGTTACTAATGTGTTTAGATAAAATGGGGCATGAACTTAAGGCCTAAAAGCAAAGAAGCAAAGATATCACCTACGCTTGAAGAGTAACAATTGAGAAGCCAAGGCTCAACCTAGGCTTAAGGTGTGACAACCAAGATGCCAGGGCATGGCCTAGGCTTAAGGCATGATAGCTAAGATGCTAAGGTATGGTTTAGGCTTAAGGCGTGATAGCCAAGATGCCAAGGCATTACCTAGACTTTAGAACACTCTCATATTAGTTGTGGGTATTCTTACTACTTGACAGCTTAGTATGACTGGATGCTAAGATGCCAAGGCATTGCTTAGGCTTAAAAGCATGGAAGCTAAGATGTCAAGGCATTGCTTAGGATTAAAAGTGTAAAAGTTAGGATTCCAGGGTACTACCTAGGCTTAAAGCATGAAAGATAAGATGCTAGGGCGATGTCCGAGCTTAAAGCATGGAAGCTAAGATGCCAAGGCATTGCTTAGGCTTAAAGCGTGGAAGCTAGTATTCTAAGGCGTTGCTTGGGCTTAAAGCACGGAAGCTAGGATGATAGGCCATTGCTTAAGCTTAAAGGAAATAATCATAGAGAATTATCAAAATATGGAAATTTTAATACTAAATACTACTTTTGCTTACAAAAGAAATGATGGGGAGCTACACCTATCTTTAAGATCTAATAAATCACTACTTGCTGTCATAAGGCTTATGTACTAGCACTTTAGGTATCATGGGTTAGGGGTAGATTGCTATGGACATCATTGTCTCCATTTTGAATTTTTTCATGGAATATTCTCCTTAAATTTTAGCAATTCTTGGTGGAGTGTTCTGCCATTCTATGATATTGACAATACTTGGGGTCTCTTATGTTGTTTGTTGTAGGTTAGCGTTCTACTCTTGGTAACTTAATGTCTTCATGTTGCATCCAATGATCAAGAATGGCATGTACCTTGCTCATTAGGTATGGGAATGGAGGAACTGCTACTGAACTTCTTTGTGTATCATTCTTAGGCTTTTTGCCACTCCATGATTTATCACCTTGAGTTAAGGAGACAGATGCCATCCATTTGTTAAGTTTACCTAACTCTCCTCGTTGCCAAGCTAAGGAGTTATTAGTCCTTCGTGCATTCTCTACTAGCACAGCAAAAGAATGTAAGGAGAGGTTCTTTAAGTATACTGCATATTCAGAGAACATCCCTTGGACATAAATTTTCACTAGCTCTTTCTCATAAAAAATGTCTTGAATGTCCAACAAACATCCTCTAAAACACTCAATATATTCCATCATATCTTCTTTAGTTTTCTGTCAAATTCGGCCTATATCAGTCTTGGTAACCTTCTCTTTATTGGAGAAAAATTTCTCCAAGAACATCTTGTACATGCTCCCTCATGAATCGACTAATTCGAAAGGGAGATTGATGTACCATGTGTGGGTTTTCTCTGTAAGAGACTTTGAAAATTCCTTTAGTTTCAAATCATCATCTAGTTTGTAGACGGTTAAAGTCTTAATAAACTTCATCAAATACTCTTTGGCATTTCCTTTCTTACCATTGAATAGCGAAAACTTAAGACTTACACAGTCTTAGGATATAGTTTGTTAACAATATGCTAATTGCATGGTTGCTTGAGATCAAACACTCTTGCAGTTAACTTTGTCTTTATCTCCTTTATGAACACATCCAATTCCTAGTTACAAATCAACCTCTTGGAATAGATGTGGTAGCTTCAACCTGTAAAATTGAGGTGGGATAGAGGCGACTAGTAGACCTGCCCAATATAATATGAGGGATAACACATTAGGATAAAGAGCCTCCAAGTTGGACCCATATATCTCTTGCCTCAGGTGTTAGGTTTTGCACAGGTATAGGGGTTTGCTCATCACTTCTATAAGTGGCATCTTTGATAACAGTAAGATGATTAGATGGCTACACTACCTAGGTAGCATGTTGTTACACCGCATTATCAAGGTTCAAGGGAATCGCACCCTATTGCATTGCAACTATAGTAGCCAGGCTAAGTGCACATTAAGCAAACATTGTCATAAATTGATTCAATGTTTGCATAGCTTCTCAAGGCATGCGCATCATCTAAGTGTTGTTGAGTACATCTTTTTGTATGTTGTTGCCTTGATTGGCTTCTTCTAGTGGCAACATGACTTGCTCTAGAACTTTACGATTTTCTTGCTAATCTTAAGTACTACTATCTATAAGGTTAGTTGTTCCCTTACTACCTAGTGCCATTATCAAATTGTCAACATTCTTGACTTACTAGTAAAGTTACCAAAATGTAGATGAGGAGATTTGGTTAAGGTGGTCATGTACGTACAGTGTGAGTCTCATACTACACGTCTTCAAAGGAGTGACGTAGAATGACATAGAAGGGATGACTTGGAGAAGAGGAAGTGGGGAGGAGGAGTAGGAAATCTTAGGGAGCTTCGAATGTACATATGACAGGTGGAGGAGCTATAAAGCATCAACTCCACTATTCTAGATGAGAGGCAATGTGTTCATCACCTTGAGCTCTGTTTGATCTTCTATGATCATAGCATAATAACATGACATTGTTTCTCTAAATAGCCAAAAACTGTTAAATGGGGAGGAGCTCTAGAGTATTTATAGACTTAAGCTATCAATAACGTTTGTCTAATCACATTGTCGATCGATGGCCAAGATGAGTCCTCTTATTGATAGATTCTTCCATGGGCTCTTATTGAGTCTAAGCCCATGGAAAGCTCCTTTAAGTGTATGAGCTTCCTAAGAAAGGTTGAGAGTGAATAGGCCGATCCAATGATTCCTACTCCAAGCTTGCTATGCCACATCTCCTTAAGTCATCCTAAATATAGATTAGACTCTCTAAGCCCTACTACCTAGCCTAAGGAGTCAAGCCCTAATAAAAAATATAGTAATTTTCAACCCTTTACATACTTCAAAGAATCAATGTCTATTTATTCATCCACATTCACCTCATTAAGGTTTATGCTATTTATATCTACATCTTACAAATCATCCTTTTCTTATTATAAATGTTTTCTTCAAGAAACACATATGTGTTGCTTTTTACAACTCCAAAGCACATCATCAATAGTATAATGTACAGTGATTTTGACGACATTATCAACATATTATGTGATAGGGATTGTAAGCCAATCACTCGCTGTTAAGCTCGAGGACTTGCCAGTTTAGTTCTCCAAGGTATCCTAGGGGAGTTGAACCTTGAAGAGCAATGCTTTATCCACCCGGCTTGCTAAGCTATCCCATTCTGACCTCTTTCTATCTCATTACAGGAACCATTGAGGTGTTTCACTTGTTGCCAAGTTTACCTCTCTATGTTGTACCAATCTAAAGCTAAGCAATGAATCAGCTTGCTGTCGAGCTAACAAACAACCAAGGCTGAGCTACCCCACATCTCAACCGACCAGCTAAGGCTAATTAGAAGAATGGCCGCCTACTAGACCAACCCTTCCTAGGCCCTGAACAATCAATTTGCTAAGTTGCCGAGCAACCGACCTAATTAACTCTACTTAAAATCAGCCCTGCTTGGCAAAGCATCATTAGGACTATAGAATGGACAGTTGACATGTACCCTATTTTCTAACATCCATACTATCCCTTTTTGTACTCAAATATTCTTTTTTGTCTATTTACGACTTTACCCTTATAGTCTATTCCTTTTTCCTTTTCTAGTAGGAACCCCTTTTGTAATTTACATAAACCTAGGACTTGCTCTAATTGGGCCATATAAATACTAATAATATGTAATAGCTGTAAGCAAGGAACATTGAATTTTTAGACATATTCGCCTCTTTTACTTCCTTCCTCAGCTTGTGTTTTCTTGTGAGAATTGAGAACTTGAAGAGCTTTTATCTTGACCATTAAGCATGGACTAATGGTGAGTAACCTCGCACTATAATTATATGTTATATCAAGTATAGTTCGAGTTCGTATCCACCGTTGGTGCACGAAACCCTTACTTAACCTTCAACTTCCATTTATCCTTCGGGTCATCTTAAGGTTTAGACCCACCTTAGTTCGTGTGATATCAATAGCCATGTGTCAACCTTCTCAATGACTTGTATCATCTTAGTATCGGAGCTTAGCTATGTTCGAGTAAGTTTCTATTATCTTGTGTTTTGAGCAACTTGCTATTGCTATAGCATATTGACAAAAGTGTTCGTTGTTATCATGAGCGTTTGAGAATTTTTAGTAATTGAAGAAATCTAGTGCTCTGTTTTCCCCTACTAGAAGTTTGCAAAACTGATTGTAAGTGTATGAATGGTTTATCATACGTTGGTTGCTGTTACTATTGTTGTAATAGTTGTTGGTGTGTTAAGTGTTGTTTTACTGTTGTTTGAAGGAAGATTTTCGAATTGTGTTTCAACTGTTAATCTATTATAGTAGACAACCATGTCCGACTCTAGTGTTCAAGGAGCCCTAAGAAACCAAGACAGTAATGCTTATAATGGCTAAGGTCAACAAGAGAGTTTCACACTGCAATTTGTAGACAAGTGATTGAACAGGCTTACCAACCTCGTGACTAGCCTAGTGATTGCCATAAATAGGGACAGGTACTGAACTAGAAATGACCCCTATAGAAGCTAAACCAATGAGCTACGTGAGAGAGGTAATGGTCGATAGGGACGAGCTAATATCCTAATTCAACCACCTCAAGTTGGAGGAATAGATAGAGTCACTCAATGTGTACTCACATTGGAAGAGATTAAAGAAGAAGATGAGGAGATGGGTGAAGAAGAAGAATAGTATTATAAGCTTGAGGAAAAGAATACCCGACCTTCTAGAGTGGAAGGATTAAGGATGCAGATCCCTTGTATTTTTAGAAGTGGTGATGCCGAATACTACTTAGATTGGGTAGATAAGATAGAAAAGTAGTTTAAGTGTTATGAAGTGCTTAAAAATGCTAAGGTTAAGCTTACCATGCTAGAGTTTACCGACTATGTTGCTTTATGGTGGAAGAATTTGCAAGTCACACGAAAACGAAAAGGAGACTAGGGGACTAGGAATTAGGATGAAATGAAGAGAGTAATAAGGAGGAGATTCATTCTAAGCTACTACCTACAAGACGCCTTTAAGACATTACAAGAATTGAGGCAAGAAGGATCCAGTGTTGATGCATATTTGACGAAAATCCAAATACTAATGATCTGTTATGAAGTTGTTAAGCCTGAAGACCGAACTATATCTCAATTCATTAGTAAATTGAAGTATGAGATTGGAGATATTCTAGAGACTATGGATATTAGTACACTTGATCAGGCAATCCGAGTTGTCCAAAGGATCAAAAAGCACCAAACAAGAAGATCCTAACTCCTATAAGTTAGCTTGCCCCTAGCCAACTTGTTCCGAACATATCTATGTGATCAAAGCTAAGTAAAGTTGTTGAGATCCAACTTGCTTTGATTACTCGAGCAGAGGAGAAAGAGATTTTGAAGAAATTTGAGAAGGGGCAAAGCTCTAGTCAAAAGATTAGTTAGATTAAATACTTCAAATGCTAAGGGTTTGGACATATGGCCACTTAATGTCCAAACAAAAAAACCATGGTAAGTAAAGGAGAGGCACTAACCATTGAGGTCAATAGCACTGATGAGGAAATGGAAGAGTTGAAAAAGACTGGATAAGGTGAACCATCCGAGGAGGAGGAGATTATCTATAAAGAAGATGGAAACTTCATGCCTATAACCATGGTATTGAGGCAAGTGATGAGTGTGAGCCCGATACCAGAAGACGAGCAATGGGAAAATTTGTTCCATATTAGCTACAAGGTAAATGGGTCATTGTGTGCATTAATTATTGACAATAGCAACTGCACCAATGTAGAATCTACATTTTTGGTCCAGCAATTGAAGTTGTTGACCAAGCCCTACCCTAAGCCTTACAAGCTATACTAGCTCAATGGAAAAGGAGCCCTACAAGTAAATAGGCAAGTAGTCGTACCAATATGTATTGGAAGCTATTGAGATGAAGTGCTCTATGACGTATTGCCTATGAGTGCATCTCATATTCTTGGTAAACCATCAATGTTCGATAGGAGGGTTATGTATGATGGTAGGAAGAACACCTATTCATTAGAGCATGAAGGAAGGAAGGTAAAACTAAGCCTTATGACAACTGAGTAAGTTAAAACTATGTAAACTTAATTGAGCCAAGTTTTGAAGAAGGAGGCTTTTGTGGTGACTCAAGCCAAGCTAAAAAGAGAGATGACACTTGAAGAGCTGACCTATCTATTGGTCAAAAGGTTACTTAAGATGAGAAAATTAAGTGAGGAGCTATTACCTGTTAAGGTGAAGTTTCTATTGGATGAGTTTGCCAACCTATTCCTTAAAGAACTGTTGGAAGGTTTACCTTCCATCAAAGGTACTAAGCATATAATAGACTTGTAGCCAGAAGCCACATTGCTAAACAAACTAGCATATAGGCTGAATCCTGAATAGGCTGCCTAGCTACAAAGACAGGTTAATGAACTAACAAGAAGAGGTTATGTCCAAGAATCCTTGAGCCCATATGCTATACCATCTTTATTAGTGCCAAAGAAAGATGGCATGTGGAGGATGTGTATAGACAACCGAGTTATAAATTTCAGTACTATCAAGTACAAGTATCCCATATTAGGCTTAACGACACGCTCAATGAGTTAAATGGAGTAAGAATCTTTTCGAAGATTGATCTTAAGTCTAGATATCATTAAATTAGGATACAAGAAGGGGACAAGTCGAAGATTACATTTAAAATACACCACAGATTGTATGAATAGCTTGTCATGCCATTCAAGTTATCAAATGCATCAAGCACATTCATGAGACTAATGAACCATGTGCTCCTAAAACTGATTAGGAAATTTATTGTTGTATATTTTGATGACATTTTAGTCTACAGCCCTGACTTAGAGACTTAATGCAAGCATCTCTAAGTTGTTTTCTCAAAACTTTGAGCTAAAATGCTCCATGCCAATTTGAAGAAGTGTGACTTTTGCCGATTTGAAGTAGTCTTCTTGGGATTTCTCATGAGTAGATAAGGTATACAAGTAAATGAGGAGAAAGTGAAGGCAATTACTAAATGGCCTATACCAACCAATTCAATTAGTATAAGAAGTTTTCATGAGCTGACATCCTTCTATCGTCGCTTCGTTAAGAATTTTAGCACTATTGTGGCCTCACTTACCGAGCTGTCAAAGAGAAACATTGAGTTCAAATGGGAAGAAAAAGAGAAGAGGAGTTTTAAGTAGGTGAAAATGAAGTTAACCACTACCCCTATCTTAGCTCTTTTGAGCTGTAACAAAGTATTTGAAGTAAAGTGTGATGCGTCCAAACTAAGCATAGGTATTATGCTAATGAAAGAAGGCCGACCTATTGCCTACTTTAGTGAAAAACTTAGAGGAGCCACACTCAAATACTCTATGTATGACAAGGAGTTCTATTCCTTAATTCGAGTTCTCACAGTTTAGCAACATTATTTATTACTTAAAGAATTTATGATCTACACTGATGATAAATCTTTGAGATTTTTGAAAAGCCAGCCTAAGTTACCTAAGAGGCAAGCTAAGTGGGTTAAGTTTATAGAGGGATTTTCCTATGTTATCAAGTACAAGAATGGCAAGAATAATGTAATGGCCAACGATCTATCAAGACTACATTCCCTTTTAATCGAATTGCGGACTAGATTACTCAAATTTTCTATGATTAAGGACTTACATGCTAAGGATTCACACTTTAGCCCGATCTATGCCAAGTGTGAAGATGGTTGAAAACTTGATGACTATCATAAGGAGGACGAATACTTATTCAGGAAGAGGAGATTATATATCCCAACCTTTCCATGCGAGAGCTACTAGTGTGCGAGGTACATAGCAGGGCATTGTCTGGACATTTTGGCAAGCACCAAACTCATAAGGTATCAACCTTTCTATTCTTTTGGCTAAGAATGATGAAAGATGTTCAAGCCATACTAGAAAGATGTGCTACCTATAGAAGGGCTAAGAGCCAATAGAGCAAGGGCAATATTTACCTTTATCGATCTCAACCAAACCATGGTCCAAGCTAAGTATGGACTTCATGTTAGGTTTACCAAGGATGTCCTAAGGGAAGGACTTCATCATGGTGGTTGTAGATCGATTTAGTAAGATAGCACAATTTATGCCCAACTCAAGAACTAACAATACTTTTGCTATCTCTTTTCTTTTCTTATAGGAGGTCGTTAAGCTCCATGGAGTGTTTAGAATAATCATATCAAATTGGGATCCAAAATTTATGAGCTACTTCTAGAGAACGTTATGAAAGCGACTAGGAACTAAGTTGCTATTCAACACATCCTGCCACCCTCAAATTGATGAGTAAACCAAGGCTATCAATCGAACAGTAAGGACTTTGCTTCAAGTTGCAGTTGGTTAGAACCTGAGTGATTAGGATCTATGTTTACCTATAATTGAGTTCACCTACAACAAGACTACCCATAGTATCACGAGCATGTCACCATTTGAGATTGCCTATGGATTCAACCCTAAGCTTCTGCTAGACCAGACACCTCTTCCAAGCTAGAATAAGGATCAAGCAGCCATTGAAAGATTTGAGGCTATCAAGGCAATGCACTAAAAGGTCATAAAATATTTGAGCCAAGCCGTTATCAATCATGAGACATGAGTCCAAATATAGAAGGATAAAGTATTTCAGCCTGGTGATTTGGTTTAGATCCATCTAAGTAAAGATTGATTCCCAAATTTGAGGAAAAGTAAACTATCTCTAAGGGTTGATAGACCGTTTAAAGTGCTAAAAAGGATCAATCCTAATGCTTACAAGATTGAACTACTCGAAGAGTATGGAGTCTTAATGATACGCATTGCAACTAAGAACAGATAAGGCTAGTCGTAAGGATATATCCAAGTTTACCGAAAGCTTAAAAAGAGTAATAGGGAAACGCGTGAAAGAATAAGAAATGGAATGAAGGTAAGCAAACCCACGAACAGCCCTAAAGAATATAACACACCAATGGAACTTCTAAGGACTCATGGCATAACTCGATATGACATACAAGTTGGTCCGGTAAGGTTACTCACCACTTAGCCTTGCTTAAGGGTTAGGATAAGAGTGAAATGAGAGTAAACAAAACAGTGTTTATGCAAGGAAGAATATTCAATGTATTAATGATAAATTCTGTTCTTTGTAGCTACATGTACAAACATATTTATACCCGAGAATTTGGGGTAATTTGCCTAAAAGGGAAAAGACCAAAAGGGTATAATCTTAAAGAAGTAGTGTATAGGAATACAAAATGGTAAAAATGAATATTCAAGAAAATAATGATTAGTGTAGTAGATTCTTTACATAGTATCGTATACGTAGCATAGGTGTATTAGTGATATTATTAGATGATGCAGACAAAAGGCTAGGTTGCTTATTCGAGCAAGGGTGACTAATTAGCTCAAGGTCTATCTCTCAGTTTCTCGGTAAAGGTAGCATCGAGTAACTGGATGGTTTGGACATACCTGAGTAGATGCTCGAGGTTTGGTAGCTCTCTCGACATTTAACAATTTAGCACACAACTTTCTAGAACTAGGCAGTCATAGAGCTCAGCATACAAAGTTGATCAGTAATTAGGGTTAACTCAGCCTCAGTAGGAATCGATTAGAGCAAGAGGATTTACTTTGCCAGTCCCTCTAGTCTCGAGCTAGGCTGTAGGTCAAAGGCCCAATAGATTGATTCCTATCATTCCCTCTGAGTTAATTTGGATTTAGGATCAAATCCAACTGGTCTTCGTTCAGTTCCCCATTAGGATGATATGGATTAAGGTCGACAATGTTGAAGATGTCAGAAACCCCATAGTCTTCGAGTAGCTCCAATCTGTAGGCATTATCATTAATCTTCTAGAGGATTCTAAAAGGTCCTTCAGCCTTTGGGGATAGTTTGTTCCTCCTCTTGCTTGGAAACCTCTCTTTACGTAGCTGCAACTACACCAAGTCTACCAGCTAAAAATGTTTTGTCATCTTACGCTTAGCCTTCTCTCGCATACATTTAACAACTTGGCCGATGTGTTAAGTAACTTTGTTGTAGATATGCTGAAGGGATTGTACTCTAGCTCTTGCGTTAGGGTCTTCTTACACGAGTATGGGTACAGGAGTGTGATTAAGGGGCAACTTGGGATTAAAACCATAGATCACTTCTAAGGGGGTCTGCTTAGTGGTATCATGCACTATTTTGTTGTTAGTGAATTCAACCATTGACAAGCAAACGTGCTAATCAACTAAGTTCATGCCCAGTGTAACTCAAAGCAGTGACCCCAAAGTGCGATTAACCACCTCTGTTTGGCCATCATTTTAGGGTTGATAGGAAGTACTAAATAGTAGTTTGCTCCACATTCAACACCATAAGGTCCTTTAGAAATGACTCAACAACTTCAGGTCTCTGTCGGAGATTACACTTCTTCACACACCGTATAACCATACAATCTCCTACAAGAAAAGAAAAAGCAATATCTAAAGCGTCGTTAGTCTTGGAATAAGGCATGAAATGTGCCATCTTGCTAAACCTACCCATGATAACCATTACAAAATTTTTGCCTCAGCCAGTTCATGGTAATCCAAGAGCAAAGTTCATGCTCAATTTGGTCTAAGGTTTCATCGAAATAGGCAAAGGCATTGCTTTTCCTTGTTTAGCTTAGCACTTAGCCCTCTTACACATGACACAGCTTTCAACAACTCGATACACATCTCGCCTCATTCTCAACCAAAAGAATTGACTACTCAGCAATTCAGATGTCCTTTTCTCCTTAAAATGTCTAGATAGTCCTCTATTGTGGGCTTCCCTAATCAGCAACTCCTGAAGTGAACAAGTCATTACACACAATTTCCCTCCTCGGAACAAGTAGCCTTCCTCTAATGATATTCGTCTACTATCCTTCCATTGACACAATGAGTAAGTATGGGCCTAAGGTGTGGATCCTCATAATAATATTCTTTGATACTCATAAACCTAAACAATCCGGTCTATAATTCATTTAGAAGTGCATGCCTTCTTAAAGGAGCATATACAACTACATTACTCTTTCCCTGCTTGCATTTTATCACGAAATTGAATCCTTCAAGGAATTCAACCCATCTCACCTATTACTTCAACAACTTGGTCTAACTTTGAAGGTACCTTAGGGACTCATGGCCAATATAGATGGCAAATTCTTTCAGTAGTAAATAATGCTGTCATACTTATAGTACTTGGATCAACACCAAGAGTTCTTTTCATATGCAGAGTAGTTTAGTTAAGGTCCTCTAAGCTTCTCACTATGGTAGGCAATTGGTTGGCCTCCTTACATTAGGATTGCACCTATCCTAATGCTTGACGCATCATACTTTAGCTCAAATATTTTCTTGAAGTCAAGTAAAACTAATATAAGGACAGAGGTCAACCTTTCCTTTATCTCGGTGAAACTTCTCTCCTCCTTTTCTCCCCATCTAAAGTCAATGTTCTTCTTCATCAGTTCAGTTAAAGGTATGGCGAAGGTACTGAAATTCCTAATAAATCTTTTGCAGAAGGAAGTTAATCCATGGAAACTTCTCCCCTCAGCACTAGTGGTGGTAGTCAACCACTCAACGATTGCTTAAATCATCTTGTTGTCTACTGGTAAGCCTCCTTTACTTACTACATAGCTCAAGAATACCACTTCCTCTTGGCAAAAGCAACATTTCTTAAGGTTTCTAAATAATCTTTCAATACAAAGGACATTCAACATGGCATGGAGATATTTACAACAACTCGACATGTTTGAATTGTAAACTAAGATGTCATCAAAGTACACCACGATACACTTCCCCATGAGATTTCTTAGCACATGAGTCATCAACTGCATCAAAGTGCTCAGGGCATTCAACAAGCCAAATGGCATGACTAACCACTCATAGAGTCCATGTCGAGTTTTGAACACTGTTTTCCATTCATCTCCCAGCCTCATTTGCTTTTGATGGTAACCAGATTTTAAATCAATCTTGCTAACGATCTTAGCTCCACTCAATTCATCTAACATATCTTCCAACTTAGGGATTAGATACCTGTATTTAATTGTTATCTTGTTCAAAGTTCGGCTGTCAACACACATCCGTTAGATGCCATCCTTTTTTAACACTAGAAGTGTCAAAATAGTACAAAGGCTAAGACTCTTCCTAACATAACCTCTGTCCAGTAGCTTACTGACTTGTTGTTGAAGTTTAGAAGCATGCTTAGGACTCATCCAATATGCAGGCTTATTCAATAAGGTGACATCAGGCATTAAGTCAATGTAGTATTCTATGCCTTGAATTGGGGGTGACCCCTCAAGTGACTATTTTAGGAATAGATCAGCATATTCATCTAGTAACTCTTTTATTTTCAAGGGTAGTTTACCCCGCTCCTTCATCTCTAATAGGCACCTGACCAACATGAAGGTTGGCTTGTTAGTGTTGATGACCTTTTAGAGCTCAACTCTACTCATCATCAAAGTCTTCCTTGATTCGTGAGCAAGTTTTGTCTATAGTTTATTAACTTCTTTTGGCAGCATCGAGTTTAGTGTAATCTTCCTTCCATCCTTCTCAAACACATAAATGTTCCTGTATCTGTCATGGATAACTCTTCTATCAAATAACCATGGTCGACCAAGCAACACATATGAAACGCCTATAGGCAACATGTCATAGAGAACCTCGTCAAAATAATTTCCGATAGTGATCAGCAATAGTACTTACTGAGCAACATATAATGCTCCTTTCTTATTCAACTAATGCAACTTGTATAGCCTCAAGGATGAGATAGTCAATAAATTCAACCTTGTGACCAGATCGGTTGATGCTTCATTAGTGCAACTTCCACTATCTACAATTAGCATGCTCACCTGATCATTCACTCAACAAGTTATATGAAACAAGTTTTCTCTCTACTCTTCCTCTTATAAGGGTTTTAAGTTCATTGAGCGTCGGACAACCAGGACCAACTGATCTAAGTCCTTAGCAAACATGTTCTCTTCAATCAATTATTTCTCGATAGTTTCTTCTTCAGCCTTGTTCTCCTCCTTCTTAGGTTCCTCATCAATGCTTTCCACTTCCAGCTTTAGGGTGTCTCCTTTAATGACCATAGTCCTTCAGTTCGAGCATTGAGTAGTCATATGTCCGAACCCTTAGCATTTAAAGCAATTGACCTGGTTTGTTTTCCTTCTAGATCTTTGTCCTTTCTCATAAGTTTCGATTAGTACGTCACCTTCTGCTCGACCCTTGTGGTCAGTCCTAACATTCCCTCATCCGATTAGGTCAGCACTCGATTAGCATCGGTAGTTTCCTTGTACAGGTCGGTATAAGTTAATTAGTTAGCGTCCTTGTTGGCATTCGGCTTTTTCTTTATCTTTCCACTCATTGAGCTATTTGTATCTCCTCATCTAATGTAGCAAGTTATTGGAGTTCCACAATGTCTTAGATATCACTCCTCAATCCAATAAGGAATCTCGAGATAGTCTTTGTTGTAGCCTCCTCTACTTTACAGCAAATCATAAGCATTTGGAACTTTTAGACATACTTGTCAATAGTTCGGTCTCCTTACCACAGCTCCTTAAGCTAAGTAAAAGTGTCTTGTTGATAAGTTTCCAACAAGAATCTATTTCTGAGTAATCTCTTCATCTTAGGCCATGTATTGATCTCTTGGTAACCTTTTCGCCTTCTCATGGATTGGAAATTCTTTTACCACATGACAACATATCTAGAGAACTTAACAGCAGCAATTCTCACTTTGTCGTACTCTTCATAATAGTAATAATCGAAAACTTGATTCACCTTCTCTTCCCAATCTAAGTAGTTATCTGCATTCCCAGTCTCATTGAAGCTCGAAATCTTAAGCTTCACATAGTCGGATGCTCGGGGTACTCAAGCTCGCTCTTCTCCGTCATATTCTTCCTCACCCTCCTCATTCAAATCTCCCAAGTCAATCCTTCTTTTCACTCGTTCGCCTACTCCTCCACCTTAAACCTGTCGAAATGGGTTCTAGCTCCTAACAAGTAGAGCAGCTTATGGAGTGTTATGCATGGCTTTAGTTGGTTTACAAGCCAATGTATGAATAGCTCGAGTTAAATCCACAAGGAGGTTAACCACCTCATTAAGTCTCTCATAAGTCCTCACCAAGAACAGACAAGGCGAGTAGTAAGGGTGGATCCAAGCTTACCGAAAACTTGAAAAGAGTAATGGGGAAATGCACAAAAGAACAAGAATGGAATGAAGGTCAACAAACCCATGAGTAGTCTTAAAGAATATAATGCACCAGTGGAACTTCCGAGGACTCACGGCACAGCATGATAAGATGCTAAGCTCGCTTAAGGATTAGGATAAGAGTGAAATAAGAGTAAAAAAAAAAAAAAACAGTGCATACACAAGGAAGAATATTCAATAGATTAATGATGAATTCTGTTCTTTACAGCTACATGTACAAATGTATTTATACCCGAGAATTTAGGGCAATTTGCTTAAGAGGGAAAAGACCAAAAGAGTATAGTCCTAAAGAAGTAGTGTACAAGAATACAAAATGGTAAAAATGAATATTCAAGAAAATAATGATTAATGTAGCAAATTTTTCACATAGTACTATACACGTAGCATAGGCGCATTGGTGATGCTATTGGAGGATGCAGACAAAAGGTTAGGTTGCTTATTTGAGCAAGGGCGACTGATTAGACAAGGGTCTATCTCTCAGTTTCTCGACAAAGGTAGCACCGAACAATTGGATGGTTCGAGCATAGCTGAGCAGACACTCGAGGTTTGGTAGCTCTCTTAACATTCAACAATTCAACATGCAGCTTTCAAGAAGTAGGTTGTCATACAGCTCAGCATACAAAGTTAATTGGCAATTAGAATTAACTCAGCCTTAGCAAGAGTTGACTGGACCAAGAAGATTTTCCTTGTCAGTCCCTCTAGTCCTGAAGCTCGATTGTAGGTCAAAGGCTTAGTAGCCTAATTCCTATCACTTAGACTCCTTCAACATTACCTATCTCCATCTGTATGTTCTCGAAGATAAATAACAAGAAGCCAAACCAATTTTGATCCCAAGTCTTAAACAGCTTGGAGAAGATGATAAGGATCATGGGCCAATCACTCATTCTTATGCTTGAGGACTCGCTAATTTAGTTCATTAAGTTGTCGTAGGAGAGTTGAACCTTGAATGCTTTATCCACCTCAACTTACTAAGCTATCCTATTCTGACATCTCTCTATCTCATTGCAAGAACCACTGAGGTATCTAACTTGTTGTCGAGCCAACTTCTCTATGCTACACCATTTTAAAGCCAAGCAATGAATCCACCTATTGTCGAGCTAACAAAAAACTGAAGCTAAGTTGGCCTACTTCCTAATTGACCAACCAAGGTTGATTAGAAGAATGGCTGCCTACTAGACCAACCCTTCCTAAGCCCTAAACAACCAAACTGTTGAGTTGCCAAGCAACAGACTTGACTTATTCTACTTAGATTCAGCTTCACTCGGCAAAGTAGTATCATTAGGACCACAAAATAGATAGTTGACATGTGCCTCATTTTTTGACATCAATTCAGTCCCTTTTTGTATTTGAATATTCTTTTTGTTAGTTTACGACTTTATTCTTGTAATTTATTCCTTTTTCTTTTTTTTTTTAGTAAGAATCATTTTTATAATTTACATAAGCTTAGGACTTGCCCTAATTGGGCCATATAAATACCGATAACATGAAATAGCCACAAGTAAGTAACATTGAATTTTTAGACATATTCCCCTCTTTTCCTTCCTTCTTGAGCTTGTGTTTTCTTGTAATAACTAAGAACTTAAAGAGCTCTTATCTAGACCATTAAGTGTGTATTAGTGGTGAGCAATCTCGCATTATACTTGTACATCATATCAAGTATAGCTCAAGTTTGTATGATGAGTTGGTCCATCATATCCACTATCGATATACGAAACCCCTACTTAACCCTCGACTTCAATATATCTTTCGAGCTGTCCTGAGGTTCGCACCCACCTTGATTCATTTGATATCGACAGCCGTATATTAGCCTCCCTAGTGACCCGCATCATTATGTCTATACACAAGGAATTATTAGACAATCATATATTAACTAAGCTTATCAATTTGTTTTGCATTATATTTATAGGTATATGGCAAGATCCATAATAGGTCAAATCAACTATGATTAGCATTACTTTTATATGATGTATCAACAAATATAAATTTTATTTAGTTCCATATTATCGATATTTTTCAACCATTACTTCTTTATATTTTTATAAATATTACTATTTATTACTTTTATATGAAATTGCACATGATGCAAAGTCCGCTAATTTTTACTATAAGATTTGATGTTGGGTCCGATTTTATTGGAAGTGAAGTTCACAGGTCACCTTGCTGGAAGTTAGAAATGACAGGATGGATGCGCAAGAACTAGAAATCAGAGGCATGAAGACAATGCTTTATTTAAAGTAACATGGATGGTTGGACTGGAAGGACGCAAAGTGATTTCGTTCCATGTGAAATGAAATGGATTGAAATATAATATGATAAAAAAAAAAAAAAGAAGAAAAAAGATTAGAAAGACAAATTATCTTTTATATATAAAAATGCCACTGATTGGAACATAATAAAATGCTTATACATTAGTATGCATTAGAAATGCCATTAATTATTAGTCATGGTTAGATTGAAAAGTAAATAAATCATTTTCGATTATTAATAATTAATAAGGGAACAAATGAAAATTCCGTTTTTTTTTTTTTAAATAGAATTAAATTTCCATCTTGTAAAAACACTTTAAAACATGAAAAAATATATATATGTAATTCGAAATGCCGATTAGCTCTTAGGTTCATCTTCTACCAAATGCGACATTCATGGCGTGACATAACCGACTAAAATCTTAATCATAAAACCGCATCATTAATGTTACATTACACGTTTCTAGAAACATAGGATTGCGTTTTGCAAGTGACAACGGGGTTTAAAATATATTATATTTTAGATATTTGGTTCTTACTGGGTGATTTTTTATATTTAAAATTTTATACGATGTGAATTATGCTGCAAAATCTTCAAAATTTGTATTTTGCCACTTGTACGGTACTTAAATCTCTTTCGCACACTAAACAAAATATGCTTTATTTGTCTTGTCTAGTATTTTAATATGATACCAATCACGTCTTATCTGAAAGTGGAAATAAGATACAAAGGGCTACCTTGATATTCCTATTATATATCGTATCTATTCATACTTTGATTAAATAGGTTTTAGCTTGGTATTAAATATTATATATAGGCTTCAATTACAGATTTTTAGAATCTATATTTATAAGATAGAACGTGACTTAAGATCTTCTTATTTTATGTCTATCTTATAATACATATTAAATAGCATTAATAAATGAGAAATAAATATTTTAACAAAAAGGGAAAAGAAAAAGAGTTCAGAACCATAAATTATAACCCTAAATAACTAAGCCTAATACTGGATCTCTCATTTTAGGTTTTCATTTTTTTCCTTATTTTTTCTCATTTTCCTCTCCAATTTTATATTTTCCATTTATTTCCTTTATTCTTTTTTCATTTACTAAGTAGTAAGATTAAATAAACTTGAAATTATAGAGATAGGAAAATTTCCCTTTTTCTAATTCTATGGATTTTATAATAAATTCTATAGGTTTTTCATATGAAAAACTTGTAATATGACATATAAATTACTTTTTGATATTATATAAGTATAAAATTCATAGAAAAAATGATAAGTTCCACATGGTATCTTATATC
This sequence comes from Lumnitzera littorea, assembly GCA_024138015.1. Lineage (NCBI taxonomy): Eukaryota > Viridiplantae > Streptophyta > Magnoliopsida > Myrtales > Combretaceae > Lumnitzera > Lumnitzera littorea. The sequence goes on from JAMXBB010000003.1 coordinate 44,586,671, forward strand.
ATATAAGTTTTATAAGCTATGAGTTTTAAAGTAATTTTAAGGCATTACAGGGTGGGTATTGGTTCCAAAATTTATTACTCGTACTTTATAAAATTCTACATGGGTGCGACATCATACCCTATCCAACTTGTATTCGCTCGGCCTTATTTAACAAAATGGGAAAATGAAAATGGGATTTGCATTTTGGAGAAGTGAAGAGAAGAGCCCAGTTGAATTTCCCATGCAACAACAATAAAAATAAATAAATACATAAATAATAAAATATAAGAGATTTTTTACATATATAATTTGAAAGCTTTTGTCCAAGAAACAACCTTTATTGCAACTAATGTAATTTTTAAAATAGTTAGAATTTCGTGTAATTTAATGTAAAATAACCTAAACCTTTACTTTCATGATATTTTAGAATTTTATTTTTAAAAAAATTATGACTATTTTTTAGTAATGTATCATTTTTATGGAAAACCATCCAAAATTCACAGAAAATTGTAATATATTATATGTTTTGTACTAGATAATAGTAGTTGCACCATATTTACAACAATATATAGATATTGTTATTGATATATTGGATGTGATAATTTGTAAGTAAATTTATCATTTTTATGCTTATAAATATTTTTAAACAATAATTATTGATTTTAAGGAGTTGTGATTCTACTTTCAAAAAATGCTATCAAACATGTGAAAGAGATTAAACTCGGAATCATAATTCAATAGTGAGTTCATTCTACATAACCAAGTACAAGTAAGTATGGCATAAATGAAAAGGCTCATATAAAAAATTTTTAATGGAATCATTGATGTGTTTATTTTTTAAGTTACTTTAAAAGTACGAAGGATTCATACACAAAGTTTAAAATGTAAACAAATTTATATATAAAAATATTAAAAAGCGGATTTTATTACATGCTCATAGGATGAACCAAATCCTAATTAGATTTTATCCATGGAAGATGGATGTAGTAGATCTACGAGAAGTAGATGACAACTCGTGACAATGAGTGCAAGCGATACATAAACCTGGCAATGAATGGGCTCTTAATGAGTCCTTGGAACTGGTTTTGGGCTGATTAGGCTATCCACGAGCCTGCTTGTTGGTTTGAAGTTAAAGGCCTTGGCCCATTTTCTATATTAGGCGTTGCTTAAGGAACATAAGAAATCAAGCTTTTTACGTAGAATTATTTTGCTTCTATTAAACTTTGGACCGGCTAGAACCACGACATTATTGTTAAAAGTTAATTAAACCAGCTTGTAATTTATTTAAGTTTGATTTAATATGTAATTGAACTGAGTCCAAGTTATTTTTATTATGGATTCAAGTATATTTCCATCCTAATTAGAAGATTTAAGTTGGTCCAAACTGTTACAATTTATGGCATGATTACTAGTCTTTTAATGGGTGGATTATGTTTGAATATTTTTTTCTCTAAATTGAAATATGTAATATAATTAGAAAAAAAAAGATTCAAATTGAGGTTTTGACCATAAATTAAGATAATTGTTAATTAAATTTACTTAATTAACTTATTTAAGTTAACCGAGTAAACATTTGATAACAAAATCAAAGTTGAAATTTTAAAAATTGATCAACCCTACGATCTAAAACTTTAAGTCATATTCAAGAGAGTTGGATTTAATTCGATTCATTTATATCTAATTTATTCATTAAAATTGTGAATATTAATCATATAGCTTTATCAGCTTCAAATTGATTAAGGTTTCTTTGGACAACAAGAATCAAATCACGTCTTTTTATGAAAAAAAATAATAAAATATTGTTTATGCGTTTACGGGACCTTTATAGGAAAAGTATTAGAAAACTCAATTAGTGGTGGTTTAAGAAAGAATACTAAATTTTCCCTTATTAATAAGTATGATATCCCAAGGGCCAAGAGACATATAGTACTATGGTAATATTTTATCATTTTAAAAACTTACTAAAAAGTCTTTTAGTTTAATGGAATTAATATTAGTCTTCAATAAAATGAATCACATTCAAAATCTCCTATTAAAAGAAATAAGTTTTATTTTCAATAATTAACATCTTAAATAATTTTTTCAATTTTTGAATTGTGGATCCTACAAAATTTTCATATAGCTAAATTATATGAATGGAAACATCATGTGATATAATAAGGAGAGAAATTTCATTTTGATGCTCTATTTATTTATAACATGAAGATTCACATTTTTAAAACATTAATTATTATATTTTGATTAAACACCAAAATTTAATAGTTAAATGAAGAATAATAGCAATTGTTGAGTCTTCATCTTTGGAAGATGGTTCATCAACTACAAAACGAGAAATTTAGTCAAAGGAGGGTGCTAGAAGTACTTTAAGTGTGACTACTTTGATGCCTAAGTTAACAAAAGTTTGATGAGAGAGAGAACATAGTGAAAGTGTGTAAAAAGTCGAATCTACTACTACGAGTCTTGATCCTCTATTTATAAGAGCTTCACCGAGCCATTTTTAGGAAGAGATAAGTATTACGAGATCTACTATAAATTTCGTAGGACATATCCAGCAATAATTGTTGTCACGACTTGGAGGCTACCCTATTTATGACAGGTTGCCACATATTATACAAAGATTGAAGTTTGGCATTGATGTCACGTGTGGGGTTGTAGGTAGGCAAGTACATCTAGTTAAGTTATAGTATAAATAAAATGAATTATGAGTCCGAATGTTGATCCCACAAGGAACTTCACATAGGAGTAGTATCTAATTATTTTTAGTTGTTATATCCATAAATTATTCAATTACCTAACTTATACAATAAAGGATTTATTCGAATAATTAAAGGTAGGAAATTTAAGATTGCTACAACAAACAACTGAAATAACAAAAACAAAATAACTAAAGATAAAAATAATAATAAGAAAGATAAATAGAACACTTAAATAGAACAATTAAAATAAAAGACAAAACATGTTCCTTAATAAATCTTTAGTGTTATCTACTAGCTCATTTTGAGTGACTTATTCAATATCAATTGCCATATTGGACCACAGAGATTCCTATTACGAACTAACTGGACTCGTGTCTCTCACTAATGTTTTAGTTAGCTAGTTTTGCCTCATTATATTAGTCAATCATTTTACATGCTTTTGTGAACTCTATAATAGACTCTAACAATAATTCAATCACTGGTATATTGAATTAAAGCAAACAATAAAGGCAATACATTTATATCTCAATGTGCAAAATCAATATTGAATTTCATTAATGATAAAGTCACCCTAGAACATAAAGTTCAACAATAATTTACTAAAAACTTTAAATAAAGACATAACAATCAAAGTAAAAAACAAAAGATGAGAAGAAACTCTTCTGATCGTATACCCTATTGACTCTTGCATTAAAAGGGCTCTCTTTTCAAACTTAGGTCATGACATCTATTTATAATGAGTGAACCAAGATTTACAAAGAAGACCTAACAAAAATAAAAGATTCTAAAATCATGGTAATTCCACGGTAAGGTACACAGTTGTGAAGTTTACGCTTGTATTTGCACTTTGCTTAACATTCTCAAAATTCAATGGAATTGCATGATGAGGAGAACAAGCAAGAACCACAGCTGTGGTCTTCAACCGTATTCTTTTTTAGATTTCTTTTCTCACTTGAAATTATTCCACTTTAATCCTTGATCAACACTTTTTGTCTTTAAAATACTCTAAAACTTGATAAAGATCTTCAAAACTTTATAAAATGCTCTTGAAATCCTTAAAAATGAAATTTAAACTAATTAAGCTCAAAATATTATAAGATTAACTAGATTAATATCTAAAATAGCAAAAATAATTATTGAATTTGTGTACCAAATTCATGTTATCAGGTACCCTTGTTACTCAACAACTTTTTATACAATATATAAGGATTCTTTAACTTTTATTGCCCAAGAGTCAAACTGGATAAAATAGTATAAAAACATATAACATAATTGGTCAATCTCACCTACATTAATACATCTAATATTAACTTGGGACTTTGGTCTTCCAAAATATAGAAGTCCCATTGTAATATTAGGAAAGTCCTATGGAGTCATCATAGAAAATAAATATAGTCACCTAAAATATAGCAAATAAAGAGTCCAACTAAGAAAAACAAATTAGTTCTCTTATGCTCTTATGCTCTCATAAGCCTCCCAAAAGTTTTTTTATACTGACGTCGAGTATGCCTCCACCCGAAACTCTAAAGAGGTCTTACTACTGTAAAAGGAATCAAGAGGAAAGTGAATTGGTTACTTTGAAAAATTAAATTTTTTTCTCAAATTGTTATAAAATTATCCCCTATTGGTTACTTATAGCTAATGGCATGGAAAGCAATATGAAATAATAAATAAACACGAAAATAAATAGATTAAGGGGTGAGAAGATCAAGTAAGTGAATTATAATGTTTCGGTCTTATATCTACTAGACTCTTCTAGCTCAACTATTGAGAACTTGATATTCTACACCAATATTATTCCACTATCCATTTTAAAACTTCAATCAAGAGAGAAGACAATTAAAATGCTTCTACTTTATCTCTCTAAGCTGTTTCTTGCCTAACATAAATCTACAAAACAAATGTAATCTCTCTTCTAACATACAATCTTAACACTTAAAGATAAGATTTTCTAGAATTCGAGGAATAAATATAAGACTCCTCAAAATATAAGCTTAGAGATAATGTAAAATAAGAAAGTCATATGGTTAACAGAGTCTCTAATTTATCTTTTAATTTTGCTTATGGTTTTCTTGAGAGTATAGAGATTGCAAATGAAAGTTGCATAACTATATATCTCAAAAATTTGAAATACCTTGCTTATAATTGATATTAAAATAACGGCACTTTATTGAACTCTTAGAGAATATCTTGATGATAATTGAAAAGTTTTGAAATAGTCATTGGGGTTTATTATTCTTGATTTATGGAAGGAAATCTTCTAGCTATTATATTAAACCTTAGCTAATGACCTGTTGATGATGGTTAAGAATTGGTTTACACATGTTCTTTTAATAAGCTTAAGGCTTCAGCATGTATAATTTTAGAGTCTTCAATATTAAATTTGAAAACTTGATATTTCTTCCTAAAAACTAGGAGCATATCTTCAAGGCTTGTTAATTTAAAATTTGAAGCTCATTCTTCAGATATTTCCTTGCTAATCCTACACATGTATTTTGGTACATTATCTAATTATTTTGATTTATAGACCGTGCAAGATCTTCTTTATTCTATAACTTAAATTTGAATGAAAAAATTTGCAGCATTTAAAAAATTCATCCTTATCCTTGAAGTCTATCCACATAGCTACCATAATCTTGAGCTTAGAATGATATCTGATTTTAAACTTCTACGAAATCCCCTTTAATTTTCATAAATATATAGTAGATATCTCAAAAAACTTGGTTTTAATAATCTGTCAAAAACAACTCTAATAAATCCCATCAAAATCTCCTTTTCAAAATAAACTTATCTCAAAATAATTAATTTTGTTCTCTTAATCCCCGTAGATAAGTATCTAACATAGTGGAATACATTAGACATATTATCTAAATATATCTAATGAGTAGAGTTACTTTCAATTCATCAAAAACCCATTTTAAAATCTAACCTATACTATACTGTCAAAAATTATTCTACCTAGACCCTCTCATTAATTCCATAATTTATCCTTTGATTCATTAAATAAGACTTAAATAAAAAAACCTTAATAATTCATAATATCCTACACAGTTAATACAGTTGTTAATTATCTTTAACCTATTTTTGTTATCATCAAAATAATAGTGAAAGAACTTAACAAAATTTATATGGGTATAAGCTACACAGATTACTGAGATAATCCCTTAACAATACAAACAAATAAGTTATCAACAAATTTAGATTCAAACATATGAATGCATGTACAAGCAGTATGCCAAACACTTACACACAAGTGACCAAGTTTTGTGTACAACTTTAATGCCATTCGAAATCAAGGTTGAAGATTTATTGATGCCAATTAGATCTAAGTATTACACCTATATTCATACTCCAAGTATGGAACTCTACGTTCCATAACAAAAATAAGACAAAGTTTCTTCTGAAATTTTATAAAAATCAAGTCTTAGGTGTAATTGTGATTGGGCTTCCATAGTCCACACTCACTACAAAATGAAGACCTCAAGACTCAACTCTTAGTTAAGTAGTTGGTGTAACACTTAATAAGCTCGCAGGCTAAGATAAGGTTATGCTGTGCAAATTCACCGTACAAAAACACTTTAATCACAATATATCCAAAAACAACCCTTGTATGGCTTCTCTTTATCTCTATGTAATGAGATGACCAGAATAGATATAATGCAATGCATGATCATTTAACTTAATTAGGCCATATATGATTAAGTTTGTTTATTAGTGACTAGATAATTTTATAAACAACCATAATCCTATGATTATCTATCTTACATCGCACGATTTGTTATAATAAATTATGATGTTTTACCCGACAAGCAACCAATATCAAACATATGCATAACCTGAATTCCCGAGCACGATCCAATTCACAATATAGTTTTGTGCAACTAGCTATAATCATAAGCAAGCATGGAATCATAAGGAGTATTCACTCAATCATAGCAGATGTCAAGGATCATAATAATCTATAAGTAAGTCAATGTCTTGGTTGAAATCACTTGGTAGACTAAAGTAATAATAGAGTAAGTATCTAGTTGCAAGATTTACTACTTAGGTAGTTATTCCATTTGTCTCCTAAGTCACTTCAAATTGCCCAGTTTCAACCATTTCTTTAATTGTGTATAACTTTTTTGTTTTAACTCCAATTTTTATGATCTTATGGTTAATCTTTATTGTTTTTGAATGTTTGGGAATCGTATTTTCAAGATTAGGCCTAGATAGTTATGAATTTTTTATAAACTTTTGCCTATTTACTTCATGTAGATCAATTGTAGGCTTTTCTTAGAAATTTTCTTAATCGGGCATTTCATAAATTTATTACTAGGCTTAAAATTTGTGTAGACTTGACTTTAAATTTAGGATTTTTCTAATGAGCCTTTTTATTTCCATTTTTACAAATAATCCTAAATTGGGTTTTTCCTTATAATTAGTAGGCCTTCTTAAATTTCATTCGGGCTCAAAATAAATTGTTAAATTTCTAAAATCTACTAGTTTATTCTTCCATGAGTTGAAACATCATTGCTTAAATTTTAATTAAGCTTTTTCTATATTTGTCCAACTTTACAACTTAGGGCTTAGGTTATTTGTACATTTTTGCCTATATCATGGCTCTACCAAATTTTTATCATTATTTTTCCTTGAGTTACAAGTCTGGCCATAAGTCTCAAAATTAGGCTTTTTCAACTTATGTTTATATTATTGTTAGTTAAGGCCTTAAATAGGCATTTACCTTATTTATTCTTGGTCTATTAAGGCTTAAATCATTTCTAAGTATCAATCCTCATAAAAGGATATTCGGAGCTAATTTCATTAAGAATGTTGTGACTCCTATTGGAGATTTATTATGGCTTTCTTATATTTCTACAAAACTAGACATTTTTCCCCTTTTTACTTAGCATTACACTAGGATATAACACCACATAAATTCAAAATTTTTGCTCCAACTTACACTATGTGTTGTGTCATGAAAATATATACATGTAGATGTGCATACAACTTTTGTTTCTTCCACTATTTTTATGAAAGGGCTTTCATGCTATTATGAAATCTTCTTCATTATATTCATGCACTCTTTGCTAACACTAAAGTGAGATATTGAAAGTCTTAGGGTTTTATTGTAATTTTTCCATCCATAACTACAATACATGTATCTACATTGCTTCTTTAGTTTTGAAGGAGAAAAGCACCTTATTTCTAAAGACAATCTAATATTTAAATAAGTTGGTGCACTTATGCATGATTCTTGCAATTATAAGCTAAATTTCCTAAAATCTTATATTATGTACTAGTGATAAGAAAGATAGGTAAGAAAGTTTGAAAAAGTATCAGTTGTTATAAAGGAAATAAAGAGAAGAATAAAAGAAGATAAGAAGTTTACTATTGTAGTAGAACTAGAGATGAGTTCCAAAAGTACTTGTGTGTATGGTCCTACCCTTAGATGGTGCCCCCTTAAGGTTGATTTAGGATAAAATACTAGTGGTAGAGGTGTAGTAATGGAAGTGTAAGAAATTGTTGGATGTAGTTGGAAGAATACAAAGAAAATAGAGAGGTAAAGGGGAGAAATATTGTTGATTTTGTTGTAAGAAGAGAGTAGAAGAGTTTGTCAACTTTTTGAAGCAGATTATGAAGTAAAAGTGAATGTTTATTTGTATGTGTCCAAGTTGACATGCATGAGAAAGAAGGAAGGAAAAAGTGAATTATAAAAATGTAACAAAAAGTGTGATGGTGAAGCTTTTTGGTAATTGATTGATATGAGAGTGTACTTGCTGAATTTTGTCACATGAGCAAGTACAATTTTCCTCTTAAGTTAGCCAAAACTTTGCTTGTAGGGGAAGGGCTTTTGTTGTCCTTTTTGTCACTTCATGTAAGTTTATGATTACTTAAGGTGTGATTGCTTGTTTTAGGTTAATGATGAGTACTTAGTCCAGAGTGAAGGTCTTTAGTTAAAGTAAGGTTAGTTAGTTTAAGGTGTTGTTAGGATAGGATGGATTGGTTAGGTGGAATTATTAATTATATTTAGAAAGCTTGCATGTCACTACATTAAGGTAGAAGGGATCTTATTTTACTATCCCCATGCGTGAATGTGGCACCATCTACTAAGTGGAAGAGATGTAGTTTTTATAGCTATAGTTGACTTTTTAAATTTTATTGTTTTATTTAATTCACTTTATTAATTTATCATCATTCATAGTTATTTTTAATTATTTGTTAGCAATTTTTAGGCGAGTTCTAGTATTTTTCTAGTTCATCGAATTTTGGGTTTTATTAGTGCTAGCATTGATATTAAGGTTATATGATCCTAAAGTTTAGGGTTTAGGGCTTTTATTAAGTTTGAGTTTCATATTTGTACATACATGTATTTATGGTGTAGGGTTTTTCTTATGTGATTAGGATTTTCTTGCATTCATCTTTTAGTTTTATTTTAAAATTTTAATCGATTTTAAATTTAGTCATCCTTATTGATTCTTAAATATATCTAGGGCACTCGGGTTGGTTTTGAGTCCTATTAGCAAAATTTATGGGGTTTATAATTGTTGACATACCTTATTTGTCTAGCCATTCATGCATAGTCTATAGTCAAACTCATGTGCTTAGTCTTGCTAACCTAGGATTGGTGACTTAGAATCCAAGGAGCTCAGAAGTTGTTGTTTTAGTTAGGTTAAGATAGATTCTTACCTATACATTTCAAAAGTTAGGATCTATAATTGTCTTTTTCACTAATCCAATACAATTCATTACTATACATATACTTATATAGATTCGATGAATCTTAATCCTATGAAAAGTAAATAACAATAAAGGAAAATAAAAAGAAAAATAACCAAATGAAGGTTGGGATAATAGTGAGTAATAAGATTTTTATAAGAAGGGCAAAATAGATTTTTTAATCCTTAAGTATAAAAAAGGTTATTTCTAGCTAGATCTTATTTTCCACTATTGTTTCTATAGAAGACTCTCTAGAGAACCTATAGGAGTGAGACTTAGAAGAAATCGATGTTAGAGAAGTGAAGGTAGAAGTTAGGAAACCATGAAAACCCTTAATCAGGAAATTTGATTGAACCTTTTTTGTAGTGTGAATTGTAGTTATTACAAGGGTTAGTAAATAAGGTATGTTATCATCTTTGTCATTGCTATTGTTTTGATTTCATGTTTAGGGAACACATACGAGTGTTCCATTGTGTTAAATTGATAAGAAAGATCAAAACTATAAAGGATTTGGAGTGTTAGATGATTAAGGTTTAACCAAGATCAATTGGAGGGGTTAAAGGTCGAAAAAAGAGAGCACAATGTTAATTAAGGAGGATCACGGGTGTGATCTTACCCATGAACCCTACGACAAATTTTAAATTAAAGAAATTAAGGTCAAAGAAAATCACAATCGGGATCATGGTGTGAGCTTATGGTTTAAGTTTAAAGAAGGATCATGGTCTAAGATCACGGGCGTGATTCTTAATCGTGATCTTGTACCTACCCTTTTTCTTTCTGTTGCTTATTTCTTTCCTTCCCTAACCTTAACTTAACCTATTATAAATATATTTAAGACTTTAAATTGATCTTATAACCTTACGTCAAGCAAAATTTGGATTAAAGAACCTAATGGGACGGTTAAGCGAACATAGCTAAAGTGAGATAACATGGATATAGGATTCAAAAGAAGTTATTCTCATGTATACTTAAGGTGTTAACGTTGAAAAGACCTTCGAGTTAGACACTTTTAGTTATTCTTAGAATCTAGGTACATAGAACCTTTGACTGTTATTTATGCTTGTGTAGTGTAACTAATATTGAATTGGACTAAACAATATATAGCTAAGTTTTGATTGTTGCCTGTGTTTGGTTGGGCTAAGCGGGTTGTAGTACTAATATCTCTAAGGTGGTGCCTTATTGATCTTCAGGCAAAGTTATCTCGAGTAGAGGCCCCTTAGAAATGATTTCAAGTAACCGGGGGTAGAGTATCAGTGTCTCAAAGCCAAGTAGGTTAGGGGTATATAAGGGCCATAGTACTAGTATCTCGATGCCATTAAATAGAGGTCATAGTGCCAATATCCCAACCTAGAAACCATTTTTAAGGTTTTACGTATTCTAAGTTTAGGGTTAACTACGAATAATTATAAGTTGTGTTGTTCGATAACTTAATTAAAACAATAATCTATTATTTAAAAGTTCTTGTTACATTATGATATGTGTAATTATGAATGTTACATGTCATGCTTGTGTGCTTATAGATTTCCGTAATACCCTTTAAATACTAGGTAGTAATAATCTATTATTGAGGCACATTTTGGTGTAATGGCCTAAAGTTTGTTAAAACTATAAAGTTAAGTGTGCTTAAGTTAGAGTAATCTTAAGATGAGTGATCTTTTAGGAAATAACTGCACAAGAGACAAAGTTATGTGGCATTCTACGTTAAAGTAGATAATACCTCAATGAGAGGAGTTGTGGTCGGGTTGTTACAAGTGATATTAGAGCAATCCACTAATTGGAAAGGTGAAGTCCTTACCTAGTAGTGGTCTTAAACCTATGAATGAAATTGACAAAGACCTTAGTTTTGTAAGGAGGTGGAGTATAATATCCTTTAAATATTAAGTGATGGACCTTTAGTCATTAAGACAACTTTTGATGTAGCGACCTTTGGTTCATTGAAATTTTAAGTTGGGCATACTTAGACTATAGTAATCTTAGTATAGGTAATCTCTTGGGAAGCAGTTGCACCAAGGGACAAAGTCATATTGTGTTTCATGGCAAAGTGGACAATACTTGGATGGGGGTAATTCCGATGCTATATTCCACGTTAAAGCAGATAATTTCTTAGTGGGAGGAGTTTCGATTGGTCGTTACAAGTGGTATTGAAGTAGTCCACTAGTTGGAAGGGTGAAGTCCGTACTTGATGATGGTCCTAGAATTATTATGAATGAAATTGATAAAGACGTTAGTTTTGTAACAAAGGTAGATTGTAATATTCCTTGAATACTACGTGACAAAATTGTAATCATCGAGATAACTTTTGGTGTAGTGGTCTAGAGTTCATCGGAATTTTAAAGTTAAGCATACTCAGGTTAAAGCAATCGTGGGTGGGTGACTTCTTGAGAGGTAATTGCACCAAGGGAAAAATTAGTGCAGTGTTCTACATCGAAATGGACAATACTTGGGTAGGTTGTTATAATTTCTATATTGGACGTTAACTCATTCCCCTTCTTTTTCAACTGTAGGAACTCTAGACGAATAAGTTGACTATGATAAGAATAGAGATGTGTATTATTACTATTCAAGCAAAGATACTGGAGAGTTTTATTATTATTATGATGATGAAATGCGATCTTTTAGAGTAAGAGAATTAGAAAGACAAGATTATTGAGGAGACTTGTTATATCCATAATTTTAGCGGTTTAATTATGTCCATTCCAATTCTATTTATAAAAGTAATTTTATTGTGAGTTACAGTGACATTTGCGAATTAGCATTGGGAAAGTTTATGGAGTTATTTTACTTGATATTAGAGATTCTTAGTTGCTTGTTTATGCTAGATGGTTAGTAGACTATTAGAGATATGTGGCGGTTTGTAACGTCTAAACCAAGAACATTACAAAATCTAGGATATTGAATCATCCGTAGTTTTGTTTTGGTTTTTTTTTTGTAAGGGAGATTTTATTTTATATATTGTTTTTTTTTTATTATCATGCACATGGATTATATCATTCCTTCTATAGGATTTTTATATATGAGAAATCTTTTTATCCATACTTTAACTTTTTAAGGATAGTTTTATTCATATAGAAGAAATCTTTTTATTTACAGTTTACTTTTTAAAAGTTGTGTTGATCTATCTAATTGCATTTTCGATATCTTCAACCTTCTATTTATAGGGGAAAAGCAAGTAGACCATTGGTCTACCCATTTTTAGTAACACCCTTTATTGAGGGGGTGATGTATAAGATAAGTGGGGCCATACAGTCTTCCAAGCGATACAGTCTTATTTATCTTATACGTCACACCTTCCCTTTACGTTAACAGCTCCTCAAAAGAGAAGGTTAGTGAGTTCTTATGGAGATAAATCCTTTCTAAATACGTATAGTCAATCATCTATAGTTTGTCGAGCTACCCTAGTTGATAGGGATTAAGGACCGATTACAAGCTCTTGAGCCCAAGGGCTCTCTCAAGTGGTTCGCCGAGCTACCTGAGATGAGATAAGCATCGAGGAGTAATGCTTACCCTAATCCAATCTATCGAGCTACTTCGTTCTCCATGCTATCTAAGGTATTGCCGGGGTGACCAGCTAAGGTACTAAATCAAACCCTCCGCTAAGTAATAGTCCAAGTGCCAAATCTAAATACAATAATCTCTCTGCTGCCGAGGCTGAGCTGATAACTGTCAAGAGTTGATCATCCGAGGCCAACCTTATTGTGAGCCATCCTTAAGCTAACTCCAGTCCATCCCCAACAGTTAGGGTGCCAAACTTCTGACACCGAGCATACTTAAATAGAGGCCTACCCTTTCTCGACTTGCAATACTGTTAGAATTGTAGAGTAAAATGCGTGCACGTTGTCCTTTCTAATAACCGTATTGTCCTTTCTAACAAAGGACGTTCGTTGCACACGATTTCGTATTTTCCTTATAAATTATTTTCCTTATTTTTAGCAAATAAGGATCTATTTTTGTAATTTTCTGTAACATAGAACTTACTCTAATGGGGTACTATAAATAATCACATAATATAATAGCCACCAAAAAGAACATACAGAAGAATACACTAAACTTTTTACCTTCTCTTGAGCTAAGTGTCCTCTTGTTTACCCTTGAGTTACTCTTATCTAGCCTATTCAAGCGTAGATTAGTAGCAAGTCACCTCCGACCACACTTGTACGTCATATTAAGTGTGACTTGAGCTTGTGTGAGGCGTTGATGCATTATATCCATCATCGATGTATGGGAAACCTTGTTTACTCTTGACTATCATTTACTTTTCAAGCTATCTTGCAGCTTAGACCTACCCCTTTGGTTATGTAAGATATTAGGTTCGTATGTTCATCAACAAGTCCGTATCATCTTGGTATCAAAGCTTGGTTACTTTTAAAGTTGAAATCCTACTACCGTGTTCTTTGATAGTTTATTGCTACTCTTGTGTGACAGAGGTTTCATTGTTCATGTTGGAGTTTGGTAGCTGAGTAATGTTTTGTACTCTATTTTTCCCCTATTTTCAATACGTAAAATAGAGTGTGATTGATTGTTCGTTTGATTGTCATTGTAAAGTAACCATCAATGTCAAACTTAAGTGTTCAAGGCACTTTGGGAAACCAAAAAAGTGGTATCAATATGGTCAAGGGTAAGAAGGAAGCTTTACGCCCTAGTCAATGGATGATCGATTGGATTAGCTTACCAATTGGTAGCTAGTTTGGTGATTGTTATATAAAAAGACAGATAACGAGCTAGAAATAGCCTTACTAAAGAACATGAGTAGTAGCAGCGAGGTAATGATTAGTTTGGCCGAGTTAATGCCCTAGCTCACTTACCTTGAGCTAAAGGAATTAGTAATGATGCTAGACGAAAGTTAGTGCTTGAAGAGATCGAGGAGGAAGCAGAAGGGGATGACGAGGAGTACTATGAGCTTGAGGAAAGAAATGCACAAGCCCTTAGAATTGAAGAATTAAGGATGCGTATTCCAAGTTTCTCTAGAAGTGGTGATGCCGAGGATTACTTAGATTAGGTAGATAAGATTGAAAAGTAGTTTAAATGCCATAAAGTGCCTAATAATGCAAAAGTTAGACTTACTGTATTGGAGTTCATTGGTTATGCCGCCTTGTGGTAGAAGAACTTATAATCCATTAGAAGAAGGGAAGGAGAATGAGAGATAAGGAGTTGAGATAATATGAAGAGAGTTATGCGGAGAAGGTTTGTGTTGAGCTATTATCTACAGGATGCCTTCACGAGACTGTAAGAACTGAGATAAGGAAGATTGAGTGTGGACGCTTACATTAAGGAATTCTAGATGCTAATGATTTGATGCGAAGTCATAGAGCTCGAAGACCGAACCTTATCTCGATTCATTGGCGGATTAAAGTATGAGATTGAGGATGTCCTGGAAACCTTGGACGTTAGAACACTTGATGATGCAATTCAAGCTACCTAGAGGATAGAAAGGTGTCAAACAGGAATAATTTGACCTCCTGTTGGCCGACCAGAAAGTAGTCGAATTGTTCTTAGCCGACCAATGCGGATGGAACCGAGTAAGATTGTTGAGACCCGATCTATTCTGACCACCCGAACCAAGGAGAAGGAACTCCTGAAGAAGTTTGAGAAGGGCCAAAGTTCAGGGAGGAAGATGAGTGAGATCAAGTGTATCAAATACTAAGGATTTGGACACATGGCCGCTTAATGCTCGATCAAGCAAACAATGGTGATCCGAGGCGAGGTGCCGATTGTTGAGGTCGATAGTACCGATGAAGAAGTAGAGGGGCCAAAAGAGGATAAATAGACTGAGCTGTCTGATGACAAAGTCATCTATGGCAAGGAAGGGAACTTCATGCTGACCGTTCTAGTATTAAGGAGGACAATGAGTGTCAGTCTTGTACTAAGAGACAAGTAGAGAGAAAATCTCTTCCATATTGGGTGCAAAGTGAACAAATCACTATGCGCACTGATTGTTGATAGTGGGAGTTGTACCTATGCAACCTCTATATTTATGGTCCAACAGTTGAAATTGCTGACCATGCCTTACTTGAAACCTTACAAGCTTTATTGGCTTAGTGATAAGAGAGCTCTATAAGTGAACAAATAGGTGTTTGTACTAATCTGTATTGGCAAGTATCAAGATAAAGTGCTTTGTGATGTACTACCCATGAGTACATCCTACCTTCTACTTAGACGACCATAGATGTTTGACCGAGCAGTTATATATGATGGCAGGAGGAACACATGTTCTGTAGAGCATAAAGGCAAAAGGTTGAAATTGAGTCCCTTGGCTACTGAGTAGGTAAAAGTCATGCAGTCCTAGCTTAACCGAACCTTGAAGAAGGAGGCTTTGGTATTGACCTGAGTCGAACTGAAAAGAGAAATGGAGTTGGAGGGACTAACCTATCTTCTTGTCAAGAGGCTTTTGGAGATGAGACTTGGGGAGGAAGAGCTATCGATCGAAGTAAAAACCTTATTGGAAGAATTTGTCGACCTATTTTCAGAAGAGTTGCTGATCGATCTGCCTCCAAACCGTAGCGTCGGGCATGTGATCAACCTACAGCCAGGAGCTACGCTGCTAAACAAGCTTGCTTATAAGCTGAATCTTGAGCAGGCTACTGAGCTGTAGAGGCAAGTAGATGAGTTGATGAAGAAGGGGTATATGCGTAAGTCCCTAAGCCCCTTCATTGTACCGGCCTTATTAGTGTCGAAGAAAGATAGGTCTTGGAGGATGTATGTGGATAGCCAAGTGATCAATTGAATTACCATTAAGTACAGGAATCCTATGCCTAGGTTTGATGACATGTTAGACGAATTAAGCAAAGTAAGAGTGTTTTCCAAGATCGACCTTAAAGCTGGGTACCATCAAATTCAAATGTGTGAAGGCAATGAGTGGAAGATTGCTTTCAAGACACGACATGGTTTGTATGAATGGCTTGTAATGTCATTTGGGCTATCCAATGTGTCGAGCACTTTCATGAAACTTATGAGTCATGTGCTTTGAGAATTACTAAGAAGGTTTATTGTGGTTTATTTTGATGACATTTTAGTTTACAGTTTGACCTAGAAACTCATTGAGAGCATCTCCGAAAAGTGCTTGCAAAACTCCGAGCTGAACAGCTCTATGCCAATTTGAAGAAGTGCGACTTTTGCCGTTCTGAAGTAATCTTCTTGGGTTTTGTTGTGAATGGAGGTGATATCCGAGTTGATGAAGGGAAGATAAGAGCGATCATAGAATGGCCTGAGCCAACCTGTTCTGCCGATGTGAAAAGTTTCAACAGCCTGGCATTGTTCTATCGTTGATTCATCAAGAACTTCAATATGATTGTAGCCCTACTTACTAAACTCTCAAAGAAGAATGTTAAAATTTAGATGGGGTGAGAAAGAGAGGAGGAGTTTTGAGGATGTAAAGGAGAAGCTAACTATGGCCCTTGTCTTAGGCCAAGCTTCGATAAGGTATTTGAAGTAAAGTGTGATGCATCCGAACTAGGCATAGGTGCTGTACTGATATAAGAAGGTCGACCTAATACTAACTTCAATAAGAAGCTTTGAAGAGCCACACTCAACTATTTCATCTACGATAAGGAGTTCTACTCCTTAATTCGAGCCCTAACGGTATGGCAATATTATTTGCTGCCCAAGGAATTTGTGATCTACACTGATCATGAATCCTTAAGATATCTAAAGAGTCAACTGAAGTTATCCTGGAGACAAGCTAAGTGGGTTGAGTTCATGGAGGTTTTTTCTTATGTTGTAAAATATAAGAATGGAGAGAACAATGTAGTGGCTGATGCCCTATCGAGATAACCTACCCTCCTGATCAAACTGTAGATGAGGTTGCTTGGTTTTTCAACCATCAAGATTTGTATGCTGAAGGCCTATACTTTGGTCCTATCTATGTTCATTGTGAGGAAGGACGGATGCTAGACGACTATCACAGGGAAGACAGATACTTATTTAAGAAATGAAGGCTATGTATCTCGACCTGTTCTATGCAAGAACTGCTAGTGCGCGAGGTGCATGGAGGGGGATTGATAAGATACTTTGGCTAGCATCGAACTTATAAGGTATTATCCTCTAGATTCTTTTAGCCAAGAATGAAGAGAGATATCCAATCCATATTGGAAAAGTGTGTGACTTACTAAAAAGCAAAGAGTTGAGTCGAGTAAGGACATTACCAACCCTTGCCAATCCCAACCAAACTACGATTTAAGCTCAGTATGGACTTCACGTTAGGGCTGTCGAAGATGTCTTGAGAGAAGGATTCCATAATGGTAGTTATGGATCGATTTAGTAAGATGGCATATTTCATGCCCTACTTCAAAACTAACGATGCTTTAGCTAACTCTTTTCTTTTCTTACAGGAAGTAATCAAGTTGCATGGAATTCTTAGGACCATTGTTTCAAACCAAGACCTTAAGTTCATAAGCCACTTTTGGAGGACATTGTAGAGGTGAATGGGAACCAAGTTGCTGTACAGCATGACTTGCCACCCGTAGATTGATGGATAAATCGAAGTTGGTAATAGAATTGTAGGAACTTTGCTGCGGGTTACTGTCAGACAAAATACGGTTGACTAGGATTTATGCCTACTAATCATTGAGTTCGCCTACAACAGGACTGCCCATAGAGTAACAAGCATATGTCCATTTGAGGTTGCCTATGGGTTTAACCTTGAGCTTCCATTGGATCAGGTGCCTTAACCAATGCTTGATGATGACTGGCCAGCCGTTGAGAGAGTTGAGGCCATCAAAGCCATACACCAAAAGGTTGTAGAGCAACTGGGTCAAGTTAATATTAAGCTTGAGAAGCGAAGCTAAGGACGGAGGAAGAGGGAATTTCAATTAGGTGATTTGGTTTGGATACACCTCAGCAAGGAGCGATTCCCGAACTTAAGGAAGAGCAAGTTGTCTCCTAAGGCTGATGGACCTTTTAAAGTGCTTGAAAAGATTAACCTTAATACCCATAAGATTGAGTTACTCGAAGGATATGGAGTCTCAGACTCCTTCAACATTGTTGACCTTTAACCTTACACTCCCAAGGATGAGCAACTTGGAGCTAAGCCAGATTTGATCCCAAATCTCAAACAACCAGATCGGGATGATAGGAATTAAGGATCTATTACATGCTCTCAAGCCTGAAGACTTTTTCAAGTGGTTTGCCAAGCTGTCTGAGGTGAGTTAAGCACCAAAGAGCAGTGATTACCCCAGTTCAATCTACTAAGCTACTTCGCTCTCCATACTATCCAAGGTATTGTCGAGATGACCAACCAACGTACCGAACCAAACCCTACGCTAAGCACTAATCCAAGTGCCAAATTTGAATACAGTAATCTCCACGGTGTCAAGGCCGAGCTGATAACTATCAGGAGCTGACCATCCGAAACCGACCCTATTGTGAGCTATCCCTGAGCCAACCCTAGTCCAACCTCAGCAATCAAGGTGCCAAACTTCTTATGTCGAACATACCTGAACAGAGGCCTACCTTTACTCAACTTGCAATACTATCAGAATCGCAGAGTAAAACATGCTCGCATTGTCCATTCTAACAACCATACTATCCTTTCTAACAAAGGATGTTCGCTGCGCTCGATTTCATATTTTTCCTGTAAATTATTTTCCTTCTTTTTAGCAAATAAGGATCTATTTTTATAATTTTTTGTAACATAGAACTTACTCTAATAGGGTACTATAAATAATCATATAATGTAATAGTTGCCAAAAAGAACATATAGAAGAATATATTGAACTTTTTACCTTCTCTTGAGCTAAGTATCCTCTTACTTACTTTGAGCTACTCTTATTTAGCCCATTTGAGAGTGGATTAGTAGTGAGTGACCTCTGGCCACATTTGTGCTTCATATCGTGTGCGACTTGAGCTCGTATGAGGTGTTAGTGCGTCATATCTAACGTCAGTGCATGGGAACCCTTGCTCATCTTCGATTATTATTTACTTTTCAGGCCATCTTGCAGCTTGGACCCACCTCTTTAGTTACACGTGATATTAAGTTCGTGTATTAATCTACGAGTCCGTATCACCAGTAGTAGATATCAACATAAGAGTCATAGGCTCTAACTATTGTTGAGGAACAAATGTCTGAATAGGGATTGGCATCGCAGATATCTTATGTGTTTATTAAATCTAAGAGTAAGAGTGTTACGAACTGTGACCAAGAACAGGAAAGGCTGGTCGCTAGATGGGTTCAAACTTGTAGAAAGCTTGAAAAAGGATTAATAGGGAAAGTGAAAAAAGGGTAAAGATGAAGAATGAAATAGTAAGTAAAACTTACGAACAACTCCAAAGGATATAACATGCCAATAGAACTTCCGAAGACTCGCGGCACATTTCGATATGATGCATGAATTGGTTTGGTGAGGTTACTCTCTACCTAACCTTGCTCAAGGGAAAGGATAAGAATGATGTCGAGAGTAAACAAACATTGTTTATGCAAGGAAGAAAAAGTACTCAAAAGTGTATTAAGAATGATTAACTAATCTTTATTACAAGTACAAAGATATTTATACCCAAAAGTTAGAGTAACTTGCCTAAAAAGGAAAAGACAAAAAGGTTATTTCTTAAGAAAGTAATATACAAGATAGAAAGGGGTAAAAATAAATATACAAGAAAAATAATCATTGGTGCAATGGATTCTGCATATGATACTGTACATGTGGCAATGTTACATTGGCGAGGTTATTAGAAGATGTGGATAAAAAAGTACGAATAGATGGGCTTGTCTAAGTTGGGGTGGCTTAATCAATTCGAACCCTCTCTTGTGGCTTCCTAACAAGGAAGATGCTGAGTAATTAGTCAGCTCGACGTTAGAAAGTGATCATTAACTTTGCATATTGTAGAAAAATGGTAGGTTGTATGGTTTAGTACGAAGGGTGACTCGGTAAGGAAGTATTCGGCCTTGGTAAGGATTAGTTGGAACATAAGGATTCGTCGTGTCAGTTTCTCTAATCCTTGGGCTTAGTTGTGAGTCAGAGGTCCGGTAGCTTGATTCTCATAAAAAAGGAAGTAGATTTTTATTCAATTTTAACTTATGTATGAAAAAGATCGATGTACATTTAAACTTGCTTACTTTTGAAGTGATGTTACTTTGCTTATGTTTGTTTTTCCTTCCTTCATGTCTTTTACATGCTAAGATACTATTTACATATTAGTTGGTACTTTTTGACTTAGTGTTTGGGCTTGGAGATATAGGTATTAGTAGGGAGTGCACTTTTTTGTTTATTGGGAATGATCCACATGAACTTAATATAAAGTTGGGAAAAAGTAAATTAGTCAGGAGTTCACTTATATGTTTGTTGGGAATGATCAGGTCATCTAAAATTTAGAGTTGGAGAATTGTTGTTTAATTTTTTGTACATATTACTGTTATATTGAGCGTGTTGTTTTCTTGTAAGGGGTTGTCATATCTCTTATTTTGTTATTGTAGGATTTAACAATGAAGGCACAAAAATGCATCTTCTTTGTATTATATGTACTATTGAAGACGCATTTGTGAAATATACCTTCTTTTTTAGAATAATAAAAAAAGGAAGGCACATTACTGAAATACGCCTTTACAGCTCCTATATGGTAATAAGTTTTTAGAGAACCCCTAATTATAATTTTTTTTCGAGAAATGCATCATCGTGATTAAAGACCCAAAATCCAAGGAGCTTGGAAGTGTTTACTTTATGGTTAGGTCAAACTTTAAAGCTAGCAACTTAGCATGACCTTTGTTGATGTCAATCGAGTTCTAAAAAGCTTAGCCTAAGTCTTATTGAGGGATGTCGAGCTGCAAGGAGCTTAGCCAAGCTTTAGAGGTTAGACTAGGCTCAAAGACCTCGATTGATGTTTTGAAGAGGATGGCTTGAACTTAGAGGTTCACGTTTGAAGTAGTATATCAACAACAATGATATTATAAATAAAATGATTGTTTCCCTCTTTTACATACACAAAATTTTTGAACAAAGCCCTCCTCTAGAATCCTTTTCCCTTCCTTCGCTACTCTATAATCACAGATCTACCATCATTGATTTTATATCAAGAAATCATAAAATCGCCTCTTTTTCATTAAGGGAATTCTCTTAGATGTACTTTTTTTTCCCTTCCATTTCCACCATCACTAATCTAGTGCAATTAATTACTACAATATATTTTTATAGATCTGATAAATCTAAAAAAGACCGTGACAATTAGGATATTGAATCATTCGTAAATTTTTTAATAAGATAGTTTTATTTTATGTATTGGTTTTTTTTTTTTTTTCATTCATTTTATCATCATCTTCATATGATAAGATTTTTCGTCCCTATTCATATATTAGACATCTTTTTATTCATAGTTCAACTTTTTAAGGATAGTTTTATTTATACAAAAAAAATCTTTTCATTCACAGTTTGACTTTTCAAAGATGTATCAATCTATCCTATTGGTTTTCAATATTTCCTACCTTTTGTTTATAAGCCCTCCACCTATAATTTTCTTCTTAAATGAATTTCAATCTTTACTAATATTTTTCTTTCCTTATTTATTTCTTTTTTATAGTGAAATATGGAGACGCTGTTAACAAAGTGCAACCAAGTGGGTGCCGAATCCTTGCTGCTACCTGCTACTTCTTACATTGGTCTCCGTGGAGACCAAACGCAAGCCACTCCACTCTATCTCTCCGCCATAGCCATATCTCTCTCTGTCTTCCCCGATCATTACCTCTGATGGCATCCTTAGTGAACACAGTCACAACCATCGGATTGACCGTTACAAATAACCGTCGTTACAGGCTTCAAACCCTCTACAGCCCCCGCACACTTCCCTCCCTTTCTTTCACCAGTAAGTTTACGGCTTCTTCCATTTTACAGTCCTTATCAACACACAAGAAGGCTATGCTTGTGAGCTAAGCAGTAATGCAAAAGCTGCTTTTTCCTCGTCCAACGTTTTAATTGGCTTGATAATTTTGTCTCTGTATTTTTGCAGGAACAAGACTTACAGTGCGAGCTGCTGAGACCGATACTGATGAAGGTATCTTAATTTCTAAATTAAACAAAAAAAAAAAATGTTAAAAGAAAAATGTGGATAATTAATACGACCTCGTTAACTGGTGTTCGGAATTACACAGTTCACATTTCATGAAAAAGCAAGTAGTCTTAACAAGTTCCCAGTTACCCTTTATCTTTTTCCTAGTAAACATGATTCAATTTTGTGGTGCAGTAAACTTGAAGGCACCGAATAATTCGCCAGCGAAGGATGGTTCCAGCTTTAACCAGCTTCTTGGCATCAAAGGAGCTGCCCAAGAAACTGTTAGTTTCTTCATCTTCTTGGTCTTTCATATGAGTCATGGGACTTTTCTTTTCGTCAAGTTGATTGCAATTATTTTGTGGAAAAAGTTTCCCGAACTGTGTTTGAATATAATTTCCTCTTACAATTGGGTATATCCTCGATGTCTCTGCCTAATTTTGATGGAAATTTGAATAATTGCGCCTTCATGCTCTTTCTGATCAGACTTGGTACTATGTGATTGGTGATTGATGGTGGTGTGGACAGAGACATAGAGTGGGAATAGGGACTATCTGTCCAAATATTTACTATGATAATCAAAAGCGGTAACCGTATGTGATGACTATTTGCAGTGAATGATAAATAGAGTTTGGTGACCATAAGACTGACTACTGGCGGTGGAGTTAATTAGAGCAGAAAAAATTTAGTTTTCATCAGTTCATTGTCACTGTTAGCTTGCAACCACCATCAACTTCCATCAATATCTACCACCAAAAACTTTCGTTGCTTCAGCTCCTCACCTTTTTTGTGTTGTTTTCACAATAGAGGCTCGAAAGCAAGGGAAAGTGAAGAGTGCCACCGTGTATGCAAAGAAAAAATAAAGATTTAGTGCAATAGAACTAAAGCCATCAAGTTACTATAACCGGTTTTCTTTAATACAGTGACATCATTATTAAAATTAGATTATGACAAAGTTTTGGAGAAATTCAAAAAATGTTTTCTCAAAATAACACACCGACAATTTGTTACCTCTTTTTCCCTTTTTTTTTTTTTGTTAAATTTTATGTAGTTGATGTTTTCTTTTCCAGCATATATTGTAGTTAACAATAAGTAGGTGTTGCTTGCTTCGTCAAAAGGTCAAACATAGAATCTTCATAAAATCAATCACCCACGTTTCTTCATTGTACTTAATGATCAATACATGTCTCATGCTTGATCAAAAACTCAAAGTGTCACAAAAATTCTTCATAAAATTGGTCATCAATATGTTTTCAGGTTATGTTTCATTTTGTGAGAATTTTCAAATAAAATTAATTGATAATTAACCTTTCTTCCTGCCATCGCCAAAAAAAACCTTTTTTTTCCTTTTCTTTTGTGCTAATGGAATATAAATGAGGCTTGTACAATGTACATTTCTTTCATGAAACAATAATTATTGAAATTGGGAATGAAAGAGAATTCAATTTTGTTGACTTGTTATTCTACATATCTTTTTACCCCATGCTGAACAAACAATACAATACCACAAACTCTGCAGAATAAATGGAAGATACGTCTTCAGCTTACGAAACCTGTAACTTGGCCTCCATTGGTTTGGGGAGTGGTCTGTGGAGCTGCAGCTTCAGGTATGGTAAATTCCAACCTGTGTTGGAATTGCAAAAAGCCAATAGAATCCAAGATTCGAGTGAATATCACCTCCGAATGACAATAATCTGATAGAACTTGTGCTTATAAAATTCAGGAAACTTCCATTGGACTTTTGAGGATGTGGCCAAATCAATTGTTTGCATGATCATGTCAGGACCATGTCTTACTGGCTATACTCAGGTACATCTCAATTTGTGAAGTTGAGCATGAACCTTGGATGAAATAAGGTGCCGGCTTACATGATGATAATATTAACTCATGCTAACTCCTTAGACAATAAATGACTGGTATGATCGAGAAATTGATGCCATCAATGAACCTTATCGTCCTATTCCATCAGGAGCAGTATCTGAGATTGAGGTAACTATGGGAAAATCCAGCTGTATAAGGGTGATTATATTAAAGCAGGCATTTATTTAATATTTGTTACTTTTGAACCCAGGTTATTACTCAAATATGGGTGCTACTTTTAGCAGGCCTTGGCTTGGCTGGTGTACTGGACGTATGGGTAAGCCTGCATGGGATGATATCCTTCTCTTCAAGTAATAAAAGTGACTCTGCATCTGAACTCTGTTCTCTATAGGCAGGGCATAACTTTCCTACAATCTTCTACCTTGCTTTGGGTGGATCCTTGCTATCATACATTTACTCTGCTCCGCCTTTAAAGGTAGTTGCTCCTTTTGGTTTCAATCTATTTAGCTTTGCAACCAATTGAAAGTTTTATCAATTTTACACCCTGAAAATGTTGCATGTGTTTGCAGCTGAAGCAAAATGGTTGGATTGGAAATATTGCTCTAGGAGCTAGCTATATTAGTTTACCATGGTGCGTTATTCTACATTCTCATTTCTATAGCATTTGTATGTACCTGCATCTCAATATCTTGTTTGATAATTTCATTATCTCTCAAAGAGAGTGTGATCAATTTAAAACACCAGGCAGGAGTGCTGTCGGATAGATGTGACCAAAGGGGTTATGCTGAGCAGGAGTTAATGAGCTTATAACCATATTGTTTTTGAACCCTACACACACACATGCGCAAACACAACCATATTGTTGGAAATCAGAAAAATTGGCCATAGCCTGTATAACAATTCATCTAAAAAAAGCTAGATAGTAATGGGACTTAACCTTCCATGAAGATCTGATATGTGATAAATTTTAGATTCACAATCAGCCGATAAATGAGTTTAAACTTACTAATGTAGAATGGGGTTTTGATATTTATTAATTAATAGTCCCTCTTACTTGTGAGTTGGGACTTTGACTGAAGTTCATCAAGTGATGACTTATCTGAATATGCAATAACTTTTTTGTAATTCGAATTTTGACTAAATAACAGTGGAAGTTTTATGTCCTAATTTTATAACTTAAAAGTTTTATGGAAAAGGGGAATAAATATTTAACTTTTAGTTATATTAGATGGATGCACACCTACAATGCGTTTGAATAAAATGAAATAGATAAAATATAATATATGTTAAAAATAGAAATCACATTTAAAAGTTAAAAATCTTAACCATTTCCATTCCTTGATTCACTTAAATTTAGATTCTTTACCTAAAATGGAGATAGCGATGTATAGGAAAGTGAAAACCGTTGAAGTGATGAAAACCTACTGGTTTACTAGAATTAACCTTTAACTATTTGTGAGATAGGAGACGTATTTTTAATTCAAAGAGAAATTAAAGGAATTTATTGATAAAAAAGTTGACTTTCTAAGAAATGTGACACCAAAACCAATCTGTTGGGTTTGACACTATGGGTCATTATTTTATAATTTTTAGTCACCCATGTCATGGGTGCATTAATACTAGTGTTTAAATAAGCTCTTATATTTGGTATTTGATTTTATATTTCTTATTGCATAATAATATGGTTCCTCTTTATCCTTTTATGTATGTGAAACTAAAATAACATGCCCATGACACATCATTTATAAATTTACAGTTTTACCCAACATGTGGTTACATTTAGCGATGTGATGACCTGGCTACTTTGCCAGGTGTCTTCCCTGAATGAAGGAGTCAATTAATTTTCCGGACCCCTATACACATTGATTTATCTGCTAGCCCATTTAATTGCAGTTGCCATGTACTTTGTGAAGGCTAATTGCATTTCCTGCATAACAAATTCTTTTGGCTTCTTAAAAATAGGTGGGCAGGTCAATCTTTGTTTGGGACCCTCACACCTGACATTATTGTTCTTACCCTCCTCTACAGCATAGCTGGAGTATGTAGCTTAAAAAGGGTTATGATGATGGCACCTGATTGTTGATTGATTTCTCACATTTTTATTTTACTGCTTTTCAGTTGGGAATTGCTATTGTAAATGACTTCAAAAGCATAGAAGGAGATAGGGCAATGGGACTGCAGGTTCCCTTATCTTTTGTATTTTTTAACTCATGATCTTATGTATTACTTCTAAAATAAAACTGCCCATATATTCTTATGGAGTGCTTATGGACTTTAAAATGGTAATGATGTTGCAACAGTCACTTCCAGTAGCCTTTGGTGCTGAAACTGCTAAATGGATCTGTGTTGGTGCCATTGACATAACACAGATATCTGTGGCTGGTATGCCATTTATTTTACTTGCATCTATTTTAATCATTACCTGCCTCATGACCGATCTTGATATATTGTTAGTATTCTATTTGCTGTATCCTATCATAATGTAGTTTGCAATATCTTCTGCATATTAGTGGAGGAGAATTTTATAAGACTAGTCCAAAATAGTAATACGTATTTCCATCAACTCAACTATGAGCTGATGTGAGAGATGCAGGTGGCAACAATCTTTGCAAACATGTAACTTTTAGTACGGTGGATGGTTGTTACTTGGATATTAAAATGCTTGTCACTGTAAGACTAGTCCAAAATAGAAATACATGTTTCCATCAACTCAACTGCCAGCTGATGTGAGAGATGCAGCTGTCAACAATCTTTGCGAACATGTGACTTTTAGTACAGTACATCGTTGTTACTTGGCTATGAAAATGCTTGTCCCTGTAAAGAGTTTGCTGATCTTATGACCTAGTAATTGATATGGATCAATGTCAAGTTAAATCATTTCTAACAAAAAGAAGTTCAATCTAATAACTTAAATAAATCTTAATCTCTTTAGATAATGGAAGAAATGAAAAAAACAAACAACAAAAATACTCAAGCCTTGCCCACTGGCTATATGGATTATATTTTGCATATAAAGGAAGGAATACTTCGCCCAAGTATACAAGGTATTATTACCATTTTCTAAGTATGTGGAAGTTAATTCTTGGCTGAGAAATTCCCCCATTTACAAACACTTTGTGGCTGTTCATGTGGAGGTACAGGCTGCCAAAGCAACACTTAAGGTCAAATCTGTAAGAACATTTGCCAATTGACTATACACAAAATGTAGCAGCTCCAACTTCCAAGATGAAAGTGGAAAAAAAAAAAAAATCTGTCTGTGGAAGATGCATCAAGACATATATCTCCATTGTTATTTGACAGCCAGGTTTTGCTATGGAAGGGGATAATATCAGTTGTATGTTAATACTCAAGTGTAGGACACAGCCACTGGGCAGTTTACATCAAATCAGCATCTAACTTACCCTTGTGTTTTTAGTGTTTCTTTCCTTGTTATGAGGGTTAGAGGACTGATGAAGGCCTCGAGATACCCTCCAATCTCATGAAGATAAGATTAGATGAAATTAGCCCTGCCTCATTCCTTTATTTAGTTGAATATATCTACAAGCCTCCAGCACAGCAACCAAAAGTATCAATGCTAATTAAAGACTCAAAAGTTATTCTGCTATTTAAATCTCCATGATATAAATGCACCTTATAATAAATAACCAGTTTTGGCAAGGCATATATGAGCCTGCTTTGGGATATTTGATCTGAAACTGTGTATGTTGCAAATTAAGTTCTGCAAATTGTTGATGTTGTTGCATGTTTTTTGTGGTTGGACTCTTTTTACTTCTGACATGCAACATAATTGTCGCAGGTTACCTTCTTGGTGCTGGAAAACCCTACTATGCTTTAGCTCTGTTAGCTTTGATCATTCCACAAGTTGTTTTTCAGGTAAAAGCTTCCTCCAATGCTCACTAGGCCATTCTGGTCCGAATTTGATCTTGTTGGACTCAGAACACTATATTATTCAAGAGAAGTGAGATCTTGGATTCCGTATTATAGCTAAAACTCTCTTGTTTCATTGTATAGTGAAGAAACACTAAGGAGTCTATAGAAGTTCCTTGCTTACCTGCTGTTATCTTAGAAAGTGTGATCATAGTGAATTCTGCAATCCTTTTCACATGTTCTTGCATGGTGTACTAATTACCCAAATGAATGTTGCATGAGTTACTCCACATATTTTTCTGATACCTTCAGAAACATGTTTAATTTGTCAATGACAAACTATTTCATTCTGTGTGAGAAAACATGATGATGCATACTTCTTTTGTTGATGTCTGTCGTGTAGTTAGTTATCTTTATATGTAGTAGCTACGGCAATGATAACTTTGACATTCCACTGCAGTTCCAATACTTTCTGAAAGATCCAGTTAAGTACGATGTGAAATATCAGGTATTTCTCTACTTATCCTGGTTAGTCATCAATATGTTCGGTTGATTGCCACACTGCTTCCAGAATGTTTACAGAAACTATAATTCTGAAGTTTGTTCCTGTCACCTACTACTATTACAACTATTTAAATCATATTTTGTCTTCTAAATCTTGTTTTTGTACCAACTGATAAATTTTAAATTTGTAACCATATGATGTAGAAGTTCATACTTGTTAGATCTCATGTGGTTTTATATTTATTGGTTAAAGCCCAACTCACTTGTAGGCTGTAAGAACTCTTACACCATGATAAATTTCATATCCACAATCAAATGATCTAGAAGTAAATCCATTAAACTGATGTAGCTTATATTTATTGGTTTTTAACCCACCTTGCGGATGTATTTTCAGGCTAGTGCACAACCATTCCTTGTGCTTGGTATATTGGTGACTGCTTTAGCAACAAGCCACTGACCAGGGGCAATTAGGTGATTGTATAATCAAACTCCAAGATCACCACGGGGGAAAACAATGTCAGGAAGCTTGGACAAAAGATAAAGGCAATTGGATTGAATTCCTGAAGTGGAAGAATCATTGAATTTTCCTGCTGATTCTCAACTCATTTCTTTTCATCTTGTTGTATGTTGGTTTGTAGAATAGGACACACAGCATAGAGGTTAGCTGCTGTCTATGCTAATTTTCATTCCCTGCAATTTTGAACTGTAGTCATTTCTGCATCAACCATTAGGAAGGAAACCCTCATCTCCCTTGGTTCAGTAGAGTATTTAACAGAGGGTGGTTACTGGTTATATCTGTCTTTATGGTACCACAAGCTTCTGGTGTTTGTATACTGGCTGTTTTTAAGGCTTTATCATCCTCCTCCCCCTCCTCTTTACCTCGTGAACTGCAAAAAAGTAAGTTGCGTCTATCCTGTGAAATGGGCATTTGTAGCAAGTATCCGATTTGTGTTGCTTTGATTCTTAAAATTATTGTTTCCGAATTATACTCGAAATAGTGTTACCTTATGATTTGTTTGTTTCATTGGCTTTCACTACTACTGCTGCTACTACTACTACTACTGCTTCTTCTTCTTATGATTTGTTTGTTTCATTGGCTTTCACTACTACTACTACTTTCACTACTTCTTCTTCTTCTTCTTCTTCTTCTTCTTCTTGTTTCTGAATTAGTGTTACCTTATGATTTGTTTGTCCTCCTCCTCCTCCTCCTAAGGTAATTCCTTGGTTTATTCCGTAGTGAGATACCTAGCAACTGGCTAATCTCCTTCCTTTTGGTCTCTGACTTGTTTTTGCTAAACACAACTATTGATTTATTGAGATTAATCACTTGAACTGACACTTGACAATAGGAAGTATATCTTTGAACTTGTGAAGATTTGTGCTACTCCCATCCATAAAAAACAGCGAAATATTTATAGAAAACAAGTAGGTTAGTGTCGGGCAACCCCTTTTTATCGTTATTCCCCTAAAGGAATTTTTTGGATGCTGCTCGCATAAGTAATCTTGAGAGAACGTCGGCAACAAATAAAAATAAATAAGGTGAAAGTGGGTCCTTTGTCTAAATCCTCTCATTGGCATAATTTTGCCCACTCTTTTCCCATTTAGGACTATATTATATGGTACAGAAGTAACTACTCTCATTACCTAAGTAACCTAATGCTCATGAAAACCCAATTTTAGAAGGACACATTGTAGAAAGGATCAATTCACTCTATCATAAGTCTTCATCATATCAATCTTAACTGCACACGATACTCTCTTTTTCTTTCTATTTAGTTTCAAGGCATGGAAAACTTTGTAGGCTACAACAATATTATCTTAACTAAGCCTATTAGGAATAAAAGTACTTCGAAAAGGGAAAATGACAACATCTAAGAATGGCTTCAACCTATAGGCTGGGATCTTAGTGATAATTTTGACAACGAAATTACATAATCTTATTAGGCGGAAATGACTCAACTCTCAGATGGATGTTGAACTTTAGGAATTAAAGCTAAATTAGTGTCATTAAGTTTTCGAGGAAACATACTTGAGAAGAAAAAGAGCCAAATGACTTCAAGTACTGAACTCGCTACCACATTCTAATAAGTTTGAAAGAAAATACCTGTAAAGCCGTATCGGCTAGGAACTTTATCTTCTCCTAACTAGAAGGTAGCTTTTTTTACCTCTTCATCAATTCCTTGATTAGTAAGCCATTCATCTCTTTATTAACTAATTAAGGAATATTATTCCAAACTAAATATATGTTCACTGTTTTCTCTTCTTTAAAAATTCTTTTATAATACTTAATAAGCTCATCTTGTATAGCATTCTCTTGATCAATCCATGTCTTATCTTCCTTCCTGATCCGCTAGACTTTGTTCCTCGCTCTCTTGTTCAACGTACATTGATGAAAGAACTTTGTATTGTTGTCACCTTGTGATATCCAATTAATTCTTGCTTTCTGCCTCTAATATATTTCTTCTTTTAACTGTGCTTCTTTTAGGGCTATAACCAGTTGCTCTTCTATATCATCATTTGCATCATAAAGATTTTTTCCCTACCCTTCAACTAACAATCGAGACAACTTCTCAATCTCTTTAGAATATTTAGGCACAATCTTTTTACTCCTTTCCTTTAACAACCCCCTATACCTATCCAATCCACACAATAGAATTTGCAAATCATTAGCCAATCCCTACTTATTCTAAGTTGTTTCAATTACACTACTACACCCCTTTAATGAACACCAATTTTGGTTGAATTGAAATGATTTAGGATTAGAATTATCCCAATTACTTAGCTAGAGCATGAATAGAGAGCGATCTAACCTTGTAAATGGTAAGGTTCTGATGTAAACTTCGTAAATCTAGCTTTTTGAGTATAGAATTAAACTCGTGTATTGTAGATAATTTTCCTAATTTAACAGAGCTGCTAAGTTTAAAATCGAGTAAAATTTTAAATGTGAAACTTAAAATGAACATAAAAAATCCTAACGTATTAATCAAAACTCTAATCGCATGCGAAAACCTTAGGTCCTAAATATATGTAATTGTAAGAGATTGACCATGAACCAAATAAAAACTCTAATCACATATGAAAACCTTAAACTCTATTTGTGTATACATATGAAAGATCGAACTCGAAATTGATCAAAACTCTAAAGCCAAAACTTCAAGCTTATAGAGGTACAAATTTGCTATGAAGACAATATAACCTGAATTGAATATTAATACTTAATAATATGTTAAATCATATAAAATCATCAACTAATGATAAAAAATAACTACCAATTGTTCATAAATGTGCATAATACTAATTAAATTTATTAGAAACTATGATATTACATTATAGATTATATTAATCTCGTAATTATATAACTAAGTTAGTATTATATAAATTTAAGTATTTAGTTAATATTTAAACCACATATAGTCAATGTTAGTATTATAAATTATGCTTTTCATACTAATTATATTAAGTATGATACTAAACCTAATATAGGGATATAAATACTTAAAGAAAGGTTCCAATAATTGTTTTTACTGATTATTTCATTTAATTCTATATTTCCTTCTATTTCCTTAATTTTTCTCCTAATTATCCTTCATTTTATTATTATGTACACTAATTACATGTAAATTTGTAAGAGTTAACCAAGTCAACATTTGACTGAAGTCAAAATATTGACTAAATCAACATATGTCCTTTTCATATAAAAATTTCCATCACTTTCTATTGAATTCTTCTTCTTTTTGCATATGATATTTTCTTTTTTTCTTCTTTTTCCACCCTCCCTTGCTGTCACTTGAGAAGCTCTTAGACCCTACTTCATTTTTTTTTTTTTTAAATTTCACTTAACATAGAAACAAAACACCCCTTTTCTTCTACCCATCCCAATTGCTACATCCCTCTTATTCTTCCCCTTTTTCTAGCTTCTTTGTTTTCCTTGTTCCTTCAATAAATACTTCATAATATTCCACTTCAATAGCATAACTTCACACCCTTATTTAGAAGGAGAAAAAGGTACATCTATCATGTTAATACTAGTATTTCTTATAAAGTATGTATACGGTTCTTTTTTATCCAATTTAGTGAATTACTATACTTAGTATATTAGGAGATATATAGGTTATATCTTAGAGATGAATCTACATGTTTTGTGTATGTGTAGTGAAGTTACATGCATAATCTTGATTTTTCCAAAACTTCTATATTATGTACATATACAAATACATATAAGAAATAACCATACATGTATATGTAGGTGTAGAAACACGTGTACACATATAGTATATATACTTATATGGACATCCTTATACATGAATATCCTTTATGTATATACCCAAAAATAAGGAAAATACTAAATGTACATATATATAGCTTACTAATTGAACCCATAAGATGCAAAGATATGAATTATATGAAGATTCTTAAAGGTGTATTAGGGGCATATGAAAATATATATATAACCGTATATATATATACAGGTGTATGTACAAGTATATTAGAAGTATACATACACATAACATACATATAAGGTGTATAAATATATAAGTATAAAGTAAGTACATATGTAAGTTATAACATAATTATCTAATACAATAAAAATAATATAATATAATAAAGTAATAATATATAATGTATATATATGTGTATATATGGGCCGAAACTACAATGGACCCATAATACATATACTAACTAATATTAACCTTAAATAAGTACATATAATAGTAATAACAATGCAAAATTATAAAAACATAAGAAATAAATGAATAATTAAATCATAAAATAATAAAATAAGGTATGAAATTAGCAAATGAGAATATTCGAGTTATAGTAATTAGGATTATATTGATTTAAACCAATATCGTGAAACATGGGCTTTAACGTCCAAAACAAACCCTACCGTGTAATGTATATTCGAAAACAATGAAAAACAACTGTAAGTTGATAAATATCGAAAATAAAACAAAGAAGTTACATATGATTAACTATAAGGCTCAACCAGAGGAATACTAATAGGAACCTAAGGAGAATTAAGTAAATAAATACTTAGAATCATTAGTTAACTTAATTACTTATTATTGTCTTTATCTCGTAATGATTAGGCAATCCTGATGAGGGTTTGGATCTTCCAAAGGAGTATTATGATTAACATGAGAAACGTCAAAACTGAGTGAGTATTTCCGATGACTTTATACTTGTTTTGTGCTTGTAGTTAGTGTGCTTAAATTAAATATTAATAACTTGATGCATGGGAGTTCGAGATATATATATGCTTGACATTGGTTGATTACTGTACAAAATATTGTTAAAAATGATAGGTGAAAATTTGGTTGTATGATTGATTGTGACATGATTTAAATGGTTTGCTGATATTAATTGATTGCCACATAATCTGACTTAATTATGTTTGGCTTATGTTAAATTAAAAGGATCATGCATCAACCATGCATTGCATTATTTGTTCTGGCCATTACTTCACGCAGAGGTAAAGAGAGGCCATGCGAGGGTTGTTTCTATATATTGAATTAAAGTGTTTTAGTATGGTGCACTAATACAACATGACCTTATCTAAACCTACGAGCTTACTAGGCGCTAGAGATGCCAACCGTATGGCTGAGGATCGAGTCTAGAGACCTCCACTGTAGGCTATGAGTATAAACTGTAGGGGTTACGTCATTGCTAGATGTAGACACCTAATTTTTGTCCCTCCATAGTCTTAATTTTTACTTTTTACAAAAAGGGTCTTAATTCAAGGATAATAAAAAAAATTAATAAAAAAATAATAATAATAAAAATTAACAAATAATGAAAATACCAAAAAAATAAGAAAAGGAAAAATCATAAAAATTTCGTAGATTTTTAGGAAGTAATTTATATTAGGAATAATTAGTTTTAGTGTTAGTTTTAGTTTAATTAAAAATATTATAGTTTAGGGAATCAGATAGTTTAAATATAATTTAATTGTAATGAATGTCAAGATACAGGCCAACGGCCTAATGGATAAGTAATAGAGTATTAGGGTAGATTTAGTTTGAGGTTTTAGGTTCGAGTCTCAGCAGGCACTTTATTTTTATTTTTCTAACTTTGCAGAAGCGAGATGAAAATCAGATTCATATCTAATCAAATCATATGAATCTAGTTAAATCAGATTTGAATTGAATTTGAATCTAGTTTAATGGTTATTAAATCAAATACGATAAGATATGATAGGATTTGATTTGGACTCTATAAAAGGAAAAAGGAAGAAAAGGGATCTGCTTCATCCAAAAAAATCACTACCGCAATCTGACCCAACACAAACAAATCAGCATCGTGCACCTCAAGCACACATCGGACCAACAATTACGAAACCAAATACCCACCAACTGTAGCAAATAACACTAATCTAATACACATACACTCACACGCTGCACAAACCCTTCATTGATTAGACACAACACCTAATCCCCTCCCATGCTCACCGACACTTCACACCGACCCTCCGTCAACTTCACAGCCACGAGTAGCGGAAGGCAGCAACGCAAGAACACATGATTAGTCCTTTGCCTATCGATCAATAGTACGTCACCCACATCTAGTTCACTCTGACCCTCAACTGCTAGTTGAGATCAGCAATGACACAGATACAACTCTGATCAACATTGCAGCAAGTGCAGTATGAACATGTCCATCCTTGTTGAACAAAGTGACCACACACATTAGACCAAATACAAAAACTTCAGGCGAACAACACTCCATCCGCGACCTTTTTTCTCAACCATCTACGCACGACACGTTCCAGGTCAACATCTAACAGCAACTTCATAGTTCACGGCACTTCATACACACCCTGCCACTCACTGTTGCAATGCCCACTGATGTCATTAACCCCATGGACAACAGCAGAACCCCCAGCACCATAGCATACCATCTTCAACCCTAATCCATTCAAAACTGCACTGCTCACCCCCATTAACCGTACAGACATGCTGTTGTATGCATCCAGAGCAGCATTCGACCAAATGACCATGCCCATCACTTCACTGCAAACGGCCATGCGATCACGCATGTGCAGCAATTCACTACATACAGTCCCAACGCCGCTGAACAGGGTAGCAGCAATATACTGATTGATACAGTACAAGTCTTCTCTCCTTCATTGCCCGTAGTGTACTTCGACGAACACCCAAACCTAACACGACAGTAGCATACAGCTGTTTATCTATCAGCCGCCTCACATACTAGATGCAACTTATAGTAGATAGCCGCACACACATGAAGCTCTACACAATCCGAAGACACCGCGGCATAGACTATTTCTGCACTTGTCTTGTGTACCACAGCCACGATCCTGCTTCGACGTCATTGCTAGACACTATCGACAGCATAACAATATAGTGCTTAGTCATCATCTACACATGCGATAGCCGAATTGTTCGCTGCTGTAGTTTTCTTGACTGGTTGAGCCACATTCGACCAACACACGACCATCGTTGCCCCCCTGATTGGACTCGGACACCGCACAATGGCCGCAACCCTCTACATCTTCCCCTCCACGCCGGTGTACCAGCGTCTGCAGCTGCATTAGATGCGAGGTGCTGCTCCTTTACGGAACTGCCCAAATCAGGTTCGAATACTAGTTTATTATTATTATTGTTATTGATTAGTTGTTATTATGTTTTAGTTACTTAGTTATTTCATAGTATATATATATATATATAGTTAGGAAACCTTTAATACTAGCTTATATATGATTAAGTATGTTATATAGTTTATTTAAATAAGTAGTTGTTGACAATAAAATATGGTTGTAAAAATATATATATTAGCTTAATAGAGTTTTTTAAATATTGTTTTAGAATTCTTCACGTAGGAAAAACTTCTTTTTAATGAAAATTAATAGTGAGAGTTTTTTAAAATTTTAGGACTTTTAGAGAGTTTTTATAAAATAGAACAAAAGACTTAGTGAGTTAGGGCTCTTTTAGATTTTATTTGAATAAATTAAATTGGTGACAACTTAAACTCGGTTGGTTTTCAAAAAATTAAAATAAATCAACACATTAAAAATTTTTTTTTGAAAGAACTACGATTATCTAATCTCAGTTAGTGGGTATGTAGGCACCTTTGGGGCGACGATAAAATATATAGAAACTTAAGTTATTTTTTTATTTTATTTTATTTATTTATTTTTTAAATATCATAATTAGAAAAATAATCCTAATTTCGGTAAATGAATAATGGTACCCGTTAGGGTTTAATTGGTTAGCCCCCGAACTTGGAACCTTCTGGTTTTTCATTCAAATTAAAATCAAAGACCGGTAGCAAAATCGTAATCAATCCACCCAATTGATTACGGTAGATTGATTATGGTTTCTTTTTCTTTTCCCGATTCGGTTGGGTGGTGACTCCAAAATTTATTTTTAATAAAAAACTGGAATTTCTCAATTTCTTTAGTCGAGGATTAATATTAAATGGGTTAGGGTTTAGTATTAATTGGAAAATGAGAAATTAATTTTAAAATAATAGAAAATCGAAAAATCAGGCTCGACAGTTTGGCGACTCCACTAGGGATCGCTAGAGGGCTAGCTATTAGAAGTTACCGAAAATAGGATTATTTTTCAAAAAAATAAAGATGAAATAATAATAATAATAAAAGAAAGAACTTAGGTATGTTATTTTATGTATTTTTTTATTTTATTTATTTATTTTTTATTAACATTTTTTGTTGTGGCAGTTTATTTAAGGGAGAATTTTGGGGGATTTTACTTTTACTTTGTTTTCTGCATCATAAATGCATAGTAGACACGGTCAGAACCAGGCCGCCCTAAGAACTTAGGAGGGGGGCCATTGTGTAAGTTTCAGATGTTGTGGGGCAACCACCTTCTAAGGTCGATCAGGCTACCCCACTCAAGTTCAGATGTGACCACAGAACCGTTGCTTTGAAAAACGCAATGGTTGTAGAACTTGAGAACTTTTAGCACTTACCCTTTTACATTACACAAAACCTTTTTTTTTCAAAAATTACAAGTACTTATGATGTGGTAAACCTAAATGGATAAAGGCAGTTGTGAAGTTGTGATTGTAATTATAATATTTCCTTGTAAATAATTTATAATAATTTTATGTAAAGTTTAGATTACATTGTAATTATAATTATAATTTTAATTTTGATTTTGATCAGTCATGGCTAGATTGAGTTAAGGGGCTTCCAAA
Organism: Lumnitzera littorea; assembly: GCA_024138015.1. NCBI lineage: Eukaryota > Viridiplantae > Streptophyta > Magnoliopsida > Myrtales > Combretaceae > Lumnitzera > Lumnitzera littorea. Next base: position 44,624,380 of record JAMXBB010000003.1, read on the forward strand.
CAGATCCATGTCTACTTACCTCATTGGCCTTAAAAGATATTCTTGATATGGCTTTAACTTTTTAAGCTCAAATAAGTAAGAATTTATATAGAACAAGATTGGGCTCATCTTGCCCCTATGGAAGAGCTCTATAAATATTACTTTAGTTGCAGACCTTAGTACATTTATTAGGGCTCAAATCTATCACTTTTCGTTTGGGCTCATATCAGTTGAGCCCAACCTTTGCAGAGTAAATAAATAAAAAATAATAAAAAAAAGAAGAAACAAAACAAAAGAATCAAACCTATAAAATACTAGATAGTTATCATTGTGCCTAGTATTTTACCAACCGGAAATATTCATTCTTTTAGTTAAATTCAACATTTTGCAAATAGCCTTCTTCATTTGAAATAAATATGGTTTAGACTTTTATTTTTATTTAGCCTTTTTTCTTCAGAATTCCTCACTTGTAAATAGACTCTCAGTAACGATAAGTTGTATAGGCTTGCATATAGAATTCTATGAAAGCAATCCTTCGTAATCATCCATTCACGATTCCATCACTTTGTCTTTGTAACACAAAAGCCCTAACTTTTCCTCTCTCTCTTTCAAAAAAAAAAAAAAAAAAAAAAAGAAAGAAAGAAAAAAGAAGGAAAGGAAAGGAAAGAAAAGAGAAAGAAAGAAATTTGCTAACGGTTACAGATCCTTATAGGGTTCGGGACAAACACAATTACTTGGCCCATTAAGGCAGATAACCTAACAGACCCACTTAGCCCAAGAAAATAACCAACCAAACCCGAGCCTTAGCCCATCAAGATAGTTGAACAAACTCAAGGCTTGAGCCATTAAGTCCAACCATGAACTGAGTCAAAACACAAAGCCATGAAACACTATCCTAAGCTTAATCCTTGATACAAACAAAAAGGGCAATTCAATAGTCCCTTCCACTTCAAAAGCTGTCGGTTCCAGCCCATTTGAACTCTAAAGAACCTAACCTAAAATCACATATGGAAGCTTAAGGGCGTTAAGACCTATAAGTTTGGGCCATGAGGCATTTAGTTTTTGAAATTTCATAATCGGGGCATGTTCCAAGGAATTGGGGAGTAAGGTCCGTCATCACCTTAAGGTCAATCCATCCTTATATAAGGAATTGGTAACTCACTTTTAAAAAGTTTTGAATGAAAAGAGGCGAGCTATATCCTATACACTAACTCTTAAACACTTTGAGAGTTAAGAGACATCATGGTGAGGATATTTTGAACTCATTCCTTAAAGGAGGTCGGTCCATTTTGAATTTGATACACAGATCGAAATGAAGTTAGGTATTCATTTTCAAATACCAAACACAATTATCCTTTGATAACCCCGTTGGACTGATTTGGAGTCATTTTAAATGTAAACCTTGTTAAGAACCACCTTACAGTAGGGCAATTCGGAGGTTAGGGTCATTGATTAGGAGAGAAGGATAAAACTGATTTGTGCTTACCCCAGTAATAATAATTCAAGGATAATTTTTGTTTTTGATAAATTGTTCCCTTTGAAGAAGAGCTAACATTTTTCCAAATACCCCAAAGGCCACACATACCTTACCCAAGCCAATGCACTCTGAACCTATACCTATGGATTTAGGGCCTTGATTCATCTAGAGACAAAAACTTGACAAAAGAGGTAGTTATTTTTAGGGAGAGAAAAGAAAGAAATGAAATGAAAAAAAAGAAAAAGAAAAAAATAGGAAAAAGGAAAATGAAGAAATACCTAAATATTGGGGTTAAGAAAATCCCCAATCAAAGAAGGCCTAAGTTGCTCTAAAAACAAAAGGCTTTAAATCGCATTCCCAACCAAAAACACAAAACCTCATATTCATTCAAGATCACGTTCTCTACCACAAACCAAAAACTCCATATTTAGTTCAAAATCACACTCCAAATCATGAACATAAACCCTTTCTATCCACTTGATTCTTAAACACAAGACTTTCCCACCCACAACACCTCTCTACTCAAAGCTCTTCCAATTTTGAAGAATAATTTATCTAAGATAAAAATTATTTTTGAAACTAGGGTAAGCACATATTTAGTTCATTCCTAAGGGTTCTTGACTTGTACCCCTCGGGTTGGACAAAAGTACTTCTTTCAAAATAGGCCCTCTCAATTAACTTCTTTTGAAATCATTTGACTAAAAGCCTAATTTACAATATTAAACCCAAAAAGACCTAATAGATCGATCAGAGCATATCACTTACAAACTGGATTATAATTTTTGAAATAGTAATCAAGAGTGAAATCTAGACCGAAAGTGCGTAAGGAAGTCTTCTTTGACTAAACTAATCGTGAGTTACCTTTTCCTTACGAAATGAATGTTTAAGGCCTATCCAAGAAGCTCATTGTCTAGGTTACAAACTAGGGTAGATATGAGATACCCTATATGATTATAACGTTTGCCTTTTAAATAGGAATTTGTATTTGTTAGCAAACTTTCAAGGAAAAAGAAGGAAAAAGAAGGAAAAAAGAAAATGAAAAAACATGAAAAGGAGAGAGAGAAAGTGGAGGCTTGTTACAAGTTTTTCCATTCATTTTCCAGTCCATTTCATCCATAGTAGCCAACTTTTCAATTCATGTTATAAACAGTTTTCACCAAATCCCTCGTTTGTAAATCACTCAAATCAAGAGTTTTTTCTGAGTCGGCTATGTTTCTTAGTCAATAGAGTTTAAGCGAGTTTGAAGGGTGCTTACTCTTTATCCATTTTCTCAAGGATATAGCCAGCTCATAGAGCATTATTCCTATCCATATCTTCTTTAACACTTCAGCCAATTCATGGAGCGCTATCTCAATTCAAAGTTTTTTCTTCATTTTTAGGTCTTAGCCAGCTCAAGGGGTGCTTTGACCGCCTTGGTTAGTCAGCTCATTAAGGGCACGACTAAGTTTTCTTCATATTTTTAGGTCTTAGCCAGTTCAAGGGGCGCTTTGATCGCCCTGGTTAGTCAGCTCAATAAGGGCACGACCAAGTTTTTTTCTTCATTTTTAGGTCTTAGCCAACTCAAGGGGCACTTTGACTGCTTTGGTTAGTTAGCTTATTGAGGGCATGACTAAGTTTTTTCTTCATTTTTAGGTCTTAGCCAGCTCAAGGGGCGCTTTGACTGCTTTGGTTAGTTAGCTCATTAAGGGTACGACTAAGTTTTTTCTTCATTTTTAGGTCTTAGCCAGCTCAAGGGGCGCTTTGACCGCCTTGGTTAGTCAGCTCATTAAGGGTACGACCAAGTCTTCTTTATATTTTTAGGTCTTAGCTAGCTCAAGGGGCACTTTGACCGCCTTGGTTAGTCAGCTCATTAAGGGTACGGCCAAGTTTTCTTCATTTTTAGGTCTTAGCCAGCTCAAGGGGTGCTTTGACCGCCTTGGTTAGTTAGCTCATTAAGGGCACGACCAAGTTTTCTTCATTTTTAGGTCTTAGCCAGCTCAAGGGGCGCTTTAACCGCCTTGGTTAGTTAGCTTATTAAGAGCACGATCAAGTTTTCTTCGTATTTTTAGGTCTTAGCCAACTCAAGAGGCGCTTTGACCGCTTTGGTTAGTTAGCTCATTAAGGGCACGATCAAGTTTTCTTTATATTTTTAGGTCTTAGCTAGCTCAAGGGGCGCTTTGACCGCTTTGGTTAGTCAACTCATTAAGGGCACGACCAAGTTTTCCTTCATTTTTTTAGGTCTTAGCTAGCTCAAAAGGAACTTTGACCATCTTGGTTAGTCAGCTCATCAGGGTACGACCAAGTTCTCATTATTCTTTTTAAGGATTTTTGCCAACTCACAAAAGCGCTAAGCCTTGCTATTTTAACCATCGTTAAGCATTTTAACGTTCCTTAAGATAGAATTGTCCTAAGGCAAAAACGGTGTCTCTTTTGTCTTTGTGGCAAAGTTTTGCTCAAATTTTACCACAAAGAGGAGCAGCTATAGACATCTAATTTTTGCCCCTCTATAGTCTTAATTTTTATTTTTTACAAAAAGGTTCCTAATTCAAGGATAACAAAAAAAAAATTAATAAAAAAATAATAATAATAAAAATTAACAAATAATGAAAATACCAAAAAAATAAGAAAAGGAAAAATCATAAAAATTTCATAGATTTTTAGAAAGTAATTTATATTAGGAATAATTAGTTTTAGTATTATTTTTAGTTTTAGTTTAATTAAAGATTTTTTAGTTTAGGGAATCGGATAGTTTAAATATAATTTAATTGTAATGAATGTCAAGGCACAGGCCAATAGCCTAATGGATAAGTAATGGAGTATTTAGGTGGATTTAGTTTGAGGTCTTGGGTTCGAGTTTCAACAGGCACTTATGTCTTTATTTTTCTAACTTTGCAGAAGAGAGACGAAAATCGGATTCATATCTAATCAAATCATATGAATATAGTTAAATCAGATTTGAATTGAATTTGAATCTAGTTTAATGGTTATTAAATCAGATACGATAAGATATGATAGGATTTGATTTAGACTCTACAAAAGGAAAAATAGTTTAATGGTTATTAAATCAGATACGATAAGATATGATAGGATTTGCTTCATCCAAAAAAATCACTACTACAATCTGACCCAACACAATCAAAATTAGCACTGTGCACATACCATGACCACCTACGTGCCCAAGCACACATCAGACCAACAATCACGAAACCAAATACCCACCAACTGTAGCAAATAACACTAATCCAATACATACATACTCACATGTTGCACGAACCCTTCACTGATTAGACACAGCACCCAATCCCCTCCTACGCTCACGACACTTCACACCAACCCTTCGTCGTCTTCACAGCTACGAGTAGCGGAAGGCAGCAATGCAAGACCACGTGATCAGTCCATTGCCTATCAATCAATAGTACGTCACCTACATCCAGTTCACTCTGACCCTCAACTGCTAGTCGAGATCAGCAATGACACAGATGCAACTCCAATCAACATTACAACAAGTGCAGTACGAACACGTCTATCCTTGTTGAACAAAGTGACCACACACACCAGACCAAATACAAAAACTTTAGGCGAACAACACTCCATCCGCGACCTTTTGTCTCAACCATCCACGCATGATACGTTCCAGGTCAACACCTAACAGCAACTTCATAGTTCACGGCACTTCATACACACCCCGCCACTCACTGTTGCAATGCCCACTGATGTCATTACCCCCATGGACAACAGCAGAACCCCCAGCACCACAGCACACCATCTTTAACCCTAATCCACTCAAAACTGCACTGCTCACCCCCGCTAACTGTACAGACATGTTGTTGTACGCATCTAAAGCAGCACTCGACCAAACAACCATGCCCACGACTTCACTGCAAATGGCCACGCGATTACGCATGTGCGCAATTCACTACATACAGTCCCAACACCACTAAACAAGGTAGCAACAATACACTAATTGACACAGTACAAGTCTTCTCTCCTTCGTTGCCCGTAGTGTACTTCGACGAATACCCAAACTTGACATGACAGCAGCATATAGCTATTTATCTATCAGCCGCCTCACATATTGGTGGCAACTTACAGTAGACAGCCGCACATACACGAAGCTCCATGCAATCCGAAGACACCACAGCATAGACTATTGCTGCACTTGTCTTGTGCACCACAGCCACGATCTTGCTTCGACGCCATTGCTGGACACTACCGACAGCACAACAATACAGTGCCTAGTCATCATCTGTATGCATGATAGCCGAATAGTTCGCTGCTGCAGTTTTCTCGACCGGTTGAGCCACGTTTGACCAACACACAACCACTACTGCCCCCCTAATTGGACTCGGACACCACACAACGGCTGCAACCCCCGACGTCTTCCCCTCTACATCGTTGTACCAGCGTCTGCAGTTGCATTAGATGCGAGGCACTGCTCCTTTACGGAACTGCCCAAATCAGGTTCGAATACTAGTTTATTATTATTATTATTGTTATTGATTAGTTGTTATTATGTTTTAGTTACTTAGTTATTTAATAGTATATATATATATATAGTTAGGAAACCTTTAATACTAGCTTATATATGATTGAGTATGTTACATAGTTTATTTAAATAAGTAGTTGTTGACAATAAAATATAGTTGTAAAAATATATATATTAGCTTAAGAGAGTTTTTTAAATATTGTTTTAGAATTCTTCATGTAGGAAAACTTTCTTTTTAATGAAAATTAACAGTGAGAGTTTTTTAAAATTTTAGGACTTTTAGAGAGTTTTTATAAAATAGAACAAAAGACTTAGTGAGTTAGGGCTCTTTTAGATTTTATTTGAATAAATTAAATTGGTGACAACTTAAACTCGGCTAGTTTTCAAAAAATTAAAATAAATCAACATATTAAAGATTTTTTTTTTGAAAGAACTACGATCGTCTGATCCCGGCTAGTGAGTACGTAGGCACCTTCGGGGCAACGATAAAATCTGTAGAAACTTAGGTTCTTTTTATTTTATTTTATTTATTTATTTATTTATTTTTAAATATCATAATTAGAAAAATAATCATAATTTCGGTAAATGAATAGTGGTACTCGTTAGGGTATACTAGGTTAGCCCCAAAACTTGGAACTCTCTGGTTTTTCATTCAAATTAAAATCAAAGATCGGTAGCCAAATCGTAATCAATCCACCCAATTGATTACGGTATCTTTTTCTTTTTCCGACTTCGGTTGGGTAGCAACTCCAAAAATTATTTTCAAGAAAAAACCGGAATTTCTCAATTTCTTTAGTCGAGGATTAATATTAAATGAGTTAGGGTTTAGTATTAATAAAAAAATGAGAAATTAATTTTAAAATAATAGAAAATTAAAAAAATCAGCCTCGACACTAGACTTGGGGTTTTGTGTATTACTAGATTTCTTAGAAATGGAAATGTATTTTGTGAAATATGAAATTCAAATTTATGGTTAAAAACCCAGGTACTAGAGCGCGATTGTGATTGGTGCCAATGTATCCCCAACCCTTATCTTAGAGGGTGTTAAAATCTGATGTTATATGCAGTACCGGTCAATTGCATATATTGTTTAGTATATTGCTTGTATATGCATTCATATGGTTGTAATAATTTGTTTGATAATTTACTTGCCAGTATAGTATGAGAGATAACTCACTGAGCTTTTGTAGCTTACTCTCCAATTGTTTTTCTTTTGTGGGTACTAGATAATTGGGCATGAGTTAAGAGCCAAGTATTGAGTGCAAGTATTATGATGTTTCAGAGGTTAGAATTAGAGAAAGATTATATTGCTCATTTGAGACTTTAAATGTAACAACCACTTATATATTTAAATTTTGGAACTTCAATAAGTTTGAATTTTTAAGTCTATACTACTTAGTCTTATCATTTGCTAGGGGATATTGATTCTCTATGGTTATGAGGAACAATAGAATATTACATATCCATAGTTATTTATATTTTATGATATCTTAATTAATTAACAATTTAGAAACATTAGTGATAAATTATTTAGAGTTTTGCAATCTCTAACTTGCAAGACGATTTTCGTATCATAGGTGCACACATGATATGAAAATTGTAGGTAATCTTACTAGGCCTTCTATAGGGTCTTGACATCTGACTTGTGTAAACTCAAACTTGTTAAACAAACTATTATTAACAGGTCCCCTATCCATTCTTTCTTTAACTTTCTTATTCCCTTTTCTCTTATTACACCAATTATACCACTACCCATAACATCCCAAGTCAAATAATTTAGCCTCCACAATCATCTATTGAAAAGCCATAATTTGTGATATAGGTTTCAAACTAGCCCCCATCTTCTCATCTTGGGGATCAAATTTCATTCCAGTCTCCAATGCATAACCATAACCCCATCTTATATTTAGCCAATGACATAATCCTTTCCCAAAATTGCAATTTTATTTGGTAGGTAACATCGATGAAGCTACTGCGAAGGCTACGAACTTAGAAATGGAGAGTAAATTGAAGAAATGACCTTAAATCTTTGTGTACTAACCCCTAATCGAATTGTTTAGGATTCCGAAGTGAAAGAAATCATTTTATCTACTAATAGTGGACAAATTAGCGTATTACCAAATCACGCGCCCATTGCCACAGCTGTAGATATAGGTATATTGAGAATACACCTTAACGACCAATGGTTAACGATGGCTCTGATGGGCGGTTTTGCTAGAATAGGCAATAATGAGATCACTATTTTAGTAAATGATGCGGAAAAGGGTAGTGACATCGATCCACAAGAAGCTTTGGGAACTCTTGAACTAGCGGAAGTTAACTTAAGGAAAGCTGAAGGAAAGAGACAAACAATTGAGGCAAATCTAGCTGTCAGACGAGCTAGGACACGAGTTGAAGCTCTTTTGCCGGGTGGAAGATTAGGTTCCCATTCTGGTTAGGAAAGAGCTTCCTCAGGTGATAACTTCCATACCAAGGTTAGCACGGTTAATAATATCAGCCCAGGTATTAATTACACGACCCGAGACCAAGTTCTTATTATTTCTTTTTCACCCTTTGTGTTAAAGAATAGGACTTATTAGATCTAGGACGGGATTTCATATCAATTGCAGAATACTTTGTTTGTTGTAACACTCCCTAATCCCTAAAAAAACCTAAAAAAAAAAAAAGACGACTCCAAAATAGAGGGACCATATATCTGTGATACAAATATACTGATGTGCTTAGGAGCTTAGTAGTCATTAGGACTTATCATAGGGAATAGTAATTGGATGGGTTCTTCGAGATATCGAAGAAAATGAATGAAATAGTCATCAATATAGTAACTTCCATGAGTTGCTCAAAGGATATAACGCAACAACAAATACAACATGACTTAGTATTTTACTTGATATGATGCACAAGCTAATACTAAGTTCCACTTGTCACTAATTTCAAGTTACTCGACAAAATTAGATAAGAGTATAAGGAAAATGTACTGAAAAAGGGATACCTAACAAGAACAAGAATATTTATTAAGTGTAAGGTACATGATGACTTTAGTTATAAGGAAAAGGGACTATTTATAGTAAGTCCCTAAGGTAACAAGGAAACCTAAGTAATTACAATAATGGGTAATACAAAAATATTATCATAGTACATTGCCAAAAGGGTAAAAGGGAGAAATAGAATAAAGGACTATAATACAATGTCAGAAGAAGGAATGATAAGTGGCATGTTGTAACTGAGTCTATGTTCTAAAGTCTTGGAACGTTATGGTTGAGCTATATTGATGTTGGGGATGTTGTTGATGAATGGTACTTGGAGTTGTTGAGATGAATAAAGGGCGTTATTGTATGGTATGTCAAGTAAGTGGAGCTTGGCAGGTAGGGTACTCAGCCTTAGCTATTGTCATGTTTGTAGATAGGAAGAGTAAGGTTTGGCACATGGTTGCCTCGATCATGGCATTTGACAGATTGGCCTCAGCACTTATTAGTCTTATAGGTTAGAAGAGTAGAGCTTGGTGTTCAGTGACCTTGGGTTTGCCACTTAATAAGTTGGCCTTGGCACTTAAGTGGTTGGTAACTGAACAAGGATCAAAGTAGAGCAGACTGTATTGGAGTTGTAACATAAAGGAGTTCACCCATAACTCTTTCTTATATAAGAGATTGTCCTCAGTAGGCTGATGTGAGAGTATCCTCCTTGTAAGAGGTTGTAAGCCTTAGAGACAGACACAAGTGAGGGGTCCAAAGGTTGGCAATCTATTAGTTCTCTAGTGTTGAAGATTTGCCCTCATATCTTGGTCTTCTTCTTCTTCTTCTAGCACATAAGGCATTAGGTTGGCGGCATTGAAAGTAAGAGATACTTCATATCCTTAAGGCAACTTTAGCTCATAGGTGTTGTCGTTGATACTCTAAAGGATCTTAAAAGGTCCATTCAACTTAAAGGATAACTTATTCATCCTCTTCTTTAGAAAATGCTCCTTACTAAGGTATATCTAAACAAGGTCTCCTAGGTTGTAAATGACTCACCTCCTACCTCAACTTCCCCATTCATTCTGTTAGGTTGTAGTCTTGGCTGTTGCTTAATAACCTTCTGATGCACCTTCTGAAACTCATTGGCACCCTGTAGGCTTGATTGACTTTCTCCTTGGGAGGTTGGGCAAATAACCATGTCCAAAGGTAGGTTTGGGTTAAGTCTATAGATGACCTCAAAAGGCGACCTTCTTATTAAGCTATGAGTGGAGTAGTTGTAAGCCAACTTAAATGATGAGCAAGCATACATCCTAATCATATAGATTCTTCTCAATAGTAGCTTGAAGGAGGCTTTTGACTATTTGGTTCACAACTTTTGTTTGGCTGTTTATATGGGGGTGGTAAGAAGCACTAAACATGAACTTAGTGCTGAGCTTCTTCTATAGGGTTTTCTAGAAGAAGCTTGTGAACTTTAAATCACAATTAGACACAATACTCCTTAGCTTAGTCAATGGGATAGCTATGGAACTAAAGTTTCAAATGAATCTTTGATAGAATGAAGCAAAACCATGGAAACTTCTAACCTCTACAACATTGGTCAGTATCGGACACTTCAGAATAGCTCAGACTTTTTCATCATCAAATTTGATACCTCCCTAAAAAACAACATATCCGAGGAATACTACCTTGCTTTAGTAGAATACACACTTCTTTAAATTGTTGAATAATCACTTGGTATGGAGGCTATCAAACACAGTTTTCAAGTGTCCAATATGAGAAATGAGGTTAGCATTATAGACTAGAATATCATCAAAGTGAACTACTACATGTTTACTAGTCAAAGTCCTTAAAACATGATTCATGAGTTGCATAAAGTTATTTAGCGCATTCGTCTAACTAAATGGCATCACCATCCATTCGAATAGACCATCCTTTGTTTTGAAAGCAGTCTTTCATTCATCTTTAAGTCTCATTTGAATTTGATGATAGCTACTCTTGAAATCAATCTTCAAAAATACTTGAGCACCATGTAACTCATCAAGTATATCATCTAATTGTAGGATCGGATATCAGTATTTAGTAGTGATTTTGTTGATTGCTTAACTACCAATGTACATTCTTTATGAGCCATCCTTCTTCGGCATCAGAACAGTTGAGACGATACAGGGGCTCATGCTTTCTCGGACATATCCGCGATCAATTAACTCATCAACTTATTTCTTCAACTGGGAAGCTCTCTTAAGGTTGAGCTTATAAGCAAGTCGATTAGGTAGAGCAACTCTAAGTTGAAGGTCAATACAATACTCTATACCTCTAATAGGTGGTAATCCTTACAGTATCTTGGTAGGAAATAGGTCAGTATACTCTTATAGTAGAGTTTACACCTCGGCAGGTAAAGCTCTGACCTCTCTTAACTTTAGAAGTTTCCTGACTAATAAGAGCACACATTCTTCTACCTTGGCATCTCTAGAAAATTGGGCTTAGGAAATTACTAAGGACTTCTACTATAGTGATAAGGTAATCTTCTCTTGCGACTCCTATACTTCCTTAAGGCTCATTGGGGTTAGTATAACCTTCTTGTCGTCCTTTGGAAACATATAAGTGTTCCTATATCCATCATGCAATACTCTCAAATCAAATAGCTATGGTAAGCCAAGTAAGATATGTGAAGCACACATGGCTTAGACATTGCATAACACCTTGTCTTTGTATCTGTCATCAACAGTAATCGGTACTTTAACTTGCTCAACAATAGGTAGATCTTCCTTCTCATTTAGCAAATGAATCTTATATGGCTTAGTGTGAGGGTAGGTCGGCAATTTACAGGCCTTCACTACTCCTTAAGTTATTACGTTGGTATAACTTCCACCATCAATGATTAAAGCACACAATTTGCTATTCACTCGATAATTTGTATGGAAGAGGTTCTCCCTTTGCTTGTTCTCTTTAAAGATGAAGGTATAGAGAGATTGTTGTATGACTAGACAATACTTGGCTCCCTTTTTGGGTAAGGTTACGACATTTAGGTCTTCTTGAAATTCACTTAGTATGTGATTAACATCTACCTCCTCTTCATCTTCACTTCTACTTTCCACCTCAAACTGGGGTTTGCCTCCCTTGATGGTCATGACATGTTGGTTTGGGTACTAACTAGCCACGTATCTAAAACCAAGACACTTGAAACGCTTAATCTCTTGGTTCTTTCTCCTTGAGCTTTGACCTTGGTCCTTCTTGACCTTAAGCTCTTCGACTTTACTTTTGCCTCAACCATCATTAGGTCTGCTCAGCATTTGACCTCAACAGTCCACCTTGGAACTGTATTGAGCTTGGTCATATCCAAAATAGCTTGACATATTGATTTTACTCAGTAAGCCAGGTCAACTGCTTGACACTCGACTAATTCGATTCCTCCTCTACCTCTCAAACCTTTATGCTGCTTGAATAGTCTCATCTAAAGTCCCAAGCCTCTATATCTACGCTATGTTACCAATTTTAGTCCTTAACCTAGAAATGAACCGTACTATAGTTTACATCTCAAGCTCGTCAACATCATATTTGACAATCCATAATTGGAATTCTTGAACATAATCATCCATTGATCTATTACCTTACCTTATGTCTTGGAGATGTTGGAAAGTGTCTTACTCGTAGCATTCGGTAATAAACCTACTCCTCAAAACTCTCTTTATCTCACTCCATGTTCAGACTTCTCGTCAGGCTTTCTAAGGCATGTTCTGTAACATTTTCCACCATATTGCTGCATACTTAAAAAATTCTAATGCAACCACTTGAATAAGAACAGCATCTCTGTAATTATAAAAGTCGAATATCTTTTCAATCTTTTCTTCCTAGTCTAGGTAGTCATTAGCACTACCAGACGCATTAAAGCTCAAAATCTGTTCCTTAAGATGCTCAACTCCTCTAGGAGCTCTAAGCTTGTGTTCTTCGAATCCTTCATACTGCTCTTCCTCCTCATACTCTTCAACCTCATCTAACTCAAGTCTCTTTCTCACAACTTTGTCAGCATGTCGAGGTAAAGCTAGGTTTACGTTCATAACTTTGGGAGCTTAATGTTCACTTATCTATCTTCTTAGCCTATCTCTTACTGCTTAGCCCTATTTAACAACAACTTTCTCTAACGGTTGAGTCTTTATGGCCCTTTATATAGTAGATTTTCCATAATTTGTAGCAAGGACTTATATCTAATTATCGGTAGTTCGTGGGGTTTGTTAAGTAACATGACTATGACTATGAGCATCACTTTTAGCATCATTAATCTCTCCTTAAACACTAGGATTCAACATTCTCAATACAAAACTTCAAGAATTCTACTACTCAAATAGAAAATTCCCACAACCCTCGAAAATACTAACTCATATAGTAACTTAAGAACTTGATCTGTTTTTCCATACAAAAAAAGGTACAACAGAACACACATACTAGAACAAGAACATCACTTCAACACTAAGCTCTTGATTGCAACCTTAAGCTAAGATACTAAGAATTATATGATGTGCCTAAGAGCTTAGTAATCACTAAGACTTACCGTAGGAAATAGTATCCAGATGGGTACTTAGAGATATTGAAGAAAATGAATGGAATCGTTGTCAACACAATAACTTCCATGAGTTGCTTAGAGGACATGATACACCAACGAACACAATACGATTTAGTACTTCACTTGATATGATGCACAAGCTAATACTAAGGTCTACTTGTTACTAATCTCAAGCTACTTGGCAAGATTAGACAAGAGTATAAGGAAAATGTACTCAGAGAGGGATATCTAACAAGAACAAGAATATTCATTAAGTTTAAGGTATATGATGATTTCGGCCATAAGGAAAAAGGACTATTTATAGTAAGTCCCTAGGGAAATAAGAAAACCTAAGCAATTACAATAATGGGTAATACAAAAATATTATCATAGTACATTACGAAAAGGGTAAAAGGGAGAAATAGAATAAAGGAATATAGTATAATGTTAGAAAAAGGAATGATAGGTGGGATGCTGCAACTAGGTCTACATTTTAGTTTGGGACATTGTGATTGAGCTATATTGATGTTGGGGATGCTACTAATGAATGGTACTTAGAGTTACCAAGATGAATAAAGGACGCTATTGTTCAGTTGGTCGAGTAAGAGAGCTCGACATGTAAGGGACTCAACCTTAGCTTTTGTTATGTTTGTAGATAGGAAAAAAAGGTTTGGTGAATGGTTGCCTTAACCTTGGTATTCGATAGATCAACCTTGGTACTTGGTAGTCTTGTAGGTTGGAAGAGTAGAGCTCAATGTTTAGTGACCTTGGGCTTAGCACTCGGTAGGTTGACCTTAATAGTTGAGTGGCCGACAACTGAACAAGGATTAGAGTAGAGTAAAGTGTGTTCGAGTTGTGACCTTAAGGAGTTTACTCATAACTCTTCCTTATACAAGAGATTGTCATTTGCAAGTTGACATGAGAGTATCCTCCTTGTGAGAGGTTGCAGGCTTTAGAGATGGGCACAAGTAAGGGGTCTGAAGGTCAGTAGTCTATCATATACGATCTTCATTCTCGAAAAATTTTATTTCAGTGTCCATCAAGTTTTCATCAGCTTACAGTATTTCCACCTGCACTTCATCTTTCCACCAAAGTGCCAGTCTACCTATAACTCCTTTCTATTCTACATAACATGAATGTTGAAAATTTAACCTTCTCTTTACTCTATTAACATAATCACTCTTGTTCTTTGTTTCCATTAGGAAAACAAATCCTAGTCAAAACTTATGGTACACCCTCTAAATGGCTCTTATTGTCAAGGACCGACCTAATCCTCAATAGTTCTAACTTATGCTACTCATGGCAATCAGGTGGTTGAGCTAGGCCAACCACCATAACCCTTAACATCGGTACTTCTATCTAATACTTCCACATCGACTAGCTTAGTAAATGACAAGCTTCGTTTAACTTGCTTCTTTTTTACAATACATGAGGTGACTCTTTTAGGTTAAAGTCTTTTATCTTTGACATTCTACTCTATAACTGTCAATTTCTTAACCTTACTCTTTATTTTACTAATGAAATCAACAGTCTTCATTGAATCTGACTCTCAGTCCTTTTTCAAATTGAGGGACAAAAGGGCATGGGATAGAGGTGAGGGAGATGGCAACAAACCTAGCAACATAAATGGATGACTCAAATTCCTTGAACCCCTAATAAGATTTGACCTTGCACTCTAGCTTTTAGTGAAAGACTTGCAACACCTTGTCTCCTCTTATAGGATAAATAGAGATAACCTAGGGTCCAGTGGGAGGCTCAATTAGCTTACAAGAGGGTAAGGCCAACGACGATTGAGAAGAACACTCAAAATTAAGCCTTTGTTGGTTTAAAGAATAGGACAAAGGGTTTTTAATTTTTGTCAATGAATTAAGAAAGTGAATAGATGGCTTTGGGTGTAAAAGTTCTTACTGGCACAATGATAAAAGTTATGGGGTTAGGTTAGTTAATTAGGGTGTTAAGGGCTGATTAAGTTAAAGGTACAAGGGTTTAAATGAACCCATTGACTCAAGAGCTAACTTTGACTTGTCACATCATCCTTGCTTAAAACTCCTGTACTCACATTCTATACTTCTTGTGTCAACATGTTAACTACATCTAACTACCCATTCACTTCAACTGCTCCACTTCTCCTACTCTTGTAGCAACATGTAACAATACAATCTCTCTGATCAATAGTAGCTTTATTAGCCAAGTCGACAATTATCATTGGCAAAGCCTAAAAATTCACATTATCAACACCATAACCAGGTTATTCTACCTTCATCAACGACACTGGACCAAGATTACAATTAGGAGGAGCATGCAAGAATGGACCAAATTCCTTCTTGTCATTTGCCACAAAAACTCTCTTCTCACTTGCATATTCAACATGGCCTAAGCACCCACATACATAGTAGAAATTCGAAAGTCTTTCATAGCTAAAGGAGATCTATAGCTTATCTACACTACTATTACTAATCCATCTTCCCTTGCTTAAAGGATTGGATACATCCTATTTCACCCTTACACGTAGAAAGCCTTTGTGAAGTATGGAACAATCTTCCACTTCCACTACTTCTCTCGAGCATAAAGCTAAACGCTAAGCGTTTTCAGTAGTCAGCAAATGCAGTGGCAATTTGGATATTTGAACCCAAAATTGAACAGAAGAAAATTTGAGATACTCAATCTTCTTTGACATTTCTCATCTCTTGAGAATCATAGGACTACCCATTACAAACCAAGGTTCAACCGCAATTACTTTCTCAATGATATCTTTATTACCGATCTTGCATAAGAAAAGATCACTACGCAAAGGATTTATATCAAACGTCCTAAATCCTGACTAGGCCTTCAATAATATATTGCACATTGCATTCCTATTTGCTTGTTTAATTGACAATATTTTGCTAACTAAGAACCACTCATCTTTGGCTCTTTATGACTCTAGAAAGATAATATCTTCATCTTCTCCTTTGGAAATAAAGAAATGTGGTAGGATTTTGGAGGATGAAGCCATATCAGTCTATAGGACGTAAACTGTCAAGATAACAAAAAAACTAAATCACACACATTGATAGAGAAGTAGAAGACTAATTATATTACAAAAGGAATAGGATAGAACAATAAGTAACAAACTTTTTAATACACGACAAAAGGGCATAACAACTTGACAAAATGTTAACAACTATAGAAACTATGATTCTACTCAACTAAGGAAACAAAGGACTAAGACATCTAACAAGAAATTTGACATTAGATATGATTTAAGAACAAGACAAAGAACAAAGAAATCGGCTTGGAAAGCACTTTATTTTAGAAGTAGTAGAGTAGTTGTATCCCATAAAGGAGATAGAGATACAAAACTCCCATAACAAGAGGGCTTTTATTTTATTTTATTTTATTTTTTGTGCAGCTTAGTTAATTGAATCCCAATGAGTTAATGAACTTGATCGACTTGATTAAAACTTTCAATTTCAAATTTGAAATCTTACGATTCTTGGGGATTTGGTAATAAGTAGATATTTTTGCTTTCTCGTAATCAACAAACTTTCTAAAATGGCTTTAATAGAATATTAGCAAATGTTGCATTCACAATGCATGTGTCAAAATTTGATATATACATGGATGATTTAAAAAAAAAATGAAAGATAATATAAGAATAATCTTAAAAAATAAATGTAAGAAGAGGAATTGCACCACAAAACTATTGATAAAGTGAAAATATACATTAAAACTCAAACTTCTTTTACCTTTCCACAATCTAATATTGCTTATATACAATATCAAAGAAATAAAATTATAGTTCCTTCAAACTTTAAGACTATCTCTTAATGGCCTTTAATTACTAACTAGTAGATGTCTATACCCATTCGACTAGTGCTAAAAATTATAATTAGAATCCTTTTTTAAGGAAGAGTGAATACATATTTTTATGTCAGTACCATAAATAATTTCTCTTCATTATTTTTTATAGGATAAAAGTGACTTTAGGAATAACAGGTTGATCTTACCCAAGAGCTCACATCGATGGGAAGGTTTAGCACTTCGATGTTGGCTCTTCGCCACTTGGGTTTGTAGTATGTTACAAGGGTTAGGCTGTTTGCCCATTAAAGTGGAATAAATAATTATTTTATTGAAAAACTCTAATATATTGCTGTTTTTCAGGTTTATATTTTTGGTTGCCTACTTTTCCATGCATAACTAGTGACATAGCAAAGTATTAAGAGAAGTGGGTAATGTGGAAAGATGTAGGAGTAAATCATAGAGTAATTTTAGCAAATATTGGGAAGTGGGTAATGTGATGGTTTGATGGGGTTAAAGTGGAGTTCTTTATATGTTTACCAATCTCTTAAAAAAATTATACAAATACAAACTATATAAAAAAAATTACATAAATATCGTTGCAAAATCGCATGTTGTAAATGCAATTTTGTGACATTATACAAATGTTGCATTTGATAACTGTGATATTCGTTTTGTTGCAATTGATTTTGCAACAACAATGTATTGCCATAAAATCGCATCTTAGAGATGGGATTTTGTGACAATATACTTATGTCGCAATTATAAAATGCGACATTAGTATATTGCAAAATTATATCTAAGAGATGCAATTATATGATAGTATACATTTGTCACAATTGTAATATGTGATATTCTTATACTATGGCAAAACTGCATTTATGCGATTTTGAGATGGTATATAGGTAATTTTTTATATATGATTTGTGTTTTTATAATTTATTTTAAAAACGATGGACATATGTTACACTAGGTTAAAATGGTAATTAGAAACTTACTACAAAAATTAATTTTTATGTCATTGATAAATATATTCTTATTAAATTAATCAATAGTTAATATAAAAGTTTGTTTTGTTGTTATTTAATATTAGATTAAGGACTAAATAGTAATTTTAAAAATGGCAGTTACTTAAAGGTCTTTTGACTTAAATAATATGGACAATAAAATAAAATTTTTTCTCTCTTTACATTAAACTAACTTGTCAAATTTTATCTTATCAAATTTAAATTCTAAGCTATCCATGAGTTCTAAAATTTGTTTTGTAGAAAATTATGATTTTTAAATGTTTATAACATCATATGTTCTAAGATTTACCATTTTTTTTTTTTGCCTTTTTAAATATTAACAAAAAAATTCTTATGGAGAAGAGTTAAAAAAGGGAAAAAAAAAAGTGTCATGTGTCTCTAATAAAAAGCATAGTACACATCGAGTCTTGGTCTTTTTAATATTTGTTAGCTTTCATTGTGAATTGTGATGTTGCTTGTGTCATGGCTGTAGGAATGTGAGATGGTGCCTAAAATAAGGAGAAAAATAAGGAAATTGGAAGAGAAGGATTAGTTAAAGTTTTAAGTAATATTATTAATATTCTTTTTAAAAACATATAAGGCACCAAATTGGTAGTTATTAACAGTTAAAAATAAAATTCTTTTCTTTTCAAATATAATATGTGAATATGGTAAGTTTATTTGGCCAACAGATTGCATAAAATGTCAACATGTGAAATTTGTAGGGGTTATGATGGTCACGTGTATGATCTTGCACTTTTGATGATCTTAGAGAAATCTCAATTCTATGGTACATACAGTGATGTAATTAGAGAGAGGCATGGGAGAAGAAATAGACAATCTTAATAACAACTTGCGCTTATGACAAGTGAAGAAGTTCATATCAACGACTTCAATCTCATTGAGTAAGAGTTGCATATTCATCTACAAATCTTGAGTTTAATCCTTGATAGTAGAGTTTTGACAACATAATGACATTTGTTTGAATATTTTGAATTTCCAAAATGAGTAGTAGAAAGCACCTACTTATAGTTTTGGAGCTCATTTGCATCAATCGAATGACTCTAGATATTAACAAATGAGTGAACTCCCACGACATCCATTGAATCTCTTTAGTGATGGACGAAAGGCAAACTCCTCTATATATGTAATTTTCTACGGCTTATGGAAGCTTGGTGATGTGACCAGTGGTTCATTATATTGTTTTTGAATCGAAAAGGAGGATGTAGAGAGAAACATTAGAGAATAGAGATAAAGAATGGACATTTAAAGGAGTCCATTAGGGTATGACTGTATAGCACGTTATGCAACTATTGGATGTATATAAACAAAGCATGTAAGCAAGGACAAGGCATGGATGTTGAGGATGGTTAAACATGACATGCTTCTCTTGATACATGTTGTATATCATTTTTTTTTTTAAATACATAGTTGTATATTACAATACATGGTGTGTATTATATTTATATAGGAGTATGTTTAATTCCTTTGGTCGTATATCCTATATTTGTTACAAGACTTATTATTTCTTTCCTATTTTATCATTAAATGACATGGGGATATCAATATATATATATATATATATATTTCTTGTAAACACTCGATTATACTTATTGATTGTGGTTGAATCAACTAAAAGAGATAGGGTGGACTAGGCTTCAATTCCTTGGGGAGGGTTCAAATAAGCTTTAACTCGGTGAGCCCCTTACCTGTTGTCAATAGCAAAAAACCCCTTATGAATGTGTCCATGAGAGCTTTCGGTTGCTTAAGTCAATAAGGAGGATAGAGAGATAGAGATTAAGGGTTAGTCGAGTACTGCCAATCCTTAGGGATGGTGCTCGAGTGTAAAGGGGTTTTTAGTACTAAAGGGGATGTTAAGTGTGTGAAGGTTTGAGAACTGGATTTGAATCCCCTTACCTATTGGCCTCTTACACTATTTATAGTGTAAAGGGGTACAACTACTTGGGCATGTGTTGGCTTAAGACTCATATGTACTAGCAGTTGGCAGGGAATATGCACTGTGGAGCTAACAAGGTAACTTTGGGAGTTAGTCAGCTATGATCACATTGGTAGCCATGTTTGTAATTTGAGGATCTGACATCTTCGGGCTATGTCTAATGTGCTGGCTGTACCATGAATATCAAGCTGTAATTAATAAGTCGAGACAGGATGCTGGTGTTAGAGATAAAAAAGGGCAAGGAGGTAGGAGAGAGGTAGCACGAGTGCATCATGAATGGAGAATTAAACCCTAAAAGGAGCTCACGGGGGTAAGGAACATTCTTTCTCCTTGTATTTAGACTAGGTGGTGGAGTGATCCTTCACATCACGAGCTCGGCTGACCTATTAGTGGAGTCCTCAAATGCAGGGTGAGCTTAAGGGATGGTGCTCACAAGAGTAGTCATTTGAGTCCTTGGGATCAAGTGTTCTGAGGATGGATCTCCACTAGGCTTGGAGATGGTAGAGATGCTCGAATGGGTTTGAATACTTGAAGGAGGTAAGGAGTTCAATCCTTTAAGCACTAATGGGCCTTTAGAGCTCTTTATCTAAGTTGAGCCTCAAGTTAGGCCAAAATTAGGTATCAACACTTGCCCCCCTACTCTCCTTAATGTCGAGGATGTAAGGAGAGCAGGTCTACTAGAAGGGCTAGTTCGAGATAAGGAAAGATTCATTTTAAGCTGGGAACCTACGTCCATCGCTTGGTAATGTGACGTTTGACAAGACTTGTTGTGTTATTATTGAGCTTGATTTTTTAGTTTTTTATTTCAAAATTTCATTTCCCATTTTCCAATTAATACTAAACCCTAACCCATTTAATATTAATCTTCGATTAGAGAAATTAGGATATTCCGATTCTTTTTTTAATTAAAAAACTTTTAGAGTCGCTACCCAACTAGAGTTGGGAAAAAAAAGAAATCATAATCAATTGGGTGAATTGACTACGATTTAGCTATTGGTCTTTGATTTCAATTTGATAAAAACCAAAAGGTTTTGAATTCGGAGGCTAATTTATTAAACCATAACAGGTACCACTATAGATTTTCTGAAATTAGGCTTTTTCATCAAAATTGTCTTTTTTCAAAAAAAAAAATATTTTTAAGAAAAATAAAAGCAAAAAGAAAATAATAAAAAAAAAAACCTAAGTCTATAAATTTTAACATCGCCCCAAAGGTGTTAAGGTGCCTACATACCTGCTAGTCAGGATCAGATGGCCGTTGTTCTTTCTAAAAACTCTAGTGTATTGGTTTAAATTAATTTTTGAAAATCGACCAAGTTTAAGTATTTATCGGTTTAATTTATTCAAAAAAAATCTAAAGGGGTCTTAACTCTTGAGTATTAAAAGAAACTCTGTAAAACGTCCTAATTGTTTTAAAGGGTTTTTTAGTAATTTTTATTTCTAAAAAAACATAATTTTCTAAATGAGAAAAACTAAGGTTAAAAACCTTAATGCTAAAAAAGAATTTCTTAAGCTAATGTATTTTCTCTTTTGTAAAACAACTACCTAAGCGAATCAAAACAAATAAATAAATATAAGTAAACATAATAATAAATAAAACATAAAAAAATTAATTAATTTAAAGATTTTTTTTATATTTTTATCTTTGGAAAATAGTTTTTTTTTTTTTCTAATTGAAAAACTCTAAAATCATAATGATGAAAGTCTTAAGCTAGAAGTTCATTTTTTTTCTTTCGTATGTTCTAAAGTCGACTACTAATAAATCATTAAACAAATAAATAACAATATAAATAAACAAAAGAAAGAAAAGGTAGAAAAAATAAGAAATAAATAATCAAAACCAAAGCAAGAGTTGGACCTGGACTTAGGTTGAATTTGGATTGAATTGCGACCAGTTTGGATTGGTATTCTATTGGCGATGATGGAGTATTGAAGTTGTTGCTAGCATGGACGTTGCCACTGCTGTCTATGCTGCTATTGCCATTATTGCTATGTTGATAGTGATGAATGAAGGAGGATGGGGACAAGCGAGAGTGAGCAGTTTGCTGTATAGCAAGCGAAGATGGTGCACAAGTGTGTGAGTGAATTTTGTATGTAGTGGACAGCATGGTGCAGTCGATTAAGAAGTTGGTTTCATGCTATCGATGATGGCACAGCAGCTGTTGGTGTTGTTTACTATGAGTGTGTGAGCGTACGACCACTATTGTCCATAGAGATTAGATCTGTGTCTACATATAGTAAGTGGGTATTGTTTATGATCAGTAGACAACGTATTGCTACTATGGTTTGTGTGGTCGTAGACATTAGGTGTTATCCTGAGTTGGCGTAGGGTCTTCATGTGATGTGTTGCTGTATTGGTGAATTATGTTTAGTGAGGATGGGGAAAGTGTATGTAGTATGTGCAAGACGTGCAAGTAGGTGTGTAGCTGTGTAGTTGAGCTATGGAGTTGCGTGTGTGAAGAGGACAATGTGTGTTGCGTGTCGACTTATGTTGGATGTAGATGTTAGGGGGCTGATTATTGTGTTGTAGGTTGTGGAGTTTGATAGTGGAGTGATGATTGGGCTGTTCAACATCGAGTTGAGGATGAGTGTGCTACCGTATTCGTTGGTGCTCATGTGTGTTCTGCAGTAGGCTGTTCATGAAGTGGATGTGCGGAGTGAGGATGATGAAGGTGGGTGGTATGTGCTGCTTGTTACAGTGTGTGACATGCTCGAAGTGTGGATGTGCTGTGTTTTATGCTATTCACATGATCATGAAGTGTTGTGACTGTACGTTGAGCGGTGTTGGAGCGTCGTCAGTGCTAGCCACATGTACTATAGTAGATGCTCAAATTGCTCTTGTAGCCTAGAACTTGTAGAGCAGCCTTACAAGCTATTGTCCATGTTACTTGAATTAGTTGTATGAGGTGTGGGTTCATTGAAGAAGAGGCCAGTGTGTAATTATCCTTCTTCTATGCTGTGTGATCAATATTTATAAAGTTCGGAAACAAATTTTAGATCATATCAATCCTAATAGATTTGAATCTTTTACATCAGTTCATATTCGATTTGAGAAAAATCAAATTAGATTCAAATTTTTCATATCGATTCAAATCCGATTTGATAAAAATCAAATTACATTTGAATCTCACAAATCTTTATCACATTAGATTCAAAATATTTAATAAGATTTAACATTAGATTTGAATCTTGTACGCTTAACCGATATTCATAAAGTGAAAGAAAGAATTAAAAGATGCATGCATGCTTGGTGAGATTCGAACTCATGACCTCAAGCTAACCAATGCTAATGTTCAAGTACTTATTCATTAGGCTGTTCGCTTATGCCTTAATATTTAGTGTAATTAAATTATACTTAAACTACGTGACTCTCTAAAGCTATTTGAACCGATCTAAAACTAAATTGATTTACCTTAAAACATTTTACTTTCTAAAAATCTATTTTTCTAAAAAATATTTATAATTTTTCTTTTTTATTTTTATTTTTATCATTTTTCAATTTATTTATTTTTTATTATTATCTTTTTATTTTTGAATTAGGACCTGTTTAAAAAACAAAGATAAAACTATAAGGGAGGCAAAAATTTGATGTCTACAGTTATATAGTAATGCTTGGCAAGATTGATGCAATCATTGGGTTGCTTAAGATGTCATGATAATCTTTGGGAAGAGCAACGTGCAATTATGATCTTCTTGGAAAAGGCTATACGTGATACGTCTTTAAGGTTGTACATACGAAGAAAGCACCACAACAAACGAACTGAAAAGGAAACAAAAAAGAAACTAACAAATCTTGAGTTGCTATCGAATGGATATGACGACCACTCAATCCTACTCGGCCTATAATTCGCTAGATATGACACATCGGTTTAAATCGAAGGGTCACTCGCCACTACTCCTTACTAAAAGGGAATAGATAAGAGTTAAGAGATAACATGAACACTAAGGTTTCTCAAATAAGTAATTCTGTATTAGAAGCTGAATTAATATGTACAAGGATAGTGGGGGTTTATACATCCATTTACAGGGTTGCTTTACGTGTATGAAAAGATAAGGGTATTCTATACTAAGTTACGTAAGACATACTAAAAGGGGTAAAAGAGGTGAAGAATATTCAATATGGAAAAGAAAGAATTATTATAGAACATTATGCCAGAAGACACGTGTCGCTTGGTGGATGGACATTAGGGATATGTTATAATGTAGGTGGAAGCAAGAATGCGTTACAGTTAGGGGCTGACCTGATTTGGATCAGGTCGGGAGCCAATCATCTTAGCAAAAAGGTCAACTATCTTGAAGTTAGATGCCAGTGGGTCAGGTTAGTAGCTCGGCTCGGCTAGTTTTGGGCTATCTTTTGGATTAGGACTTCGTTGTTGGGTAGGAACATGTTGGACATACGTGAGGATCTGAGAGACAGGTTGGCAGGAGGTTGGATCAGGATAGGAGTCCCCATCTCGACTATGGCTTAGACCTAAAATTTTTCGTGCGAACCCTTGAAGTCTTCTAGCTCGGCTTCTTCTGATTGATCAAAGAGGTTGATTCCTATTAGTATGCATAGGGTGCCAATGGGCACGGCCATGTCAGTAATCTAAATACGTAGATCGATGTAAGCCATTCTTAAAGAGTGGGATACGTAGACAGTCAGGAGGTGATGCACATCTTTACTATAGGTACATGCTTCGATAGTGGAGAAAACTGTTTGTCTCCTTCTTAGATTTGCTTATATAAAGGGGATATCTATAGCCTCATTTTTCACTTTTCGCTCTCAAATAAGAAGAAAGTCTACAAAATTCCAATTTGCAAGCTTACTTTCTAAGCCTTTCCTTCTTTATTCTCATATTGATCATGGCTGATTAAAGCACTTCAAATTCTCAAGATTAGTCTTTAGGTGCCTCCACTTCGAGAGAAATTGGTAGGGATTATAAGGAGAAACTCCTCAAAGGGGGTGGTAACCCTAATCCCCCCTCCCCCTACCACTCCCCACACCACAGCGAAGGTAGCAATGGCTGATGAGAGGCCCAGG
Source organism: Lumnitzera littorea (assembly GCA_024138015.1). NCBI lineage: Eukaryota > Viridiplantae > Streptophyta > Magnoliopsida > Myrtales > Combretaceae > Lumnitzera > Lumnitzera littorea. The sequence goes on from JAMXBB010000003.1 coordinate 44,649,553, forward strand.
GTTATGTTTACGTGGGAGTAAAGGAGGATCTGGGTTATTAAGAGGCCTCGAGATGTGTATGCCATGGATGGAGAGGAGAATGAAGAAGAGGAGCCATTGCACATTACAAACTCTAATAGTAAGTCATGTGTTTGTATGTTATTTGTTGCGAATGACGAGAAACTAAGGCTAGTAAATTGAGTAGTGAGGAATGTACCCGGGTGGCAAGTAGAGTTGCCGACGAGGGTGAGAGGGCCTTCGAGGTAGGTGACGAGCATTCATTCTCCATGTATGCAAAGCCGTATGGGGTGTGACTGTAGCTATGGCTACCATTTTCAAAATTCTTAGTTGAGGTCTTTAATTACTTCAGGATTGCCTCAAGCCCCTTAAATGTGAATGCTTGGGTATAGCTACTTAGGTTTAAGTTGGATTGCTTATAGATTCTTCAAAGGCTAGTAGCTTATCTATTTAGGCATTTGTTCCATATGAAGAAGGTTATTAACGGTTGGGTGTATATCACTAACCAAGGTGGGTCGCTAAAAGTGTTCGATGGTCTTTCAAACAAAGATGATCATTAGAAAGAGCACTTTTTCCATATTCGGACATCGATGAGGTCGAATTTTGCAACAGCTTGGATGATGTTGATTTAGGTGTCCCTAGTTAACTATTTAGGGGCTGAGGACAATGGGATGAAGGAGGAGTTGTTGGATCTTACCAACTAGAAATAGCTTTGCCCTATGGCCACTATTTGGATGTATATCAATGGTGAGCCTTTCTATTAAATGGAGATAGGTATCTCTTAATCTTTGCTAAGGAAGAGAGGTTAGGTGTCTATTGTGTTATGTCGTCGTTATAGTAGAGGATGTAAGCCCTACTATTTAATGGGCATATGAATCAACTAAGAGTACTTCTCAAAGATTCTCATGGATCAACCAAATTAAGAATTTAAGTTTATATTTAAAAATGAGCTTAGTTTTTTAATTCAAAAGTTCACTATCGATAAAAACTTGAATTTGAGAACAATAGACTTAAAGTCACCTAAAACCCTAAACCCTAAAATAATTAGGAATTATAACCCTAAATGACTAATTGAGAATTTAATTTGAATAATTTTATTCAACTTTAGAAAATTTCATAATTTTATGAAACTTGATTTAAGAACTAAACTCTAAAAGAATTACATATAAGACAATCCTCTTATTTTCATGCATAAGCCGTATACATATGGATAAGTAAGCTAACCAATCACATTAAATAACTTCTCAATTGAAAGTTAGAACCAATTATCAATTGATAACCTATCAAAAGCTAGTGATAAGGCACTTTCCATATGTCATCATAACTTATATTATATAAGGACAAGTTATCACATTATTTTATTAATTTAATTTTCAAACAAGTGACAATACAACACAATACCCTAAAAAGACACCCTAATGGCTGGTTGTAAGAAGAGGTGAGGGGGTGCATTCTTTATCATTTACCCATCAATTAAATAGTCTTACACATCTACTATTCACCTCTTAATACTTACATCATCTAATCATGTCAAAGAGTGGCTTCTGTGCATGATAAAAGACAACTAAATGAGGCTTGTTGGACACACTTCACATACCCAACAAAACTATCACACTCTCTCCTCTTTTCCCTCATCTTTCATTTCCCTTTTCTCACTTCAAACACAAAACAAAAGAGGAGAGCCAACCCCACAAAATCTATACATTACCGCCACCTTCTTTTGCTTCTACACTTACGGCACAAACATTGTTTTGTTGCCTTCTTTTGTCAACTTCAAAAGCCATTTTAGGAGTCTTTAGAACATCCCCAAAACCTACCTTAACAATCAAGATCTTAGTTATTAAAAGAACTTGCAAGAAGAGGAAGGAAAATAAGGAGCTAAGAGGACTCTTAGTTGTACAACCACCCATTTTTATGCTTTAAGGATGAGCAAGTTTATTTCCTTATTAAAGTGCTTTAGTATACCATGTTAGGAGACCATATTTTCGTAAAGATATTGGCATGAATATAAGGTGATAAAATAGCTAGATTACTTTAAGAAATAAGCTTATGAATCTCTCACATAAAAGTTGAAATATGAGCATGCTAAGTTGGTATTTTGTAGGATACATGTCTAGTATTTAGAATAAAAGTTTGTAAGTTAAGAAAATCATGAAATATGTGTATGGAAAGGGAAATAACATGCTGGATGTGTAGATTATGTGGGATATTTAGATGTTATTCTTGACTTTATGTGGTTACATATGCTTAAATCTAGTTTTAGGTGAAGGAAAATCTATTACATCAAGTTTTTATGAAGAAACCAACTTTTTGAGATGTGAACTATGGCATAGAGTTTATGATAAGTATGTGATTTATCATTTTTATGTAGTACATAAGTTAAATAATCACCTCATGAAAGAGAAGATAAATTGGAGTTGGAGTACAAGTAGTATAGGTTTATGATCTAACACCTAAACTTAAGGAAATAATAAAACAAGTTGAAAAACCAAGTTGGTGAACCTGAACCAAACCATCGAGATCTAGAACTACAAGAAAAGATCATTTAAAATATGATAAAACCAAGTAAATAAAGTGAAAAGACCAACCAAAGCAAGTAAAACAAGTGTATAAAGCCTAAAACTTAAAGCAAAGCCTAAAACACTCAAAACAAGCTTAGAACTCCAAGTTGGGCCTTTACCAAATTTCTGACCAGCACCTAAATCACTCAAGAAAAGTTGTTTTGAAACCCATAAGAAGCCTACATAATACTCCCTAAGCCTACCAAAATGACTAACCTTAGTTTAGACAAAAAACAAGCTTATTTGATAACTTAAGGCCACATAAAAGTCCAAGAAGATGTAGATAGCACTAAGGCCATAAGATAAAGATGAAAATCTAATCTTAAAGGGTATTTTAAGCTTAGAATAAAATCCTAAACCCAAGCCCAAAAGATTCCCTAAGGTAAAACAATCATGCTTAGTTTTGCTTGTAGTGTAATCACACTTAAATTTATGAAATGAACTTGAATTCTTATGGGATATGGAAAATGCACGTATATTGTATTATGATTGAATGCCATGACTTGCTAATAAGATAATAATGGGTATTGTTGTGATAATAGTATGCATGGATTGTATGGAATGAAATTGCTTGATCACAATGGAAATTGAATTAATTAAATATTCAACTAAGAAATTCAATAAGTCATGCATTTCTCATATTTGCATTATAACTATATCGACGACCACCTCACGCAGAAGATGGGAAGAGGCTTATAGGAGCGGGGTCTTCTACTAGGATTAGGTAAATGTGCCATTTATATTACTGAGTCTCTGTCTTAAGCTTTCGGGCTTACTAGGCACTAGAGGATGCTAACCGTTAGTGAAAGGTTATATCTTGTGGCTTTAGCTTAAGGCGTGTGATGTGGATTGTGGAGGCCACCATATCGCTAGACTTGAGAATTTTGGCTTAAAATTTGATTGTTGAAAAAGGAAAGTATATTTTTCGTATAAAAAGCAAAGTATATATATAGATATATATATATTATGTATTTGTTTGAGTTGATTTGAGTATGTTGGTGCAAATGGAATAAAAACCTAGGTGCTAGGACCTGGTTAATGGTTTATGTCGGTTAATTATCTCCAACCTCAACTACAAGGGCAAAATTCTAAGTTGCATGTAGCTCCTAGATCGCTGCATGTATTGTTTAGCATTTTGATTGTTCATGCATTAATATGTTATGCATTTAAATGATATTGTTTGTTTGGCATGATAGAGGGATTTACTCACTAAGTATAAACTTATATCTTGATAGATTTCTTTTGTTGCAGGATCATCCTTTTGTTCATCTAAGCTACGGAATGCTCGAGGTGAGTCTCACGCTGAGACGGGGTGTGGGTTTAAGAAGAGAAGAGAGAATTTTTGTGTAAATAGTGAATTGTAAATATATTTGCTTACTTAGTTAGATTTTTTTAATTCAAATTTTCTTAGAGTTTCAAGTACATTGTAATATTATTTTGTTGTGGAATTTGATGATTCCATACCCTAACTTTAGTGTTTTTGTAATTAAATATTAATTTTAGTCATCTCACTTGATATTACTTATCTATGGGCTTGATGGTGATATGGAGTGAAAGGAGCCTTGTGTGTTGTATTAAAAGCTTATGATCAACAAGGGGGTTGATCGTAGATCTTTATGTAGTATACGGTAATCTACTACGACAATGATACTATTTAGGTCGTGATAGGGCAAGTTGGGCCTACTCATTCTTAGTTTAGTAAGTGTGAGTACCTTCTTCTGATTTATTGTCTTAAGCCTCTATTTGTGAGCACATCTATGTAGGTGGCTTTGAAGGAGGTGAAGTGAAAATTGCTCACTATTCGAGACAAGCATATGAGGGAGGCAGTAAAGGTTGGTAAGAAGAGGAAATAGGCAATCGTAGAAGGGGATGGGGAGAGCTAGAAACCTCACTCTAAGAAGAGTATGAAGAAGAAGAAGATTAAGCAGTAGAACATTCCAAAGGTAGTGTGGAATGTAATGGATGGTCTTCCTATGGGCATTATTATTTCACGAAGTGGCAAGGGAGCTTAGGGGTGTGTGGTGGCTGTGTTTAGAGGTAGGGTTGGCTGGTTTTGCGAGTTACAGAGCCTTAGGGGGTTAAGGTTGGTGGCTCGGAGGGTAGTAGTCATGCCTAGGAGCAATATGGGGACTCTGAGGCTATCCCTTAGGATACTAAGGTTCAAGCCATTGATATTCCAGATGATAAGGAGCCCTTGCCGTTAGCATTTGGGGATAAGTAGCTAGTCATGCCACAGGAGCCTGAGCCTTTTGTAGACTTAATTGTAAGGCTCATATAGTGGATGGATTAGCTTTAAGCTAAGTTTGGGTGCTTTTTTCTAGAGAAAAGCAACTAAGGCTTCTATAAAGTTGTTTAAGAGGCATAACAAGATGAGCTGCTATTGTTAATTTTATCTTTAAGTGTTATCTATTGCTCGTTTAATTGAAACCATGTCTTTACCTTTGTTAAAGTGTATGATATGTTGGAATATGTGCTCATGTACAATTGTGAGTACTAGCGATCTAAGAGGGATAGAGTGAGGGTTAAGGTAGAAAGGCTTCATGAGGAACTGGAGGAGGAAAAGAAGCAACTTGGTGACCTATCAACTACATATGAAGATTTGGAGCGACAGCATCGGGAGCTTGGGTAGTGAGTTAGGAAGTTGAAGGTTAAGCCCAAGGAAGCCCAAACCTTAGCTAGGGCCTCTAGAGAAGAAGTGGTTAAGTTATGGTTTGAGCTTAAGGGTGAGGAGAAAGAGCTAGAGGGAACTTAGGTTGATTTTCCTCTAAGGGAGGCCAAGCTATTTAATGGGAAGGGTCTGTTTATAGAAGTGAAGTGGCAACTTTCTTCAAGACCTTGAACACCCCTCATGGAGAAAGCTGTAAGTAATGTCAACTTTGCATTGGTTAAGGAGGCTCGGAAGCAGGTCTGTAAGCACTTCCTAAGAGTAAACTTGACCTTCTTGAATTGGCTCAATGACTCGGAGGTTGCTATTGGTGGAGGAGAGGAGGCATCTTCTAAGGGCTTTGTTAGGAAAGCTCTGGCAAAGCTAGGGGTAGGAACAAGGAAGATGGGGGCAATGAAGAAGAGGAAGAGAATGTGGCATTCAATTTTGCCAAAGGGGCCTTGTTTTATGTTTTTGTAAACTCTTTGTGTAGCTTGAGCTTAATTCTCATTTCTCTTATTTTGGGGGGGTTGGGATGCCAGTGCACTCGTCCCTCCTCAGTCTCTTTGATGTAAAGGATTGACTTGGTTAATGATATCATCCTTATGTTTAGGTTGTCTTTATTCTATTCTTCTACTTTTATTACCTCTTCTTTCTTTGTTATATTGTTGTTCTCAATGCTAGAGTGTAGACTCAAGTCATGAAATGTTCCAAATCCCTTAGCGTGTTCATTCATAGTATGAGTTGAGCACTAAGGATGGTCATTTACTTTACTTCATTTTCTCTATCTCCTGACTTGTTCATTCTTGAATTCACTTAAGCATGATGTGCTTGGATCGTATGTTGTTTCTTTTATGAAGTGTGAAGTTGGTAGGTTAGCTCAGGTGGATCTCTATTAACATCATGTGATCTCTTGAGTAAAGTTACCTAGTATAGAGTGTAGGCTTGGCAATCATACAGTCTTGGGTAAAGTGCCTTCTAGAAGGCATTTAATGTGCCTACAGCGCATTGATGTTTCTCAAGGGGTTAATTAGGCTACCATCCAATCCAAGCTATTTGATGGGTGCTACGTGGACAGTTGAGGTTAACTTGGGCCCCCTATATACAAAGGGTACATAGGTCCTTTGCTCTTTGCTTTAGACTTACTCCAACATTCTTTTGTTAAGACCTGATATTTTCTTTTGCTTCACTGTTATGCTCTAAAGTGGTATAGTTGTAATAGTCCTACCATGTAAACTATTCTAGGATAGAAGTTGACCTTTTAGCGGCTATCTTAGAGCTGATTTACACAAGGCGTTAATGACTAACTCACTTTGAAGAAAACACTTTACAAATTAAATGTGTTATTTGCATGTGGAAGTATAAAAAACATACATTAGGATTCCAATATCCTAAGTAATATTTACATTATTTACTAAGCTAACCTTACTTAAATAATACATGGTTGAATATTTAGAAGATTCCAAAATAAAAGCTAAATCTCATAAATGTATTTGATTATCGATTTTTTTCCTCACTCTCTAAGATCTAGCAGTAAAGTAAGTAGCTTAGGGATAGTTATATTACGGCTTCTTAATTAGCACCTATAATAGTATATATAAGGATGTGAGCAACCAACCACTCAATAAGTTGGGACTGATACATAAGATTATACATCAAGCACAAATAGGGTTATCAACTAATTATTTTAATGCAATGCAATAAACAAATGCTATCACAAGATATTTTTTTATCTGTCGTGAGATTAGAGAAATTACACTCACTCTAATCTGATTTGAGGAGTTTAGCACACATTTTAATAGCTCACAACTAAACCTAATTTTGTGCAATGGAGATACTACTTCTCCTGCGACTACCTTTGAACCACTACCTTTACCCTTACCGTAACCTCCTCTTCTAACACTTAGTTTGACTAAGGATGAAGAAGTGACCTTTATGTTATCCAATATTATACCTTTCGAAAGGGTTAGTATTTGGCCAAGGAACCTTAAACTTCTCCCTTAATAGGTTGAAATACTTGATCGGTTAATTTTACAAGCCATATATTATTAATTCCAATTAAGATAATAAGTCCATATCACACAATACCAAACAATTACAAACCAGTACAGCAAGCTAATAATATACAGTACATTCAATAATATGCATATACAAGCATGTACACAATCAAACTACCTATAGGGACAAACAAGTATAACCTTAAGCCTCTAAATAGTAAGAAACAGTACTCAAAATACAGTTATATATTGATCTCAAACTTACTTGAGTGCTACTCGCTATAGGCCTTCATTAATGGTCCCTATAATAAAAATATTATTTTAGTGTTCATTTAACTATTATTTATATTTATAGACTTTATTCTATAAGTAAGATTATTATCTTTAGTTGAGGGTTTTACTATGTCTAATTATTCAGGTTTTTAAGTCTCTTATAATTATCCCCATTTTGAGTTATGTTTTGAATTTGCTTTTTATGCTACTTCTGATTCAACCTCTAAATCAATTTCTAGTTTATCTTTTGATTACCCTTTATTTGTAATCTTCTAAATGTCTTTGACCCTTTTTTTTTTTTTCCTTATAGTTTATCCAGGTAAATATAACCTTCAGTTCATATTTTGACTAACTCTCTAATATACTTTCATTAGCTTTAATTTTGATTTTACTTCTAAATCAGATTCTAATTTGGGAAATGTCCATATTTTGACACAACCACTTATATATATATTTATATATGTATAAGTTTTAAATCATTAGTTTTAGTTTAAGATTATAATCTTACTCAATTATTCAAGTCTATATTTCTTATAACCAAGTTAGTTTTAAACTAGTTTCTGAAGTAGATTCTACTTTAGTTTCTAATTACAGTTTTTGATTTGTACACTCTCAAAAGTCCTTTCGAACTAATATGTGAATTTCATCTAGCTACACTTGGGTATCCTAAACCTTCTATCTAGCTCCTAACTAATATTTTAGTTAGTATGGTACACCATACTCCTAATTTAACTACCGAATTTATTCTTGGTATAAGAATAACTTACGTTTTTCATATAAATTCCTAACTTTATATTCCAAATTAGTTTTTACTATTCTCCTATTATTATAATATTATCAATTTAACTTAACATTTTCCACTTATTTAATCTTCCTATTTTACATATTACCTATTACTAGTTAAATTACACATAAAGCATACATCTAATATCTTCAACATTATAATTATCATCTCTCATCATCAACTAACATTCTAATACAACTAATTACACCCTAAATCATAATTTATACCAACTTAATGCTGAATCACAAAATTGACTTAAAATATATCTTTTTACCTTTTTTCCTTTTGTACATATTTATTACCTAATATGCATAATGCATAAATCTACACCTCAAACTCCATAAATACCATCCTACATCAGCAATTATCATCTAAAAATATCTAATTACATACTAAATTAGAATTTTCACCAACTTAGCGTTAAATCACAAAATTAAGCCCAAATATTGCCTTTTATGTAAGGTCTAAATATGAAGCAAAATTTTAAAAAAATTAATTTTTATATAATCTCTTCATAGTACTGACATATATATCCCAAATAGTTTACACAAAAATTTTGAGGTCAAAACTACATAATTAAGATTATTTAAATCAAAATAAAAAACTAGCTTGAGCTTACTGATTTCTTAAGAGTAGGATATCTTGAGAACTAATATTATCAAATTAATATTTTTCTCTAAATCTACATAGAAAAATATCCCAAAATATCAAATTTCATAATTTTTCATAATTATTTGATATTTTTAATAAATTAAACAAAATTAGAAGGAAAATAAAAACTTACCCACGTTGCTAACTCCAACCCCATCATTAGTTGGTGTGGGTGTTATCTCCACCATCTAGTGGTAGTGGCCATTCACTCTTAGGTGGTCGTCAAGCATGCGTTCACTTTATAAGCTCTATTTGCACTCTAATTTTTCTAATTTTTTTAAAAATACTCTCTTCTTTCTTCTTAATGTCTCTTAATTTTTTTTAAACTCCCAAGTGAGCAAAATGAATTATGGAAGATGTTTCTAAATTCAGAGTAGTGTCTAGGGTTTCATCTTGAATTTCTTTTGTGTTAAGTGTCCTTTCTACTTTTCCTTTTTACTTTGTATTTGGCCTAATTCTATTTATTGACTTTTCCCCATTTAATCTTAGCTTCCCATGCCCATTTCTTGACCATTCTACACTTTTTTACATTTTTCTTGATTTTTTAATGAATTTTCCTTAATTAATTGGTATTATTTTAGTATATTCTAGGTAATTTAAATAATTTCACATATTTTTATCTATATGTAAATATATATATATAGTATAAATATATACCCTTAAATATTATTTATGTTATTTTATAAATTTTAGTGTGCATATAATTTATCTTTATCGTTCCTTAATTATTGGAACCTGTTTTACGCGTTTCCAATAAATAACGAGTAATATACATATAATTTAATATTATAATTTTTAATTATTTCATTATTTATTTTTTTTAAATCCAAACTCACATAATCATTTTTACTAATATTTTTAACTTCGTTGTAAGATTTTGGACTCGATCGGACAACTTACTCAATTGTCCTAAATTTTACATATCGAATCTTGAACACCTGGTTATGAGGCTTATATTTTCACCCCCCTTATAAATACTTTCGTCCTTGAAACTACTAGATATCTATATATTACTCAATTAACAAAAATGATAGCTTATATTCTTTTACTATCTTAAAAATCAGAAGAGCCACGAGTAATGTTTTATCTTTGCTAGTTTTGGTTCCTAAGTGTCTTCTAATTCTAAACCTTTGTCCTATTATACCATCACATATTCCATTTCTCGATTTCCTTAACTTCTGAACCCAACTATCTAGAATCTTTATAGGTTGCTTGACAATTTTAAAATTCTTCTTCAATTTCTTAATCTCATTTTCTTCCCTTGTATTCCATACGTTGATATAAATAATATCTTATTTCATCACTGCAGTTCTCTAGTCATATTATATTATCTTATGATTTAGCTCTATAAACTTACAAATTCTCTTGTTGGTTTACCTGCCATTTGTTCTTTGTTTTACTGATTCCTGGGTTTTGCTTGTGATCATCAGTGGTTATAAGTTTACTTCATGTCATTACCCTTTCCTCTCATCTATAATCTTCTACTCACAATGACTATACTGTTACCATAGTTTCTCATTTGTTGCTTCATATAGCTTAGCATAGGATTAATAGAAGTAAATTTAGCAAATCTTGACTTTCCTTGATCTCAGATTCAAATGAGATGGTTAACATTGTAGGTCAACTTTATTTGACTTGACCTGACTCGATAAGAATGAATATGATTCTTGATTAATAGATTCATTAAGAGAGGTAGTATTGACAAGAACTCATTACTTAATAAGACTCGACATGACAGAATACACTTATAAGGTTGATAAGATAAGAGACTCAACAAACAAGAAATTTAACCCTCACAAATTTGCCATTCCTCTATTGGATTACCTATTGTAACTATTCATATGAAGGGTAATGTTGTTTCGAACCTTTCTTGTACCTTTGGTTATCTCAATAGATCTTCATTCTTAGTAATGTTTGTTAGTCATTTCCCTTTGATCACCATGTTCCTTCTTTTGATATAATTCATTTAAAGAAAGAGATATTATCCTGTCCAAAAGTCATACTTTTTCATTCTAGCATACCCTTTATGGTTGCTTAACTTTAGTAATGTCCGTATCATATCATGGACATAGAGACTTTCTCTAACTTAATCCAAAATTGATAACATTCTTACTGAAGTTATTTTAGAAGAACACAATCACTTCTTATAATTAATCAAAAAGTTCATGAATTTAGAGTTGTAGATACTTATTTTGATTAGTTCACTCCATCCTTCATCCCGTCTTCATAATACCCTATATCTTTTCCTCTTCAATTACTATAGATGTCCTTCAGAAAGAATTATTTGCACATGTAAATCTCTTACCCAATAGTTCCTTAAAGCTACTCCTTTAGCTTTTAAGGTTCCATTTGTAGTACCTTATACATGACTTCAATTGTAGGTTTAACCTTGGCTAACTTAACCATAAAGTTCAAATATCCACAAAACTTCTAATCATTTACTCTTAGTAACTTTTCTCTTAGATTCTTCTTTAATCATAATCTACAACTTTTCAGGTTAATATCTTCTCTCCAATATAAATTCTAAATGGATAGGTAACGATGATTCCAATCAACTTAAATTCTTTTTTTCCCACCAACTTCTAACTTGTAAGAAATAAACATCTTAGTATTAATATTATAATTGCATTTCATTCATTTGTATACATATATTATGTAATAATTGTACATTATTCCTATGATTATCAACCAATTCTCTTATTCATAGAACTTGAAGTCTAACTAACTAAGTTCAACGTACATGTCAATTATAATCTTAAAATTAGAGATTTGAATACTTATATTTCTAAAGTTCTACTGTGATTTTAGCTTCAACACCTAAAATTATTGTATAGTCATCATAATAATGTCCTTCCATCTTTTAGCATAATTCCCCTCATCATCTATCATGTCTTTTATGATAAGTATTTGAACAATCAAAATAATATTACTAGGTTCCTTCATTTCTTTAGTTCCTCCTCTTTATGCAAATAATGCTTTAGAAGAATATTCACTCTTTCAACATTGATGACTCTTAACCAATTCTATTGCCATACCTTTATAACTTTTGTAACTCTTACCTTACAATATTTCTCTTTTAAGTCAAACATGATATCCGAGGAAATAACATACTCCTTGTTCTAATACTTGATGTTTTCATTATTATCACTCAACTAAGACTAAGTGATAGTTCTTAATTAAAATTCATTACTTATCTCTTGACTCCTTGAAACTTGGATCCTTACATAGTTATCTCTAATTAGCATTTCTTATTCATCACTTCATTAATAGGGATAAAATTGCAACTTTCCAACTCAAAACACCTAATTAAACCAAATTTAATAAGGAGCAGTTTTCATACCATCTTCGTCTGGACACCATTATAGAAATATCCCATTCCAACTTACTACCAAATACTTGTTAAGTAATCCAATCCTTCCTTTTAATTGCCTTGCTTTTAAGTTTTCTTCTACTCATATTGCTTGCTTTCATATGATTGTACCATAAACCAATCTTTAATATTATAAAATCCTAGGGTTCAAAACTTTTCTCTCTTTATTTAACAATTAATCGACCTAAGAGGCCTATCTATCTTATCTTAGGATATCATATTGTTTAATGATTTCAAACAGCTTACCATTTCCTCAAGATTTTGTCCATACTCCCTTTTACATCTTAAGATCTTCTGTCTCCTCTAGTTCTTCCTATAATAAGGTATTAGATCATTATTCCTTATCATCATATCATAATAAGTATACCAATAAGTAATCGTCTTATAAAACTCTCTTCTTAGTGGGTTATGTCTTATTTAAATTGATCTTGGAATAGCCAAGAACTGTTTAATTGAAAGTCCTGATCTTCTTCAAACTTTTTGCTATAATTTCCATTTCCATTATCAATTTTTACTCATCTCACTAACTTATTTGCTTCACTTGTACTTGCCTACACTCTAAAGATATATGTCTTTGATTTATTATTCATTGAGGGCTAAAGGATTCATAACATGATTAGTTACCCAAAATGTATTTGATCCATTTACACCCTTAGCTACAAGTATATAAAGTGTTATAGACACCTTTGTCAAAATGTATAACCATATCCATCGAGGGTTTAGCAGAATGTCCATATATATATAAATAACTCACACAGGATTAACTCTAACATCTTAACAAAATATAACCGACTATCATAATATATCCATCATTCAAATCACCGATAATAACCATACATTCAAAAGATTTCCACCACATTTATCTTCCAGTTGAATCATCATTATTTCCATTTGTTGATTTAGTACTCTATACTTCCATAGGAAAATCCGAAATAGTATTTATTTTGTATATCTTATCATTACCAAACTCTTCAATGCTATTATTAATTATTATCTCTTATATCGCTTTCTCATTCTATATATGATCTACTCTCGAATTAGGTTCTAATTCACTTTCTAAATCAAATTCTGACTTTTCCCCCTCATTGTTTTATCTTTTTTAGGATTCGCTTTGACACCATGCTTTATTTCATCTTCTACTACACCATCTCATATTTATATCAAACACCAAGTTGATTTCACCTTTGGAATTCTATACATTCCTTATTCACTTGTAGTTTGTTAGGCAACAAGTTTAGGGTTAGATCTTTTTAACTTTATCTACTCCAATTGATCCGGAATATTATGGGAAATTAGTTAATAATCTTTTGAGAGTAACATCTAAAGATATGTGATATGCTAGTTGAATTACAAGTTGTATTAACAAGGTAGGGTCTCTCTCTTTTATCCTTACTAAAAGTATCTCACTAATGTTCCTAAGCCATAATCCCTTATTTTCCATCCATCTTTAATCAATGGCACATATCATAGTATCTCTATTATACTAAAAGCCTAAATTAATTTTAGTTAATATCTACGAATATCATCAATTACATCACATCCAATTAATGGACTTTTCCATAATCTTATCCATGGTATTAAACATATCCCATCTGACCATTCCTAAGAATAATTATCACAGCCCAGCTTTATATTATATAAGAGACTCTCCTCTATTTTACTTGAATCACTTTAACTAACTGTCTATTTACTGTGCGATCCTATAACTGGATTTAAGATCAATTAGCATTTATCTTAGTTTAGTGTTATAGTTACATTTTACTCTATAATTTATAGTACAATCCTTTACTATCACTTATTACTACCTACTCTCAATATGCTTCTATAATGTCTACTTCTTTTATTTATAATATTTCAAAGCGAGTTTACTAGAACTACGCTCTTATACTAACTTAAAATTGTTACACCTCGAAATGGTAGAGTCGTAATAGTTTCACCATGCAAAACTATTCTAAGATAAAAGCTGACCTTTCAGCTGCTATCTTAGAGCTAATTTACATAAAGCGTCCATAACTAACCCGCTTTGAAGAAAATGGTTTACAAATTAAATGTGTTATTTGCATGTGGAAGTATAAAAAAAATACATTAGGATTCCATTATTCCAAGTAATGTTTACATAATTTATTAAGCTAACCTTATTGAAGTAAGACATGATTGAATATTAGAAGATTAAAAAATAAAAGCTAAATCTCAAAAATGTATCTGATTATCGGTTTTATTTCCTCTCCCCAAGATCCAACAATAGAGTAGGTAGCTTTGAGATAGTTATATTGCCGCTTCCTAACTAGCACCTGCAATAGCATCTATAGGTGAGTAACTAACCATTCAGTAAATTAAGATAGAGACATAAGACTATACATTAAGCATAAATAGGGTTATCAACCAATTATTTTAATGTAATGTAACAAACAAATGCGACTGCATGACATTTTTCAGTTCATCATGAGATTAGAGAAATTATACCCACTTTAATTCGGGTTGAGAAGTTTAGCATACATTTCAACAGCTCACGATCAAACCCAAGCTTATGTAATAAAGACATTACTCTTCCTATAACTACCTTTGAACCACTACCTTTACCCTTGTTGCAACCTCCTCTTTTATCTCTTAGTTTAACTAAGGATGAAGAAGGGACTCTTATGTTATCCAATACTATCCCTTTCAAAAGAGTCGATATTTGCTTAGAGAACCCTAAATGTCTCCCTTAATGGGTTAAAATGCTTGACTAGTTTAATTTTACAAGCTATATATTATTAAGTCTAGTTAAGGTGATCAATCCATATTACACAATACAAAACAATTGCAAACTAGTACAGTAAGCCAACAATACACAGTACATTTAAGAACACGTAATCTTAAGCCTCTAAGTATTATAAAATAGTAATTCGAAATACAGTTATATATTAATCCCAAACTTATCTAGACATTCTGCTTGCTTGCTTAAGGTATGACTTACTAGCTTAAGGTATGACTTGCTACAAGTCTTCATTGAAGATCCCTATAATACAAATATTATTTTAGTGTTTAGTTAACTATTATTTATATTTATAAACTTTAATCTGTAATTAAGATTATTATCTTTATATGAGGATTTTATTATGTTTAATTATTTAGGTTTTTAAGTCTCTTATAATTATCATCATATTGAGCTAGGTTCTGAATTTGCTTTTTATGTCACTTTTGATTCAATCTCTGAATCAGTTTCTAGTCTAGCTTTTGATTACCCTTTATTTGTAATCTTATAAATGTTTTTTATCCTTTTTTTTTTCCTTACAATTTATCCAAGTGAATATGACCTTTGGTTCATTTTTTGACTAACTCTCTAATATACTTCCATTAGCTCTAATTTTGATTTTACTTTTGAATCAGATTTTGATATGGGAACTGTCCATATTTTGAGATAACAACTTATATATTTATACATATATATGTATGTATGTATGTATGTATAAGTTTTAAATCATTAGTTTTACTTTAAGATTATAATTTTACTCAATTATTCAAGCCTATATTTCTTATAACCAAGTTAGTTTTAAACTAGTTTCTGAATTAGATTCTAATTACAGTTTTTGATTTGTACACTCTAGGAAGTCATTCCGAATTAATATGTGAAATTCATTTAACTATACTTTAGTATCCTAAACCTCCTATCTAGAACCTAACTAATATTTTGGTTGATATAGTACACTCGCTCCTAATTTAACAACCAAATTTACTCTTGGTATAATAATAACCTACATTTTTCATATAAATTCCTAAACTTATATTCCAAATTAGATTTATAATATTCTCCTATTATTATAATATTATCAATTTAGCTTAACATTTTCCACTTATTCATTCTTCCCTTTTCACATATTAGTTATTACTACTTAAATTACACATAAAGCATACATTTAACATCTTCAACACTATAATTATCATCTCTCATCATCAACTAACTTTCCAAAACATCTAATCACACCTTAAATCATAATTTATACCTACTTAACCTTAAATCACAAAATTGACTTAAAATATAACCTTTTACCAATTTTTTCTTTTATACAAATTTATTACCTAATATACATAAGACATACATCCACACATCAAACTCTACAAATACCATCCCATATTAGCAACTATCATCTAAAAATATCTAATTACGTACTAAATAAGAATTTTCACCAAATTAACATTAAATTACAAAATTAAGCCCAAATATTACCCTTTATAAGATTTTAAAGCCTAAAAATGAAGTAAAATTTTAGAAAATTAATTTTTAGAAAATCTCTTCATAGCACACACACACACACACACACTAAATAGTCTACACAAAAATTTTGAGGTCAAAATTACAACATTAAAGTTATTTAAATCAAAATCAAAAACTAGCTCGAGTTTAAAATTTCTTAAGAGCAATATATTATGAGACCTAATTTTATTAAATTGATATTTTCCCTAAATTTACATAGAAAAATATCCTAAAATACCAAATTTCATAATTTTTCATAATTATTTAAGATTTTTAATCAATTAAATAAAATTGGAATGGAAATCAAAATTCACCAGCATTGCTATCTCTAGCCACCACCAGTCACCTTGCCATTTTCGACTAATCTAGGTGCTGCCTCCACCATCCAGTGGTGATGGCGATTCACTTCGAGGTGGTCATTAGGCATGTGTTCACCTTATAAGCTTTATTTGCACTATAATTTGTCTAATTTTTCTAAAAATACTATCTCCTCTCTTCTTAATCTCTCTCAATTTTTTCTAAACTTCAAGTGACCAAAATGAATTATGGAACAGGTTTCTAAATTTATAGTAGTGTCTAGGGTTTTATCTTGAAGTTCTTTTATGCTAAGTGTCCTTTCTACTTTTCTTTTTTTGGCCTAATTTTGTTTGTTGACTTTTCCTCTTTTAAGCTCTACTTTCATGCCCATTTCTAGACCATTTTACACTTTTTTAATTTTTTTTATAAATTTTTCTTAATTAATCAGTATTATTTTAGCATATTATAGGTAATTTAAATAATTTCACGTATTTTTACCTCTATATAAATACATATATGGTACAAATAAATACTCCTAAATATTATTTATGTTATTTTATAAATTTTGGTGTGCATATAATTTATCTTTATTGATTTCTCAATTATCAGAACTTGTTTAACGCATTTCTGATAAATAACGAGTAATATACATATAACTTAATATTATAATTTATAATTATTTAATTATTTATTTTTTCTAAATCCAAACTCATGGTACCACTTTTACTAATATTCTTAGTTTCGTCGTAAAATTTGGGGCTCAATTAGACAACTTACCCAATTACCTTAAATTTTATATATCGAAACCGAAGCACCTGATTACGGGGCTTACATTCATCATGAACAAATTGAGGATGATCAGAGTGAGAGATAAAGTATATGAACTTTGGTAGCGCCTTCATGGCAAAACCCTTAAGCACCGATTGAGGGATGTAATAGGTTGCCCGGTGATTAGGGGTGGCTTTTAAGCATCGATTAAGGGATGTAGATAGATCATTTGTCTCCTTATGAGGTGCTTAGGTATTCATTCGCCAACCACTATGGTGTTGGCATCATGGACGCTTGAGCTCCCATAGTAAATGTTCGAGTGCTATTTGCCGTTCATGATGTTTCTAGCCTTGAGAGGGCGTTCCCCTATCATTTGGGAGCATTCGACCTGAATCAGCTCTACAACTCCTTTAGGGGCCTTAGGCCTTGAGATCATAGCAAGCTACATGAGTTTACATGCTCTCTCGTACTGGTTTAATGTTAGCAACTATACATACCCTTGACTACTCGGGTGACTTCCATGAATCTTAGGCCATCGTTGGTTCTTTTTGGCTGCATATGTTAAGTAGGTCAGATGCCCCTGGGGGAGGTGGGTTTCCCTTTGAAGTTGTTGATGTCGACGTGGTAGTTAGGCATGTAAAAGGAAGAGCTCACTACCCCATCTGGCTGGATAGAATGGGGGCTTCTTGCTTAGCAATAACTATGGCAATAGAGGAAGTGCAACAAACGTATTTCTTGGAGATCATGGGTAATCGAAGTTAAGAGCAATTCATTTCGAAGAGGAGTCTCGTGTAGGTGGTTGAGTTGAAGTTGAGAGTGGACTTAGAGATCTAGTACTGAGTAGTAAACTAGGAATTGTCTTCGTGCCATTTTTCTTATATTTTGCATTTTGCTTTTGTATATACTAAAGGTTAATGCCAATTCGTAAAGCCCTATAATACCTCTTTATTTAATTAAATCTTGTGTTTTGTTTACACTTACTCACTTGATCTTTTATTCGACTTCGCACTTCCTCGCTTCTCTTTCTTGTTTCAAGTATGATAATTTAAGGAGTATGCAAATATACTACCTTTGCGTATGAAAGTTATTAGGACAATTTACATCCAAGGTCGAGTGGGTAATGTGTTCTTGGCTTTGAGAACTCCTCTATCTCTCAGACTTCATCGAAAAGGCTTGTCTTTAATGATAATTGGGGCCTTGATCCCCCATGATGTTAGTGTAAATACCAACTTATGGTAGGTGCTTGGAGATGAGAATCGAATGAGGGTAAGGGTATGATGAGAACCCGTGCTTGTGCTTAGTGCTAACCTACCATGTTAGTGTAGGTACTAACTGGGTGCCTATCCCTACAATGTCAGTATAGATACCAACTTAAAATGTGACCTTAGGGATGAAAATCAACTAAGTACAAGAGTGTAGTAAGGACCTATATTGGTGGTTGATGCTAGCTTGCAATGTTAGTGTAAATACCAACTTAGGGCATGTATTTAGGGATGAAAATCAACCTAAGCATAAGATAATGTGGCATAGGCTGCCAATAAGTAAAAAGAAAATTTAAACAAGTGCAAGGAACTTGTCATTGCATTAATGATGAAACAGGTTATAGATGTCTTGAGTACATTACAAGACTTAGTTGAAATATGGCCTTAAGTTATCTGCATTCTAAGTTTTAGAAATAGGCTACCTATGAAGGGTCTCCAAGCCGTATGCTCCTTTTCATGCTTCTTCCACAATGCGCACCGGGTCTTCCCAATTAGGGGTGTATTTGCCCTACCGATTATGTGAGTCAGTAGCCTTTAGTTTCCTGTACATTAGATCTTTGGGACAGAAGACCTTATGCCTTACTTTTTTGTTGTAATACCGAGCTATACGCTACTGATAAGCTATACCCGAGCATGTGTGATGTTATGTACCTCCTTGATGGTATCGAGGCTCACCTGGAGGGCCATGTGGTTGGTATTTACATTAAAATTCTGGACCTTACTTGCAAGTAGCTCGAGCTTGATAGAAAGGATAGTTTTTTATGCAAATGCCAAATGAAAGGAGATCTCCTCCATGGAAGTTTTGTAAGTTATTCAATACCCCCAAATTATATTGGAGAGTTTATTCACCCAACTACTTCCAACCTACTTAACCCTTTTCTTCAAGCTGCCAAGGATGATCTTGTTGATCACCTTAACTTGGTTGGTGGTTTGTGGGTAAGCAACCGAGGTGTAGTAGAGCCTTATGTTATGCTTCTCGTAAAACTCCTAGAACTTGTTTGTCAAACTATTTATTGTTGTTAGTGATCAACGCATATGGTACCCTAAAGTAGGAGAGGATGTGTATAAGGACAAAACGTTTTGTAGACAGGTTTATGATGGTTGCCACTACCTAGGATTCCACCCACTTGGAGAAGTAGTTGATTGTTACCAAAATGAATTTCCAACCTCTACATGCCTTTAGGAATAGACCGAGCACATCTAATCCCCATTAGGTGAATAGCCAAGTGCTTATCATAGGGTATAAGTTAGAGCTTGGTGTGTGGGAGATCGAGGCATACTTTTAGCATTAGTAGTATTTCTGAACTAGGGCTTTAGTGTCTTCCTTTGTTGTTGGCCAGTAGAAGCCTAGTCTTAGGGCTTGAATGTACAAGGCTTAAGAATGTATGTAATTACTACATGCTCTTGAATGGAATTCCTCTAGAGGATGGATGCCTTCCTTGGGTTTGAGGCACCAAAGGAGCGACATACTCTAGCCTCGTTGGTATAATATGTCATCAATGAGTGTGTAATTAGCTGAGGCATAGGCTAACCTCTTTGCTTCTACTCGATCTTTGAGCGGTACTTTAGTCTTTAGGTGTTCTATGATGTGATCCATCCAATAAGGTTAAGAATCCATTAATTGGATTTTAAGGGCCTCTTGCTCTCATCCTTTTATGTTACGCTTAGGGAGGTACTATTTGAAGAGTTGTTTGCCATCATCATGTTACGTAGGGACGATGGATGAGGATAACCTAGAAAGCTTATTCACTTCTAATTTTTCCACTCGAGGGATTTTATTAATCTTCCAAGAGGTGAACTCCACGAAGAGGCCTTGAACTGTTTGCAAAAATTTGATAATTGTTTCCTCCTTAGTCTTGTATTCTCTCTTTACTTGTTGGACTACTAACATAGAGTCTAAGTGGATATTTAGCTTCTCAATTTTAATGTCTTTAACTATCTTTAGCCTGGCAAAGAGTGGCTCATATTCTACCTTGTTATTGCTCATTAATAAACCAAATTTTAGTGCATAGAGTACCTTTATTCCATACGAGCCTTTTAGTGTTATGCATGCCCTACTCCCCCTCTTGACTAACCTACCTATCACCACTACCACCCCCACCCTCCTAAGTGGAGGATCCATCAACATGGAGAGTCTATGCTAAGATGTTGATGTCTACTTGTATTTCCTCCTCTCCTGCGTACTCTATAATGAAATTTGTGAGCACTTGGGCCTTGATCACCTATCATGGTCTGTACTTTACACCATAGGTGCTCAGCTTAAGGATGTACTTCACCATCTTGCTAGAGGTGTTAGGCCTTTGTAAGATAGCTTAGAGTTGCTAATCAATTAGCATAATAATAGGGTATGCTGGGAAATATGGCCAGAGCTTTTATGCAGTGATGACGATTGGAAGGGCAAACTTCTCAATCTTATTGTATCTAATTTTTAAGCCCTTGTAAGATATGGTTGACATAGCACACAGGCTTGTATTCTTGTCCATCTACTTAAACAAGGATTGAAGATAATGCTTTTTCACTGATAGCGAGGTAGAGATACAATTCATCATTAAGGACGGGTTTGGAGAGTACTGGTGGGCCCTTGAGGAACTTCTTCAAGTTATCAAACTGTTGTTGACACTGGGTTGTCCATTAAAACTCGGAAGGTTCTTCAGTAGCCAAAAGAATTTTGAGCGCTTCTCAATGCTTCAGGATATGAAGCAATTTAAGGTGGCTACCCTGCTTATAAGGTGTTGGACTTCCTTTACAATTTTGGGAGCTATCATGTCCCAGACTGCCTTGATCATATATAGATTGACCTCAGTTCCTCATTTCGTAACCATGAAGCCGATGATTCCTAATGCGACCCTAAAAACACTTTTTTAGGGGTTAAGTTTCAATTTATACTGGTGGAGTGTGTTAAATGTCTCGCATAAGTCCTTAATACAACATTTTCTTTCCCTGCTCTTAACGATCATATCATTGACATATACCTTAACATTTCTACCTATTTGTGGTTTGAAAATGGTGGTGACTAATCTTTAGTACCTCGTTCTTATGTTCTTTAGACTGAAGAGCATGACCTTGTAGTAGTAGGTGTCGAAGTCTATGATAAACGAGGTGTAGATCTCATCTTTAGGTGCAATTCAGATTTTGTTATAACTTGAGTAGGCATCCATGAAGTTAAGCAAGGCATGCCCTGATGTGGAGTTGACGAGTTGATCGATATGAGGAAGATGGAAGTAGTCCTTGGGGTAGGCATTATCTAAGTTAGTATAATCGACATACGTACGCCACTTTCCGTTGGCCTTTTTAATGAAGACTGTGTTCACAAGCCATATGGGGTATTTCTTCTACCTTATAAAACCATCCCCGTAACAACTTTTGGACTTCTTATTAAATTGCTGCTTGACGATTTGGTGTGAAGTGTCGCTTTTTCTACTTCACTGGTCGGATGGTGGGACCAACGTTTAAGTAGTGGATTGCTTAGGAAATGTTGATTATTCTTGGCATGTCTTCGGGTGTAGAGACGAAGATATCTATGTTTTAGCTGAGGAAATTTGTGAGCTTTGTCCTTTCTTCTTAGGGTAGAGTTAACTCAATTTAAGTGATCATTCCTAGATTCCCTCCAAGCTCGATTTCCTCTGTTTTCTCAATTGGTTCTCTTTGGAGGGTTGGGCTTTGTTCAATAATGGACTCGATGTTCATGATGTTATGCTGAGTCCAAACCTTGAGGTAAATGGATCTAGACGGATTTTGATCTCCTCGGACTTTACCTACTCTAGTTGATGTTATGAACTTGGCCTTGAGGCATCACTGGTTGATAATCATGCCAAACTTTATTATGCTCAGTCACCTTAGTACGACACTATATGGTAGCCAGTGGTTAATGACCACAAAATCAATGGATTGTATAGCAACGTATAGGTTGTTGCTGAGTTAAACTGGCAAGGTGATGAGTGCCTTAGTTGATACAAGTTTACTACCCCTAAAACTTGTAAGGCCATGCTTGTATCATTAGAAGGACTCATTGAGCATGCATGGCAAAATAAAATGTCAAAATAGTTGCCATTATCTACAAATGATTTTGGTACGTTAAAGTAGCCAATCTTGGCATTAATAACCAAAGCATCATTATGCAGGTAATTGATGCCTTACTCATTATCTACAGTGAAAGTGATGGTAGTGTTAGTCTTGTGCTTCTTAGTCATGATAAGGTAGATCTCATAGTCGATGGAAGTGGAAGTGGTGTCACCTATGAGGCCATGGCCACCAAAAATAGTATTTACCTATCCTCTTCAACCCCGATAATTTTGGTTGTCAGCAATGTCATCCCTTTGTTGGTTTTGTTGTTATTGTTGTTACTCGATTTGGCAATGCTAGGTTAGTCATTGGATGTAGTTCTCTCATTTATGATCATGTGGTCAATGCAGCCCTTGTAAATAATGCCTTCGATTACGTTCTTTAAGTAGTGATACTCATTAGTGTTGTGGCTATGAATATGGTGGTAGTAGTAGTATTTGCTAAAGTTGGTCGCCTTAAGCATTTCTCTAACCTTAAGAGGTTGGAGGAGCTACTCTTGGGCCTTGTACAAGACCTCTTCAAGGGGGTAGTTGAGAGGTATATAAGAGGGGTAGTCTACAAATCTTTGTTTTTGTCTGTCTCTTTGCTCTTTAGATGAGGGCTACCTAGTGCCTCTTGAGCCTAGCTGATCTTTAACTAAGCCTTAGACATTGTTGTTGGCTTTAAATATGTCTTTAATAGCATCCTCTTGGGTAATGTACTTCTTGGCTACCTTTATGAACTCATTAAGCGAGTTTGGTTTGTTGAGGGATACTGTGTCAAAGGGTTTCTCTATGGGGTCAATCCTTGTGAACAGAGCCTAGAGGGCTTTTCCCTTGTCAAGCTTAGAGATTTGGAGCTTCACAAGGTTAAAACGTTATAGGCATGCATGCAAGGACTCATTGGGTCATTGTCTCACGTTATAAAGGGTAAAGGAGTCCTTGCGTGGGACTTTTGGGCTAAGGAAGTATTGCTGGAATTTTCTTGCCAAATCATCTAAGGATGTGATGGAGCCATCAGTGAGGGTGTTAAACCATAGGAAGGCCACCTTTGCCAATGTATTGGGGAAAGCTTTACACATGATGATGTCGGAGAAATTATAGAGACTCAACATGGTACGAAAGTAGACTAGGTGATCATTTGGGTCACCTATCCCACCGTATGTGTTAAGGTAGGGAAGCCTTACACTTGGAGGCAGAGTTTCCTTGAGAATAAGCAGCATGAATGGGCTTTTTGTTGTTGATTAATGCGGTGCTCAAGCCGATGACTCAACTTTCTTTTGGTCATGCATATTAAATGTACGATAGATGTGCTCGTTTAGTTCCTCGACATTCATGTCCTCGAATGCGTTTGGAGATCATCTTGAGGATAAGTCTCCACTAGGTTTACTTATTGCAAAATGTTTGCCTTGCATTTTCATTTTGGTGCAATTGCAGTTCAATCAATCATGCAAGTCTTCGAGTGCCTATTAGTCGTGTTAAACTTGGTCATGTGAATGTGTTGGCCATAAAGTTCACAAGTCGCTAGTTTTATTCAACTGTAATGATGAGCTAACTATTGTTTCCTCATTTAACCTTTTTGGGGATGCATTTTTCAGTCAGGCTACATCCTTGTGAAGTGTTGCATTAGACTCCTTGGTCTTACGATTGTCTTTAAGTAGTTGTTTGATAAGCAATTTAAGTTGTTTCATTTCATGGTCTTGTGTGCTTAAAGTAAGAGGTGTTGGTAAATGTCACGATAGGGTCGACCTGTTATCATCGCCCAATTGTGACGTATTGGCATCACCTAAATGTGAAGCGTATGGATTTTATTTTTGCTCTTAGCCATCTTGTATGGAGTGACCTAAAATGACAGGGGTGAAAATGTTGATTGTGGTTGAATCAACTAAAAGAGATAAGGTGGACTAGGCTTCAACTCCTTGGGGATAGTTCAAATAAGCTTTAATTCAAGTGAGCCCCTTGCTCCTTGTCACTTACAAAAAGCCTCCGATAGATGTGTCTACGAGGGCCCTCTCAAGCTCAAGTTAGTAAGGAGGATAAAGAGATCGAGATTAAGGGTTAGCCAAGCACTACCAACCTTAGGGATGGTGCTCGAGTGTAAGGGGTTTTGAGTGCTAAAGGGGATGTTAAGTATGTGAAGCTATTATACTATTTATAGTGTAAGGTGATACAACTACCTAGATACATGTTGGCTCAAGACTCATTTGTACTGGCAATTAGTAGGGGATAGGTTATGACTACACTGGTAACCACATTTGTAATATGAGGATCTAACATCTTTAGGGTATGTCGAGTGTATTGGTTGTAACATGGATGTCCGGTCATAATTAATGAGTCAGGGCAGGACGTTGGCACTAGAGATAAAAAAAAAAAAAAAGGTGAGTAGGTAAGAGAAAATAGGTACAAACACATCACAAGCGGTGAGCTAGACACTAGAAGGAGCTCACGGAAGGAACATTCTTTCTCCTTACACTCAAATTGGGTAGTGGAGTGATCCATTGCATCTCAAGCTTGGTTGACTTGTTGGTAGAGTCCTTGGATACAATACAAGCTTCAGGATTAGCTGAAGCTGAAGTGGTGCTAGCTGAAGTGGTCATCCAAGTCTTCAGGATCAGGTACGTAGAAGATGGATCTTTGCCAGGCTTAGAGATGGTAGAGACACTTAAGTAGGTCTGATACATCGCACTGAGGGCTGACAAGGGCAATGATATTGAGGTGAGTCTAAGCTTAAAGAACGAAATGGGAATTGTACGAAAGATAAGAAAAGTAAATAAGAAGACCCTCGAATAGCTCCAAGGATATGATGCACTAGGGAACTTCTGAAGACTCATGGCTTAACTTGATATGACGTATGAGCTAATCCAATGAGGGTACTAGTCACCTAGCCTTACTTAAGGGTTAAGTTAAGAGTTAAGTAAGAAAACAAGCTGTGAGCAATGTTCATGAAAGGAGAAGTGTATATTCAACATCAGAAAGAGTAAGATGATTTACAGCTACATGTATAGTGTGTATATATACTTGAAATGTCAATGACTGGAAAAGGCAAAAAGGATAATGCTTAAAATAAGTAATGTGCAAGGAATGATAAAGGGTATAATTGAAAATACATTAAAAAGGGTATCCTGTACGGAGGATTCTATCATATGATTGCTTGGATACGTAGCTCTCTATGGATGGGTGTCTTTTTAGTAGAAAAGACAAATTATATGATCAAGTTGGTGCTTACTAAGCTAAGGTGTCTAGTAGAAGCGGTAGATCGACTATGCTAAGTTGAGCAATTGACCCTTCTAAGGTGAATTTAGCTTGGACATCACTACAATAGTTTGTATTCAAGTCGGCTAAGTAAATGGTCGGATGGGCTGAGTTATTGATTGAGTGCAGTTCGAGTCGGTAGTTGGAGACTAGTGATGAGTACAAGAGGGCTCAACTTAGCCAAGGCATTGGGTCAGAAAACTACAGTAGTTTGGATTCCTCAAATGTGGTGTGTGAAGAAAGAACTTATCTTGCCATGCTTTCTAGTCTTTAGGCTCAGGCTTGGGTTAAGAGTTCGGTGGTTCAATTCCTATCATCCCTGCCAGGTTGATTGGGATTTAAGATCAAATCCAGCTAGTCTTTGTCCAAGTTCTCCTTAAGTTGATAAGGGTTGAGGTTGACAACATTAAACACGTTTGACACTCCGAAGTCTTCTAGAAGCTCTAGTTAGTATGCATTATCATTGATCTTCTAAAGTATTTTGAATGGTCCTTCAACTCTATCAAACGGCTTATTCTTCCTTTCATTAGGGAATCTCTCCTTACTTAAGTGTAGCCATACTTGGTCCTCAGGCTAAAATTGCTTAATCTTCCTTCCTTTGCCTTTCTCCTTTAGTTTTCTAGCATCTTAGTCAATTTGCTAGGTAACTCATTGGTAGATCTACTGGATGGATTAGGTTTTGGTTCTTGCTTATGGATCTTCTTGGTCAATGGATGGCATGGAGATGTGATCAAGGGGTAATTCGGGGGTGCAACCATAGATAACCTCAAATGGGGCATGCTCAGTAATGGCATGTACTGTCCTGTTATAAACAAATTTGACTACAGGTAGGCAGATGTCCCAGTTAGTTAAGTTCTTCCCCATTGCAACTCAGGGTAGTGATCTTAAGGTGTGGTTGACCACTTCTGTCTGGCTGTTGGTTTGGAGATGGTAAGAGGTGCTGGACAATGGTTTGGTTCCCATTTGATGTTAGAAGGTTCTCCAAAAATGGGTTAGAAATTTTGGATCCCTATTTAACACTATAATCCTTGGTACTCCGTATAAGCAAACCATTTCCTGCAAAAACAAAGAAGTAATAGCCGAAGCATTGTTTGTTTTGGTGTAGGGTACAAAATGTGCCATTTTGTTGAACATATCCACAACAACCATTACAAAATCTTTACCTTAGGCAGTTTGAGGTAATCTAAGGACAAAATCTATACTCAAATTTGCCCATGGTTTGGTCAGAATAGGTAGAGGCATTACTTTTTCCTTGTTTTGCTTGGCTTTTTGCTTTCTTGCAGACAACACATCCCTTTATCACATGATGCATGTCACGTCTCATTCTAGGTCAAAAGAATTTGTCACTCAATAGCTCATACGTTCTCCACTCTTCAAAGTATCCAAAAAGCCCTCCACTGTGGGCTTCTCTCGCTAGCAACTCTTTAATCAAGCAGGTTAGTACACATAACTTACCACCTCAAAACTAATATCCATCCTTCACATGGTACTCATCCATCGCTCTTCCTTCTCCATAGTGCTTAGATATAGGGCTAAAATGAGAAACATTCTAATATTGTTCTTTAATGTTTGTAAACCTTAACCTAATCTACAACTTAGTGAGTAAAATATGTCTCCTCAATAAAGCATCAGCAACTACATTATTCTTGCCTTGCTTGTACTTAATGACAAAATTGAATCCCTTTAGGAACTCAATCCATTGGGCTTAGCATTTGGAAAGCATTAATTAGCTCAACAAATATCTCAAGGACTCATGATCTGTGTATACGACAAATTCCTTTGGCAGAAGATAATGTTGCCATACACGGAGAGCTTAGATTAAGGCCAAAACTTCTTTGTCATAAACAAAATAGTTTAATTGTGCTCCTCTAAGCTTCTCATTATGATAAGCTATAGGTCGACCTTCTTATATCAGCACAGCTCCAATGCTAACTCTTGATGCATTGCATTCAAGCTTGAATACTTTATCAAAGTTTAGTAAAGCCAAGACTAGGGTAGAGGTCAACCTTGCTTTTACTTTAGCAAAACTTTTCTCTTCTTTCTCTCCTTGAACTCTACATTCTTCATTGTAAGCTCGATTAAAGGCACTATTATGGTAATGAATCCTTAGATAAAGCATTGATAAAATGATGTCAATCCATGAAAACTTCTTATCTCAATGCATGAAGTTGGGTTTGGCCACTCAACAATGGCTTGTACCTTCTCTTCATCCACTCTCAATCATTTCTCATCAACTATGTAACCTAGGAAGATCACTTCTTCCTAACAAATCTTCTTGATAGAAACAATATTTCTTTAACTTTTCGAACAATCTCTCTACTTGAAGGATAACAAAAACAACTTTAAGATGTTCGGTATGCATTGCCAGGTCAGCACTATAGACAAGGATATCATCAAAGTAGATGACAACAAACTTCCCGATCAGATCTCTCAAAATGTGATTCATTAGCCTCATGAAAGTGTTTAGGGCATTTGATAGTTTGAAAGGCATGACCATCCACTTATACAGGCCATGTCAAGTCTTAAAGCCAGTTTTCCATTCATCCCCTTACCTCATTTAAATTTAGCGGTATCTAGACTTCAAATTAATCTTGCTAAATACTCATGCACTACTGAGTTCATCTAACATATTGTCTAGCCCTAGGATGAGTTACCTATACTTTATTATGATCTTGTTGACAACTTTACTATCCATACACATATGCTAAGATCCATTCTTCTTTGGTACAAGCAACATAAGTGTAGTGCAGGGGCTAAGACTCTCCCTCACATATCCCTTTGTCAGTAGTTCATTGACTTGTCTCTAAAGTTTAGCGGCGTGTTTGAGGTTCATTCGATAAGCTGGTTTGTTTAGTAGGGCAACGCTAGGTGTCTAGTCAATACAATGTTCAATGCCTCTAAAGCAAGATAATCCCTTGGGTAATTGTTTTGAAAATAGGTTTGTATACTCTTCCAATAACTCTTTAACTTTCAGGGGTAGTTTACCCCACTCCTTCAATTCTAATAGTTGTTGGATTAATAGAAAAGTTAGCACATCGACCTTAATAGCTTCTCGAAGTTTAGCTTTACTCAACACCAAAGCCTTCTTCGATCCTCTAGCTAATTTGGCTTATAACTTACTTACTTAACTCAGGGTCATGGGATTTAGGGTGATCTTCTTACCATCCTTCTTAAACACATAGGTGTTCCTAAATCCATCATATATAACCCTTTAATCAAAAAGCTAAGGTTTGCCTAGTAACACATGAGATGAGCACATGGGAAACAAATTACAGAGAATTTCATCAGAATAATTTCCAATGGAAATTGGTAGTAACACTTGCTGCATGACATATAGTGTTCCCTTCTTATTTAGCCAATGCAATTTATATAGCCTTGGATGTGACATAGTTGGCAATTCAAGTTTCTTAATCAAGTTGACAGAGGCTACATTAGTGCAACTTCCATTGTCCACTATGATGCACACACTTGATCATTTACTTTATAAGTAATGTGGAATAAATTCTATCTCTACTCCTCCTTAGTAAAGGGGTTATAAACTTATAGTACATTGGACAACTAAAGTTAACTTATCCAGGTCCTCTACAAACACATCTTCCTTAATTAAGTTGATATTAAAGTCAACCTCATCTCCCGCTTCATTTTCCTCTCTTGGTTCCTTGTCTATGTTATCTACTTCAATTTTCAAGACATCTCCTCTAATAATCATGGTTCTTTGGTTTGGAGACTAAGTAATCATGTGCGAAACCTTTGACATTTGAAGAACTTGATATGGCTTGTCTTCCTCCTAGATCCTTGTCCTTTCTAATATGTTCTCGCTAGCACTTCACCATCAACTAGTTAGCCCTTCTATTCAACTCTGATTTCTACCCTTTAGGTCGGCTTAGAACTCTATTGAGCACAGTAACTTCCCTAAACAAGTTAGTTACTCATTTAACTATTCCTCCTTTACCTTTCTACTCGTTGGGCGATTCTTATAGCCTTATACAATGTAATGAATTGCTAAAGTTCCACAAAATCTCATAGGTCATTTCTTAATCCAGTAAGAAACCTGGATACTATTCATGCTTATCACTCTTTTACTTCACAGTAGATCATGAGTATTTAGAACTCTTGTATATATTCATCAACAATTTGGCTTCTTTGTCTCAACTCTTGAAGCTGATCAAATGTGTCTTGCAAATATGTATCCAGTATGAACTTGTTTCTAAGGATCCTCTTTATCTCAAGCCAAGTGTTAACTTCCTTAAATCTTTCTCGTCTCCTTATGATTTGGAAGTTCTTCCACCACATTGCAACATAATTTGAGAACTTTACAATGGTAGTCCTTACCTTCTCACAATCCTCACACTTGTAATAATTAAAAACTCGCTTTACCTTTTCCTCTTAGTTTAAGTAGTCATTAGTGCTTTTAGAACCATTGAAGCTTAGAATTTGAAACTTCACATGGTCAGCAGGTTAAGGTGCTCGAGTTGGCTCCTCTTCTTCTTTGTACTCTTCTTTGCCTTCATCATCTGCATCTCCTAAGTTAATTCTCCTTCATACTCCTCCACATCAAACTAGGATTTGTCCTCTAGTGAGTCGAGCAGCCTATGGAGTGTTTTGTATGGCCTCAGCAGGTCGATAAGCCGTTGCATGAATAGCTCTGGTCAAATCAGCTATAAGGTTACCTACCTCATCAAGCTATTCATCTGTACTCTTGAGGGTACCTTAGGGTTATTGTCCATGGTGGACTACACCAGTATTATCATCTCCACTACCATTGTTGACACTAAGATCCATCATTCTTTCAATAAGACTTAGTAAACAAACTCAGAATCCACAAAAACAACAAAAACCACCTTCTTAACTCAAACAAATCACACATACTTTCCTTCACATGAAAGTTTAAGCTAGCTATCAATATAATGAATGCCTTTGAAGATGAATAAATCTAGTTGAAACTTGCTCTGTTTTTAGATACTCAAAATAGGGAAAAACGGAGTATATAACCACAATAAACTGCTACTCCTTCTACTTACTCAAACACTTAGAGTTAACTTCTACTCACTACAACATACTACCCCAACAATCACTACTCATGAGAAAGTTCAAACACAACCTACCTAAATGAAACCTCCATTTGGATACTAAGATGATATGCTATGCCAAGGGCTATGATATCAAGATGGGTCCAAGCTTATGGAAAGCTTGAAGAACAAAATAGGAATTGTATGAAAGATAGGAAAAGTAAATAAGTAGACCTTTGAACAGCTCTAAGCATATGACACACCGGGAACTTTTGAGGACTCACGGCTCTACTTATTATGACATACAAGTTGATCCAATAAGGGTACTTGCCTCCTAACCTTACTTAAGGGTTAGGATAAGAGAAGTAAGCAAATAAGCTATGAGCAATGTTCATGAAAGGAGAAGTGTATATTTAATATTAGAAAGAGTAAGATGATTTGCGATTACATGTATAGTAGATATTTTTACCCGAAAAGTTAGGGCATCTTACCTAAAATGGAAAAGACAAAAAGGGTAATGCCTAAAATAAGTAATGTATAAGGAATGATAACAGGTATAATTGAAAATACAACAAAAGGGGTATCATATATGGAGGATTCTATCATAAGATTGCTTGGATACGTAGTTCTCTATGGATGAGTGTCTTTCTGGCAAAAAAGACAAATTGTACAATCAGGTTAGTGCTTGTAGAGCTAAGGTGCTAAGCAAAAGTGGTAGATCAGTTGTGTCGAGTTAAGCAATTAACTCTTTCGAGGTAAATTTAGCTTGGACGTCTTCACAATAGCTCAGATTCAAGTTAGCTAAGCAGATGGTTAGATAAGCTGAGTTGTTGTTTGAGTGTAGTTTAGGTTGGCAACTAAAGATGGTTGATGAGTGAAGAAAGAACTCATCTTACCATGCTTTCTATTCCTTAGGCTTAGGCTTGGGTCAAGGGCCCACCAGTCTAATTCCTATCGAGGTTGAAATGCTTGAAAGAGGTAAGGAGTTTAGTCCTTTAAGCAACAATGGGCCTTTAGAGATCTCTATCTAAGCTAGGCTTCGGGTTAAGCCAAAATTAGGTATTAACAATATTATTATTAAATGTTGCTATTACACATTTTGTTTGAGTTCTCTTAATGAACCTAGGCAATTTGTATTTCTAGAGTTTCTTTAGTGAATCTTATCAATCTATTACTTCCGTTAATTGATTATGGTGATTCTAAACTCATGATCTCATGAGTCATATGAAGATATTCATGTTTAACTCATTATGATGTGAGCATCATAGATAATATCAATTTAGGATTAACAACAAATCATTTCAATTATTGAATCTATTCAATAATCGTTTATATCCATTTATTCTAATTACAAATTTCACTAAAGTACCAAAATTACACATTTTCCATAGTGAGGGTAGTTGTACAAATTCCATCGTTCAGGGATATAATCTTCATTAGATTTGGGTCATATAATATTTTTTATATTAGAACAAGGTTATAAGATAGGATATTAGTAAGTTAAATCTTGGTTTTCATAAATTTATTAATTATTTGGAAAGATAATGGGTTATGTAGCATGTGAAGGAGGTATTGTGTGGTTTGAATTTGTGTTATTGAATTTTATTTCAATATGAGTGAATAACACCAATTGCCTTTATGGCATAGAGATAGCCATTAGAGGTCTTTTAGATTTAATTAGAGATATGAACATGCAAGTTGTTGTAATAAGGAAGTATGTGATTAAGAAATAATGGCACTTGTAAACAACAACCGAGAGAGAGTTTTGAGTGTATAGGAATGTTTGGGGTGTTCGTAATAATATCTGGGTTTTATACACCATTAAATTGAAGATATCACCATCTATGTATTGAACTTAGGGTTCATTATTTGATTTTGATAAAAACAAAACAAAAAGTATACAACTAAACATATTGTTTTTGAAGAGAACAAAACAAGTGGATGATTAAACTAAATATTATTTGATTATATTGAGGTAATTGAATAAGATCAATTAATTTGCTTAATGATTAAATATATCAATTATTTCTATAAGAAATTTGATCTTTTGAGTGGTGATCAAATAATCTTGAAGTTAGATTGCAAAGAGTATTTGTTTGTTGTGTGTTAAAAGAATTTTCAGGTGATATTTAGTCTACCAAGTTGACGGCTCAAAGAAGAACCAGGTTGATGGTATAAAACCTTAAAAAACACAAAAAAAAAGCTCACTAGCTTGAAGGAGCTAGATTGCCGATTCACTTGCCAGTTATCATGTCAGTAGAGTATTTTGCTACCGGTTTGCCAGTAGTACAAGGTACCGGCATGTCGGTAAGTCTGATATAGCTAGCCATTGGAGCATTTAATGCACTGTAAAGGGAAGAATTGAATGGGATAATATAAATGCTCAACAACCTGACCAAGGACAGTAGAGAACTGATCTTTTGGTGCAATATTCCAACATTCTTTTATGTTCTTATTGTCTATTTTTCTCATTGTCTCTAATACCCTAATATGCTAATATTTAGAGGGATTTAAAGTGTAGTACTTGTGAGCTATTAGTTGCAAAGTATTGAGAGTTAAAAGCACTACATTAATAATTCTTGAGGTTGAGTTTTGTGTTGTGAGTAGAGATTATGATTTATGTTGAGAGTTATGAGTGTGAAACTTGTGTAATCAAGTTTATGTTTGTGTAACTCTTGGAGCTTAGATTGAGAAATCAAGAAATTGGTGTGAAGTCTTCGGTTGGAGGCATTGTATGTCCATGGAGACTAGGGGGCAGTCCGAACTCC
The DNA here is from genome assembly GCA_024138015.1 of Lumnitzera littorea. Taxonomy (NCBI): domain Eukaryota; kingdom Viridiplantae; phylum Streptophyta; class Magnoliopsida; order Myrtales; family Combretaceae; genus Lumnitzera; species Lumnitzera littorea. Next base: position 44,683,460 of record JAMXBB010000003.1, read on the forward strand.
ACGTTATATCCGGCCTTGATCTTCTTTATCCTTATCTCTTTTAATTTCTACACTTATTATTGTTTTATTATTGCTTTGATTACTCTTATTATTGCATTTAGTTGTTTATATCGAAAAAGAATTGCAATTTGTCCTTAAAACTCAATTCACACCCTCCCCCCCCCCCCCCTCCTCCGCTCTTGAGTTTAGTCTAATGTTCTTCAATTGAATTGGGAATAATTATCCATATTAGAAATGTAGGATGAGTATATTCTTAAAAGCATAAAATAGATTGTTGTGGCAAGTAATGGATAAAGGACCATTCAAGATAGAAGGCAAGGAAGAAAATAATTACACCGATAATAATTGGAAGTTGTTAGACTTAAATGAAATAGCTATGAATATCTTGCATGTTGCCATTAATGAAAATGACTTTAATAGAGTTTATACATTTAAGAGGGCTAAGGAAACTTCGAAAGAATTAAAAGGTACATATGAAGGAACTAGCCGAGTAAGGGATATAAAGATAAGCTTATTATGTGGACAATTTGAAAATTTTAGAATGGATCTAAATGAAACTATTGATAAGATGCATAATAGATTCGTCAATATCATCAATCCTTTAAGTGTTCTTAGAAAGACATTTACTAACCTTGAAATAAATTCTAAAATCCTTAGGTCTTTGCTAAGAGAATTATGATTAAGGAAGCTTATAATCTTAACACAATGCCAAAAGAGCAACTTCTTGGAACTCTTAAGACTCACGAGATGGTTAAAAAGCAAGGAGAGAAATCCAAGAAGAAAACAATTACTTTAAAAGTAACCAAAGAAAGCTCTAATAATGATGAAAGTGAGGATGATGATGATGATAATGATGTGGCCATGATCACAAGAAATTTCAAAAAATTCATGAAGTTCAATAGGAAATTGGCAAAAGATAAGGATGAAATGATATCTCGATCAAGGAAGGAGAAGGAAGAAATCAAGTGCTATAATTGCCAAAAACTGGGTCACATTCAACAATATTGGCTGGATCTTAAGAAAGCCGAGAAAGGAACAAGGAAAAAGGCTATGATAGTGACTTGGAGTGATAGTGATGATAGTGACTTGGAGGGAGAAATGTGCTTTATGGTGATGGACAATGAGATATGTTTTACTTTAAATGACTCTTTATTTGATGAGCTCAAAAATATTTATGATGAGTTACTTAACGAATTTATTAAAGCTCAAAAAAGGGACAAGATGATGAAACAAATATTGATTGAAATAGGAAGTGAATTTGATCTATTTAGAAATGAATATAATAAAGTAAATGATATCAAAGAAGGTTTAGAGGAGGATAATGAGTAATTAAGATTAGAAGTTGATAAATTAAATAGACACAATCAAGAATTGAATCTTGGGAATAAGGAGTTGGCTAAGGAAAATGATCAATTCAAAGAAAAGTGTAATTCCCTTCAAACAAAAGTTCAAAGCATGAAAAAATGAAGATAATATGGTTGATAGGCTAGGAGAACTTCAAATTGAGAATGCTATCTTGAAGTTTAGCCTAAATGATTCAAAACAAACTATAACTAAGTTCATAAATGGAGACAAGAATTTAAATAAGCTCCTTGGCTCTCAAAGGCAAGAATTGAACAAAACCGGAATTGGCTATAGTAAGGAATATATTTACAAGTCTTACAAAAGTTACTTTGTAAAAGCAACAACTAAGACTTGTAACTATTGTGGTAGATATGGCCATATTGCACATACGTATGCAATATGTCACAGTACCAATTTTAATCATAAAGGCAAGTTGGTTTGGATTCCAAATGAACAAGGATATATCATTACTATTGACTACAAAGGACCCAAACTCACATAGGTACCAAAGAAGCAATCACATGTTTTTGTAGGAACTTCAAATGGAAGCAACTCAAGAAACTTGAATAGAGAATGCTCAAAGAAAACACAAAGTGCGTCTAACATGGTATTTGATTCAAGACACTCATTCAAGTAGTTTCTATAGAATAACTAACATATTTTGTGTGTATTTGAAATTATTTATGGTTATTAGGCTTTCATGTGCACACTTTTGCCATATCTTGATCTTCATATCAAATATGTGTTCATGTGTGTTTAATTGTGCCAATATTTCATGCTTGAATAGCATAATTGATATATCTTCAACCACATTTGAGCTTACATAAGTATTTAAGGACTTAACTAGTGTTTTTGTAATTACTCACTTTACAAGCCATGCTTAAACTCTCATCATGTCATAACATGCATATAAATCTTGCTTGGAATGGATAATTGCAAATATCATACTTTTTGTGCACATTTGAAGTTTCTCATGTATATTTATAATCATATTTGCACAATTTTGCCATGTTTCAATTTGCGTATTCAAATCCAATTCTCGCATGTTTAATTTTGTCCATAGATTGTGGTTGAATGATTAATCTGGCTTACTTTTGTTTTTGTGCAAATTTGACTCCTTTAGACTCAAATTAGGCTCTTATTGTTGTTTGGGAAGTCATATGATCATTTTGTCCATTTGCATGCTACATGTTGTAATCATGCTACCCTTATATCTATAGACACCATTGAAACTTGTTTAAAATGCCAAATTATCATGAACTTAATTTAGTATGTATATGTGACATTAAGCTCAATTTGTATTCAATGGTTGATTTTGATGATTTCAAGTGGTGATTTTAGGACTTATAAATCCTTCTTACGATATTTTTCTTCCAACAAGCTTGAATATGATGATGAAACTTGCTTGAAGTATTGTTTGCGATAACTAAGTCTCATTGCTTGAATTTAGTCATCCATGCATTTACATGGCTTAATAATGAACTTTCTAGCAACTAATGGCTTAATTTTACTAAATCTTGCTAATGTTGCTAAAATACAAACTTTTCACACTCAAGTGGACCTAAGAAACATGCTCATATAGATTTCATGCATAAAACATAGTGTTTAGCATGCTTTGGGCACATTTGAAGTCATTCATAAGCAACTAAGTTGATATATACACAAATTAATTATGCATTGGTTTTCGTGCCCAAAATCGGAGCTTACATGTCTATTTTCATCCTTAAATCATGTTTGTGTGGTCAAACTAGCTTAATTTGAATTGCGTGTATATTTGACCTCTTTAGACCCTTTTTAGGTTTTAAGTGGAAAATGGAGTATTTCTTGCTTATATAGAGGTAGCTTAACTTGATCATGTATCTTTTATGTCTTTCAATATCTTTTAACTTGTTTGAAGCATGAACTTCTCTTAAACATGAGAAAGGATCTTCACTTGCTCTCTAGCCACTTGCATGATTAAGGAACTCAAGTAGTCATTTCACAATTTGTAGAGCGTTAAAGCTATATTTTGTGCCTACCATGCTCAAACATGTATTTGAAATTTACTTGAATTTTTTGTGTGGAAAAACTCAATGCTTATGCACCTAATTTGCTCATAATTGGACACTTTTGACTTTATCATGAATTACTTAGCTCTATTGATTTGATTAAGATAAATTTTGGCTATCTTGTTAAAAATTAAGTTTTTCAAGCCTTAACAGACTCAAATAAACTTGTTTGAAGTGTTAAGATGATCATTGAATCTCTACAAATCAATTTGATTTGACAACTTTGCTCAATTAATAGACCTTACTGTTTTTCCACAAAATTGTAGACAATCGGCATGTCGGTTAGACAATTCACTGGCTTGTCGGTATTCTGCTCTAGTTTTTCACTTACTTTTGGTTTTGTTCTTATAACCGATAAGCTGGTCCATCTCATTACTAGCATGCCTGTATACTCTACTTTTAAAGCAATTCATTTTGCTTCTGTTCTCTTAGTTGGCATGCCGACTCACCCAAATACCGACATGCCAGTTAATCAGTTTTTAGGTAAAAATTAGAGTCGCACCGCACCATCTCTCTCCTTCATCCTTTTTCCACAAAAAAAAAAAAAAAACCCTTTTCCCCTTCCTCAAACCTTAATGCCTTTCTGTAAACCTTGTAAATTTAGCTATTTAAGAGAAAAATTGAACCCTAGTATTGTAAATGACTTGATAAGTCATTAAAGCCGAGTAAGATAAAAATTTAATAAATTATAAATTTGAATATATTATAAACAATAAAAACTATAGAAAAATCTATTAAAACCTTAAATCGCATACTATTAATATCACTCAATAGTAATATAATCATAGTCGAATACAATTTTCAACTAAATCGCTTATTCGCGTGAAATTTTAACGAAATCGCTATAATAACTTGTAAAAATTATAATTGTAACGAGTACCAATTAAATTGATAAATTTTCACAAAAATTTAAAAATTAATTTACGATGAGAATTGTTATAATTTTTATGTTTCGCAAAATTACATATATTTATTATTAAATTTTATTTTCCTTCTCTTTCTTTTTCTTTTTATCTCTTTTCTCTCTTTTCTTCTTTCTCCCAATTGCTACGTCTTGGAACCGAAACAAAAATAAAAAAAATCAGCAGCCTATGTGACTAAATTAATTTGCCATGTGTTAAGTGTAAAATAAAAGAAAAATTGAAATGATTACTTTTGTTTTATCCTCATTAATGCAAAAGATTAGATAAATATCTTAGCTTAAATTTTAAGCTTACTAATCACGTGAACAAGAGAAGGAAATAAAATCTGGAAAAAAAGAAAAAAATTCTACACACAATCGAAAATCTGGAAGCAAAACCGTAAGGGAAAGAAGGAAAAAGAAGAAGAAAAGAAGAAGGAAAAGAAGAAGAGAAATTAAATAAATAGGTAAGTAATTTATTTTTCTAGTATAGATGTATATTATATAGTATATACATGTATAAATGAAGTATTTGTATAGTATTTTTATAAATATAACATTACTAATACATGTATATATGCATAAATACATAAATTGAATAATAAATGCATGTATTAGGCTATGTATGTATACATGTATGTACATAGGTATATTATACGAAAAGGGTATGCATTTCTTTAGAATACATATAAATAGTATAAAGTATTTTTACAAAATAACTATAGGTATAAATATATATGTGTACACATGAAATATATATATTGATGTATATGTGTATAAATTATTTTC